>OZ026522.1:22736476-23338476 GCA_964019695.1 Loripinus fragilis | reverse complement strand
TCTTGTGGACACCAATCAGGGTTTTGTACACACTTTTTTTAAAGATATTTTTGGGGTCATAGGTGATTACTTCTGCATTATGAATAATACCAACAGATTTTCAATATCCTTAAGTTGTTTTTCTGATTGTATATAATGTTTTCAAAATAGGATCTGTTTAGGTTCAGTATGGCAATGGTGAAAAGCAATATGTGCATAACTGGTTCATAAAATAAAATTGTGCACTCTTTTGAAAGCAGTGCATTCAGATCAGCTGGCCAGGGGATCTTTCCTAGAGTGATAGAGTCATGGAATTTGATGCCCTTAAGCACTTTTTTTATCACTTACAAGGGGTAATCCCAAAGGCCCTTTTTGGATTGGGAAGCAGCCTGTATTCGGCTGTAAAATATAAAATATAAAATCGCTGAGGTTCTATATGACTTGAAGGAGCGATCGGAAACCTAATACGAAACAAACATACCCTCAATGCATTGACCTATCAAGCACAAGCAGACAAGTGCATATTAGAGACATACCACTTTAGACAAGAGCAGTCTCGGCAATTCGTTTTATTTTGTCTGCTCAATGTTCATCCTTAAGCCAAAATGTTCTTTACATATTGCAAATTTTCTATATGATCTGGGTTTCCTAGGCCTTTGAATGTATGGCTATCATATATGCAACATAGCTATAATCAAATTTTGGACCACTTGAAGTTTTGACCAGCCCATACTGCTGTAACAACAGCTGTATAAAAGGTAAAATATTTTCAGGCAATTTAGATGAACTGACTTTTGTCTGAAGCAATTATGAATAGTTGCCCACATAAGAAAATTAAAACGAGTCCACAAATAAGGTCAATATTCGGAGGTACACAAATTTGCATGTGTATAATTATCTACAAATAAAACCCAATCAACTGTCCAAAATCTAAGGTGAACTCATAGTAAAATGATGCAATATGGTATTAATATTAAATATAGCACAAAGCATCCATCTGAAACCAAAAACAATTTTGAAAATTCTTTTTTAAAATCAATAATTTTGTGGTATAAAATAAAACTTTTTACAAAATTGAAATTAAGATTAAGATATTTTGTTATCAAAATAATATTGGTCTTTAATATTTAGCTGATATTAGGTACAACATGTTTTTAGTCCAAATTGATAGACAAAAATAGAATATTATCCGAAATGAAAATTCTGCAATGTATTCAAAATGACGTAGTTGTCAGTCTCAATGCTGTCATAAGAATTGCGCATTGTGCTTTAAATATTGAATCGACACAACCTGTTGCCATTCTAACATTTGAATGTTCATTATAAGTAACAAAAAGTAAAAATACAATGCAATTTTAATTTGTGGTTTTAAAGATGCTGGGCTTGAAAGATTCAGATTCAAATATTATTATAATTCTATAACATGAAAACAGGCCAGTGGTATGGAGTTGGCCATAAAAAATGTGCTGTAATTATTAAACGAAACTATACAGCGAGAAAATATTAGCATCATTATAAAGGTAAACACTAGTTCTTTTGTATGGTGCACAGTATGCCTCTCAAAAATGTCTTTGGACAAAGCTATACAAGGTAAAGATCGGGACTTTTGGAACATCCCTTGTATGAAATACATATGTAATGAAGGGTTAAGTTGCAATGTGTATGTTACTAATGAACACATGGTACCACAGCTGATGATATAATTTTTTCCTGTATTGACCATGATATTCCTGAAAATTTCAAAGGAAACACACACCTACGGTGCACACTATTTGTTTGACAGTCATATGAAATGGTGCACCTATGTTTATTCAATTTTTGATATGTATATAAATGTATATATATAGTGTGATTGGTCTTTGTCCTTCGTCAGTTTCCATCTACTTTTACTTTAAACTTCATATCCTCCTGAAGCACTAGTCCAAAGTTAAAATAATTTTACATGAATGTTCCCCATAATGCCCTCTACCAAAATTGCATAAATGGTTCTGCTCTACCAAACATGAGGGCCGCCAGAGCTCTAGATAGAAATCTTTTAAACAACATCTCCTCCTGAACCACTGGTTCAAATTGAAAATAATTTCACAGAATTGTTCTTCGTGATACCCTCTACCAAATTGCACAAATTGAAATGGTTCTGCTCCGCTGAACAAAGGGGCTGCAAGAGCTCTAGATAAATGTCTTTAAACCTCATCTCCTACTTAACTACAGCAGTGACCTATATAAGACTACAGGTCCAAATTCAAAATAATTTCACAGAATTGTTCCTCGTAATGCTTTCTATCAAAATAACACAAATGGTTCCGCTCTGCTGATCAAAAAGGCCACGAGAGCTCTAGATAAGAAATATTTTTAAACGACATCTCCTAAACCACTGGTCAAAATTTGAAATAATTTCACATAATTGTTCCTGAAGGTGCCTTCTAGCAAACTTGCACAAATAGTTCTGCTCTGCTGAACAAAGGGGCCACCAGAGACGGTTCTTTTTAGCACCCAAAACAAAATGTTTAAAGTATGATGAATTAGGATAAAGAACAATTTTACCTTCAAAAATTACTGATAGATAAGAATAAAGAATACTTTTGCATTCAAAATATTTACTTAACTGGACCGAAGTGGATCTATGATAGTATACCATATGTTGTTTCTTTCAGATGGAGGCAATAAGTACATCTATGAATCCTATTGGGTATATGAAAACACCCTTCAAATTCAAGAATGGAACTCCTCGTCAACCGACTGTTTGTGCACATGCCAGGGGCTCTGTGACAATAGACAAGTCCATTTTCAACAATCCAGAACATTCTATAGAGGGACTGGAGGACTACTCACATATTTGGTTGGTAATTTGATAATTAGCACTTATCATGCTGAGCTGTTATATATTCCCTTTTGAAAACATAAATGCATTTTACTGGTAACAAATCTTCGCCCTAAATTCTGCTGTTGTTTAAGTACAAAAAATGTTCAGCTCGCATGGAGACCTTCTAACTATTACAATGTATCATCATGGAGAAACACTCTCATCAAATTAACACACCATGATGAAACAAAGAAAATGGCTTACAACTCACAGATAGTCTGAGCTAAAGAAAACCTCAAGTTGAGCTACGGTCATGTAAATGTTAACCCTTAAAGCGCCAATCACGACTGCAGCAGACGACAAATTTTGTGACATTTTTCCCAATTTTCTAAAAAATAAGGCATGATAATCACACCGGTAAATGTATACGTCGATTTGCTGGTATTTACTCATATTGCCGGTACTTCATAGACCGAAAGTGGTAGATATTGGTGTTAATACTATATAGAAAAACATGCCATATGCCTAAAGGACTAGAATTAGACCATTTTTAAGTATTTGGCATGCACATGGCGATTTATGTAAGCATTAAAGAATAGATTCGAGTACGGATCTGAATGATGGGTACTCGAATCTATTCTTATATGCTTACATAAATCGCCTTGCACATACTGAATACTTAAAAATAATTGAAGTCTATAGTCCCATTGGCATATGGCATGTTTTTCTATATAGTATTAACACTAATATCTACCACTTCCGGTCTATGAAGTACCGGCAAAACACGTAAATACCAGCAAATTGACGTATACATTTACCAGTGTGATAATGATATTACACGAGAATCGTCTGCCAGCAGACTATTCTCATGAAATATCATGCCTTATTTGTTATTTTTGAAAAATTGGCAAAATTTGAAATTGTCGTCTGCTGCAAATTGTAGGTAGCACTTTAAGGGTTAATTGGATAATAATTTGGGAGAAGAATAATGTATAAGAATATTTTGCATAATAAGTGTTATTGTCTTGTGATCCCATAAAACTAGATAATTGTGGTTTTCAACTCATTGGTGAGCTACAGGTAGTAGTAAACCATTGACTCTGACGCCTTTTTTCTATTCATCCTTTAACATTTTCAAACATCTTTTCCTGAAACCCCTGGGCCATATGTTGTGGGTAATTGTAACTACAGCAGTTTGCATTCCTTTATATTCCAACTTTGCATGATGATTGTTCACACATCTAAGATGTGCACCTTCTACTTTGCGCACATTTGATGAAATTTTCTCATTTTTGAGGGGTGTTGAATTAGAATAAAAGTAAAAAGATGGTGAACATTTCAAAAGTTGGTACAAATATGGAGTGATTTCATTTTTTTAAAGCTGGAAAATCATACAGTAAAACCTGTCTTAACATTCATTCTACGTTAAATTGGCCAATTGTGAAATCAGAAAAGTTGAAAATCGAATACTTTAGATTTGATTTATGAAGTTTGTATCTGAGAGAATAACGTTTTAATATGCCAAAACAAACTTCAGTGTACCCAAATAAAGCTTTTTTGAAAGAAAAATATTGACGTAAACAGGTGTGCTATTTACACAACGTAAGATACGTTACAATACATGTAAGGATAAAATACTCAATGTAGTTAAATATTAGAGAATGCAAACTATGTGTTTTAAATACCCTTAGGAATAATGTATAGATATATTATAAGTGTTGAACAATAGTGGTCTTCATCATGCGGTAATGCGCAAGAAGATTCACGGTCAAATTGAAAGAAATTATTTTTTATTAACATTATCTCTATTTTAATCGATAAAAATCAAATATCCCTTTTAACACATGACATTTTCGTATAAATTCTAAGTTGCAATGTTATGTATTTATATCAATTTGGTTTCACACACACTATGTATTCTATATAACCACAATAAGCATTTTGAAAAACAGACTATTTTGTAACGTATCTTACACATATGGAGTCTCATCTGTTTATACAATTTTCATCCACTTTATGACATACCCTGAATCACCCTGTTTGATTAAATTGACTAGTGGTGAGTCTAGTACAATAACTAATGAGAAATGTTTATCCTATATATATATATTAAAATAATCAATTCAAAACCAGCAGAGCACACACTACAGATAGGGTGCATAATTGCAGAGTGAAAGCGGTATTAATAGAAAAGGATGTAAAATATTATCAGTTATGCTTGTTGTGAATCAGAACAAACACAAACTCATTCATAATCAGTTATCAAACTATCCAAATTCAAACAATTAAACCAATCATTCCAACTGTCATTCCTGTCTAGTGTCTACAAAGGGATTGTAACGTATCTTATGCTTTCAGCTTAAATGTCGCATTGATCATTTCAATATCAGATTTTGATACCTTAAACTGACATTGGTGCTTTCCACTTGCAACATGTTTGACAATGCTACACAGAACTTCACCATGAGTCGCAAATTAACGACATTATCTAAACAGACGTTGAGTTACATTTGCAATTACATTTAAATAGCCTATTTTACACTCCTTAAAAACTAACATGAAATACACAAGATTCATATGAAGAATTTGGGTTATTTCCATTTCACTGACAAGGAAATATTGTGACAAAAGACAACATCACCTTTAACCAGCCATGACATCTTTTGCGTCAGTATTTTCCAAAGTTGTGACTTCAGATGACAGGAAACACTGATTTCATAATATACGTTACAAAAACATAAGATACGTTATGCAAAATAATCTGAACTCAAAGAGCCCAGTATACTATTTCTTGAAATAAAATATTCACATGTGCTGTTAATTCAATTTTATAACAAAAAATGACTGATTAATTCTTGCTATCACAAAGTATTTCCTTTTTGTTTTTAATAAGATACGTGACTTTTCATAAAATACGTTACGCTGAAAGGATCTGTTGTAGGCAATGTTTTCTTTTTTCAAATTGACCAAAATGTCATTTGTTTGGCTAATTGGTTTTTAGCATTTCATATTTCAAATAGTTTCAAATGCTTCATATTGTACAATATAATATTTTCAACGATATTGTACCTTTGTTTCTCAAAGATCTGTGATTTTGTAAAATTCAAAAGTTC
Organism: Loripinus fragilis; assembly: GCA_964019695.1. Classification (NCBI taxonomy): domain Eukaryota; kingdom Metazoa; phylum Mollusca; class Bivalvia; order Lucinida; family Lucinidae; genus Loripinus; species Loripinus fragilis. The sequence goes on along the minus strand of OZ026522.1, from coordinate 23,332,581 downwards.
CAAGTTGTCCCGCTTCATAACTCTAAGCTATGAGTAAAAAATAGTGCCCAGTACTTCTGCTGACAATATAAATAACATAGCATATGTGCATACAGGGGTACACTTGATTTATCAGCATAGAGATGTAGCCTTCTAATGGAGCGTCACGTATCTTATTTTAACGTATCTTATTCCAATAAAATGTTAAAGTCCATTTTAGCCAGGTTTAACTAGTATTCCAAGAATGCTATATTATTTTCCCTAAAGTAAACATTTGGCAGTATTGTGGGGGCAAGGGTTAGGGTAAAGCTTTATAAAAGACTGAAGTGCACTCAAAAAACACTGTAACGTATCTTACCAAATATTTTGGTGTTTTTGCATTCTGGATGAAACCTTTGGTTATTTTTTTAATTAAGACAGATCACAGAACAGTTTTGTGGTTTAAATCTTTTATACTGATATATTTGCATCTAAAATTGTCAGTTGCATACTGAAAATAAACATAATTTGGAAATACTATGACCCTGAAAAAGACTGTAACGTATCTTACTTTAAAAATCGGGACAAGTGATTATTATTTTTCATCAAAATTTCTACATCTGAAACAGGTAAAGAGTATCGGCAGTCTTTTCAATCGTATCTTAGATTTACACCAAAAAACTTTTTTGGGATAAGATACATGTAAATGGGCCTATAAAATAACTTCTTTTGAAGAACGTAAACCAGGGACACGAGAATTTGGTAAATTTAGAAGCATGATCTATTCAAAAATTACATTTTTCTATTCATAATCTAAACTTTTTTATGTAAGAAACTTCAAACAGGTATTAGATGAGTTATACAAAACCCAATGCCTTAACATATCATGCAATAAGAATATTTTATAAGCATGGGACAGTGTATTTTCATATTTTGTCCATTTAACGTAGAATGAATGTTAAGCGGCCACGCAAAAATAGACAAAACAAAGGTCTTAATGGCAAATGGTAGCTTAATGAAGGTCTAAAGTATTGCAGAATGCTCCAAGGGGAGCATTCTGCAATACTTCTGACCTGCATTAAGCGATATTCCGTCTTGAACAACAATTTTGGTCTTCTTTTTGAGAGGCCGCTTAAGACAGGTTTTTCTGTATATATTTTTTTTTTCAATCTTATCGGCAGTACAAAGATTGCCAAACTTTATTGAAAATGGTATTTATCATTTATTTCTCAGGTTTAGATAAACAAATAATTTCAGCGTAAAATTGTAAATATTTTCTTACACATAATTTTTAGCATTTGTTTTGGGTGCTCAAAAAACCGGTCTCATTGAGACGTTTCTTTAGAGTACCCACAACATATGCTTTGGTTGAGAAATAAGAAAATTATTTTTCTGTTATGCACTCTTAAATAAAGTCATGCAAATAGGCTCAATACTGCACTCAAGACATTTGGCTTTGTTTTTACAAATATTTAAAAAATATTTTTTTTATATTTTTTTCACAGGATATTGTTTGTGTTTCACAAAAACAACAACTCTTATACAAAGGCTAAAGTAAAACCTCCCCGGCTGAATGGTAAAAAGGTTGGATTGTTCTCATCTAGATCTCCATACAGACCTAATAACATCGGCTTGTCTCTTGCTAGGATAGAATCTGTGGCTGGTAAGTTTTGGAAAACTATATTTGAACAATAAGCACACTGTGGGGTCTAAGGGTTGCTACTGTCCTGCCAGCCAAGAGGGACAGTGACTTCATTTTTTTTCACAAAGTTATTTGGAACTTATTATCGATATATTACTTGTGTGTTAATCCTATCCTGAGGATGAATACACAAGTGATCTATCGATTCGCGTTAGCTCTAGTGAAGTGTACACATTAGTATTTTACTTAGCAATTGTAAACAAAGTGTTATGTCACTGTCACTCTTGGTTGGCACGACAGTAGTTCAAGATTCATTGGAGGCAATCCATTATGTTCATTAGCAAGATACTTTATCTGCTGCTTAGTACTGGTACAACCCAGGAAGATAGGAAATCATCCAGACATGACTGAAATGTTGTTGTCTGGGATGTAATGCATTAAAAACAAAATAAGCATATTGTACCGGTAGGGTAGCTTTTTCAAAAGTTTATATCATGTTTTACAAATAAGTTTAACCTGATTAGCTGAATTCTGATGAAGCCAGCTAATTAGGATCCACACAGTTTTATGATCCAAACCATGAATCAATAGCATGGATAAAATTCCTACACAGCATTAAATGGAGATTAGACATACATATAACATATATGAGCCCATATAAACTAAAAAAAATTGAGCTTATGATATGAGTAAAGCGAAATCTGTCTTAAGTAAGGGGCCACTAAAATAGACAAAACAAAGGTCTTAAAGAAAGGTGGTAGCTTAGAACAGGGAGTAAGTATTGCAGAGAGCATTCTGCAATAGTTTTGACCTGCATTAAGCAAGTATCAGTCTTGAAAACATATTTTGAGTCTTCTTTTGAGTGGCGGCTTAAGAAGGTTTAACTGTATGTGTGATTATTAGGTCAAAAAGTAAGTGAGTATGACCAGGAAATGCAACAATCATAGGCTGCAGACCAACCCATGGCACTGTGAGAAAAGACACAGAACACATACAGCAACAAACAAATTGAAGTAAAGCATCCAGCTCTCTCTTCCTCAGCAAGATGATTGCTGAATTAGAAGGGACACCAAGAACCACTCCTCAAAACAAGGACCCGACATGAAGAGCAGTTGCTCAGTTGGTAGAGCGTTAGGCCAGGCCTGGACGTAATAAAACTTGAGTTCATTCTCAGAATCAAAATAAAGCGCAATGATTGGCTGCTTGCGGACATGTGTTCGCAAGCAGCCAATCATTGCGCTTTATTTTGAGTCTGAGACTGTACTCAAGTTTTATAACCCCGAGGCCAGGGATAGCAGGGTTGTTAGTTTGAGCCTTACCTTTGAAGGAGTCACTGTGTTTTGTCCTTGAGTAAGACACTTTATCTGCTGTTTAGTACTGGTTCAACCCAGGAAGACCCGTCCCAACATGACTAAAAATTGTTGACTTGGATGTAAAGAACCAAACAAACAAGACCCAACACAGAATCCCCACGCACAAAGGGAACAACAACAAAGAATTAATAAACAACAGCAGAATCACCACCTTAGAACAGATCATAGGGCCAGTTAAGCAAATTTTTAGCGTAAAATTGTGATTATTAGCTCACCAGAGCCAAAGGCTCAGGGTGAGCTTATAGTATGGGACTTGAGCCGGCGTCTGTACGTGCGTGCGTCCGTCCGTCCGTGCTACTGATATGGATTTGGGGGCCTTTTTAGTCGTCTGTAGATAGACAAGGGGCCATTTCTTAACAAGGGGCCATGGCCCTCTGTAAGTCGCATAACATGATTCAGGGGACCTCAGGGGAGGTAATAAAATAAACTTCTTAAAAAGGGCCATTTTATGTCTATGGTGATGGACGTCCAAACTGGAAATGGCCCACAGTAATTTGTCAGTCTGATATTAACGGGCCAATTCAGAGCTGAACTGGCCCGTTATTTCGGACACTTGGCCCCTTATTAATGGCCCTTTATACACTGGCCCGATATTCAATATTGGGCGTACGTCCGTCCGTCCACACTTTCAAATATGAATATCTCTGAAACCAGCAGGCCAATCATAATCAAATTTCATCAGGAGCATCATTGGGGTGGGGGATTGACTGCATTAGGTTTTGGGTAATATCAGATTAGAACTCTGGTTTCCATGGCAACAGATAGCTCCCATAGGGTTATAATGGGGAAAATCTTGTGACCACTCTAGCTCCTTCATTTTTGATTTGTTCTTCTTTATTCTTGCAGGTAACAAGGACAACCATAAAATCTCAAATGGGTTCGAAATTGGGCAGGATCCGACCAGGGACTTATGAGTTAGCTGCCCTTGAGCATCTGGAAAAATCCCCATAGACTTATAATGGGAGAAATGTTGTGACCACTCTAGTACCCTATTTTTGGATGGATCTTCTTCATTCTTGCAGATAACAAGACCAACTATAAAAGCTTTAATGGGTTTGAATTTCGGCAAGATTCCATCACTGACTTCGGAGTTAGCTGCCCTTGAGCGTCAGAAAAATTAATGAATAATGTTGTGACCACTCTAGCTCCTTCAATTTTGATTGGATCTTCTTCATTCTTGCAGGCAACAAGTAAACCCATAATATCTCATATGGGCTCGAAGCAGGATCCGACCAGGTACTTATGAGTTACCTGCCCTTGAGCATTTGGAAAAATCCCCATAGACTTATAATGGGAGAAATATTGTGACCACTCTAGTGCTTTCAATTTTGTATGGATCTTCCTCATTCTTGCATACAATAAGGACAACTATTAAAGCTTGGATGAGTTTGAATTTCGGCAAGATTCCATCACTTACTTCGGAGTTAGTTGCCCTTGAGCATCAGAAAAATTAATGAATAATGTTGTGACCACTCTAGCTCATTCATTTTTGATTGGATCTTCTTCATTCTTGAAGGCAACAAGTAAACCCATAATATCTCGGATGGGTTTGAAATGAGCAGGATCCGACCAGGGACTTATTAGTTACCTCGCCTTGAGCGTTTGGAAAAATCCCCATAGACTTATAATGGGAGAAATGTGACCACTCTAGTTCTTTCAATTTTGAATGGATCTTCCTCATTCTTGCATACAATAAGAACAACTATTAAGCTTAGATGAGTTTGAATTTCGTCATGATCCCATCACACATTTTGGAGTTAGCTCCCCTTGAGCATCTTAAAAATTAATGAATAATGTTGTGACCACTCTAGCTCATTGATTTTTGATTGGATCTTCTTCATTCTTGCAGGCAACAAGTAAACCCATAATATCTCATATGGGTTCGAAATTCAGCAGGATCCGACCAGGTGCTTATGAGTTACCTGCCCTTGAGGGTTTGGAAACATCCCCATAGACTTATAGTGGGAGAAATATTGCAACCACTCTTGTGCTTTCAATTTTGAATGGATCTTTATCATTCTTGCATACAATAAGGACAACTATTAAAGCTTGGATGAGTTTGAATTTAGTCAAGATCCCGTCACATATTTTTATTTTGGAGTTAGCTCCCATTGAGCATCTGAAAAATTAATGAATAATGTTGTGACCACTCTAGCTCCTTCATTTTTGATTGGATCTTCTTCATTCTTGCAGGTAACAAGGACAACCATAAAAGCTTGGATGAGTTTAATTTAAAGTAGAACCAACTTTAGACTGTGGAGTTAACTTCTCTTGAGCATCATAAAAAATCTGCATATACTTACAATGGGAGATCTGTTGTGACCACTCTAGCACCTTCATTTTTGAATGGATCTTCCTCATTTGTAGGTTACAAGGACTTCCATAAAAGTTTGAATGGGTTTGATTTTCCGCCACACCCATCCACCAACTACAGAGTTAGTTGCCCTTGAGCATCTAAAATATAACTATATAATGTTGTGACCACTCTAACACCTTCATTTTTCATTTGATTTTCTTCATCCCTGTAGGTTACCAGGACATACATAAAAGTATGGATGAGTTTGAATTTCGGTCAGATCCCATAACTGACTACGGAGTTAGCTGTCCTTGAGTATCTGAAAACTACACTTTCACCAGGTTTCCAATTCAATTTTTATTCGGATCTTTTTAATACTTGCAGATAACTAGAACCGGCATAATATCTTATGTTTTTGAATTAATTCCTGGTCACCGTTTCAAGTTCAGAGTTATCTGCCTTTGAGCATCGTAAAGGATCATTGACACTTGCTATGGGTAAATGCCTATGGTTTTCAGTAAAAATAAAAGTTTGTCAATCGTCCCTTTCTTCACCCTGAAGCTACCCTGACCTGAGTACTTTATGGCTGTGAAATCCGTTTTCGATATTAAATGCTTCAAAGGTGTAAAATTTTTGGTAGAACAATCAGTTTTACATTAAGATATATAGGAATCTGAAAACATTTTTTAAAATATCATTCCCCCTCGTGTGCCAGCAAAAGCTTTTGCATGAATATGTGTTGCCATATTTTACACATTGTATTGAAGTGGCTTGCTGGCACAAGGGGGGGAAAGATGTTCAGCAGCCCAAAAACCCAGGGCCTAAGCCCATAAAATGCCTTTTCTACCAAATAAGAAATTAATGACAGTAACAAAGTTCTCCAGAAACAACCTCCTAAGTTGCTTTGTATTCTGTGCTAGTTTAGTATAAAATACTTAAAGATTAAAGGTAGAATTAGCAAGATTTATGCATTTTTTTTCGTAAGAAAAATCTCACTGTTAGTAATGACACATTATTTTACAAACGTCCTGTACTTATCTATTTGCATGCTAGGGAATTGTTCATGTTTTTATTTTCGTCTGCTGACTTTCTTCAAAATTAAGTTTTTAAAAATAAACCACCCAGGACCACCATCAGAGTGTCAAACAATTTGGATCCAGATCAAGACCGATATTCTATTGATCTTCATCTGGGTTCAAACTGTTTGCAAACGGCTATTAGCAGACGACAAAATTATCCACTGGCATGCAAAGAGTTATAACAGGTAAATACTATAGTGTTCAATATATTGTCTCGTATAGGGATATACATGCATCGTGTATATCATAAATATTAGGACACTTTAAATGCATTTCAACACGCTATGCCCTTTAAACAAAGCAAAAGTAATATTCAAAGGATCTTGTCAGAATCTGTTTTACTGTCCAATGCTAAATGGGACACTTTCATTCTTTCATAAATATTTATTTCTTTTGTTGAGCTTTCAGGTTTGTATTATTTACGTTACATGTAGTCAAAATGTACAGGTAACTTATAAATTAATCTCCAAAATAATTTTATTACAAAACATATTTTGTTTTTAAAACAATTTCATCAATTATCGTGATTCGTTAATACTCTGCGTATGTAATGTTCAATAGATATCACCATGCCTACCAAATAAATCAAGAAAACGTGCAGAAATCACTTTTTAAAGCACTTTTTATTTTCATTCAATTTCAGACCCCCTGCCCTTTCTACCCGCCATAACTCTCGAGTGCGTAGGAATTTTGAAAATATTTTGCTAGCTGGCTCTTGCCATTAGATTCACCTATTGCACTGATACTACATGCACCACACTAGAAGCTCAAAAGCAGCGTTCTGGGAATCAGAAAAATAGGCGTATAAGGCCCAAACCGTCAATGATCCTTATGGTGTCTCCAAACACTATGCTGGCTCCATGGTGAGCGATCGTTGCCCATTGGGCTACTTGTTTTCTTTCCCATCAATTTAATCATATGTTTTTGGGTGCTCAAAAGAACTGTCTCATCGAAACAGCTCTTTTGAGTACCCACAACATATGTTTTTGTTGAGAAATAAGAAAAATAATTTTCTGGTAAGCACTCTTATCTGGAGGCCTGACAGATAACAGCCTACGCCACCATGGGACTAAATGCATTTTACTGGCCAAAATTTTGAACTAGATTCTGCTGTTGTAAGATACAAATAGTGTTTATCTTACATGTAGGATTTCTTACTTATGCAATACATTGTCACAGAAAAACAATCAAATCAATTTAGCATACTATGATGAAACAAGGAAAATTCACAGACACTTAGACCTTAAGAAAAACTTAAGTTGATTTAGAGGCTCAGGCTTGACCCATCGTCATGCAATTAAAGAGGAAACCTTGACCATAAACACAACGAGTTTTATAATCATGCATACAGACTGTAGCTTTATATTTATGCCATATCCCACTATTTGAGTTCACAACCTGGGATCATAAGTGACAAAATAAAATGATGATTATATTAAAACCACCCTGTCATCAGACAAACACATTTGCAAAGGTATAAAACTGGAGGAGGAAATGCGCCCACAATGTACCTAAGCGGCACAGGGAAGGTCGGGGTGGGAGCTGAACCACACAATATAGAAACAGAATATAAGAATCTATCATGAGTGTGAGGGTGGAATAGAAAAAAAATCTGTCCCAAGGATCACTGTTTGGCATCAATAGGCTTGCCGAGTGATGAGTCTGATGACACATGGTGATCTCGAGGGGACCCATTTTTCTATCATATCCTCACAGGAATTATGGATTCCTTTTCTTGTTAATCACCATTGACTGTTTATATTAAAACAAGCTTCTAAGGGTTCCTGAATAGGCTGAGATGTACATGACGACGTCACTTTGAATATACATTGACATCTTTTGATGGCAATGTGGGTGAGTTCCAATACAACCTATGAATAGTCCTCTGGTAAGATACAAATTTCTAACTCAGGATAAATATCAGATATCCTTTTCCATTGTGCAAGAATACTATGTCCTCTTGCTAAGAGGACAATATGGATAAATTAGTATGAACAAATGTGAGTTAAGGAAAGGTTTCTTAAATTGTTTCTAAATATGAAGAAAACTCCCATCAAAATGGTATATTTAGTGATTATATGTTAACATTTTATTAGCTACTATAAAATGATAGAGACAAACGACTTTAGTTAAGAGTGCGTACCAAAAATTAATTTTCTTATTTCTCAACCAAAATATATGTTGTGATTTACAAGTGGGGGGTTTGGGGGGGGGGGGTTTGGACCCCTATCCACTTCCCCCTCATCCGGATCCATGCATGATTATAGACAGGTTGAACAAACACTTCCTTTGTCCATATACACATGTTAAGATGCTGAATACGAAACCATGTTGTTTTAATTGTATGAAAGTACTTTTATTGTCAGAGCAATTAATATTAATCGTTTGATATGTATATATTTTCAGGTGCAACAGTATATGTGTCGGGTATAGACATTTTAGATGGAACACCTGTACTAGATATCAAACCATATATACCTCAGTATGACAACCCTTCTCACTGGGTGACCAGAGACATTTATGATAATGACCAAAATATACAGTCTGGTGAAAATGTAGAAGTTAATGAGGTTGAAAGAGATGACATTAAAGACGAAGATGTTGTTAAATATGCAAGTGAAGATAGTAAATTACATGTATTTGAAAATAAATCAAAGATGGAGGTTGATGTTACTCTGATTGGAAATGATAAAACTGCTATTACAAACAATACTGGAGTATTTGAGAAAACAAATGAAACTGATGTTGGTCAAACTGATAAGTGTAAAGACAGTGCTTTTATTCACAAATTTCATTATACACATAACAAATTAGACGAAGATAAAAGCAGTGCATGTTGCGAGAACCAAGAAATACTAGAACATAGTTTAGGTACAAGTGATGTAAATAAAGGTTCTGAATCTGGCCAACACGCTGATAAAAGTGATCTATTGAACTCTATAGTATTGGATGGATTATATCAGGGAAATAATATTGTTACCCCTAAGACAGCTGAATGGATATGTAATCCGAATGTGAAACAATTACATGTAAGATTCACGCCATATGCTGAAAAACAGTTAGAAGTGTTCAGTGAAACATGTGAGGAAGAGGTGTTCAGGCTTCAGTTCTTGAAGAGCAAATCGCAAGCAAAGGAAGCAATTGTGAGTATTCTGCGTGAGGATCCTAGGTCAACCTATAGAAGGAAGAATTGTGTTGACAGTTTGTACTACTTCACAGTGGATAGTTTACATGTAACATGTTGGTTTGATGAGGAAATAGTGGAAGTTGTTAGAATTAAACCAGCAGCTTTGGTAGAACACTGTAGCTCTGAATATAAATAACCAGATGTTGTATCATCAGATATTTAAGAAATGAATTCAATTTTTGGAATGTTCATGGAATCATGATTCCATGAACATTCCAAAATTTGAATTTATTTCTTATTTTTACATTTATTATAAATATCTAAACTATATTTTTTTTTTAATTTAGGAATTAAAACAGTTTTGTATTTAAAATATAATCGTATTAACGGTTCAGTCAGAGTGTAAAATGGAAAAGTGGAACAGCCAGCTTGAACACTGACAGCTTATGGAGCAAACAAGAGGCTTGTTTTGCACTTACGACTCAGGTGTGGCTCGCTGTCAATCACAACACCAGTATCACTTCTGGCCAATGAGTTCGATGTTCGAAGCGTATTGCACTGACAAGTGAGCTTGGCAGCTGTCAATCAAACTTGTGTAATTCATGAGGCTATGAACGGTTGCAAAAATCTAAAGATTCATTAACGGATTGCTTTGAAAATGTAAATAATTTACCAGTACACACATGAGATATTGGTACTTATTACATATGCACAAAAGCAATGAGAAAAGGAATTAACATGCTCAAAACAAAAGGAGCTCAGACAATAAAATTTGTGAATTTTGCTGAAAGATAGCAAGTTTTTTGCAGGCCTGCCACTGGGCTCAAGTTTGGGTATCTTTTTTACGAGAAACTAAAATGCTTCAAGACAATGAGGCTCAAACTAGATGGGTTCATTCATTTGTGAAATAACAGAAAAATTGTGTTTTCCTTATGCAGGTTTTAAAGACTAAATAAATGTAATAAATGTTCTGTGGCTCTTCCTCACGGTGCTGTGGGTTGGTCTGCAGTATGTGATTGTCATATTTTCTGATCATACTCACTTACTTTTTGAATAAACATACAAACAAACAAAAACAGTTTGAGGAAAGTTTTACATATTATATAAAAAAGGTATTCTCTGAAATGGACATACATTTTGTATGTCTAAATGGTAGATTCTACACTAGAGTTCTGTTAAATTGACTAAGGTGTCACACATAAGCTCATTTTGTAAAAATGAACGCCACTTCTTGTATTCCCATGGTATTAATAGACTTTTCGCTTACTGTAAAGGAGGCAACTTTAATATTCATATCTGTGTGTGTTTTGGCTATTTCATCTGCTAAGGAAGGGAAATCAGGTTTTATTTACAATTTGTATAGAGTTAATAAGCTTTTTGGGCCATGTAAACGTGTGTGCATTCATGAAAGTCCTGACAGTATATCACTGACCTCACATGTATTAATCCTTAAAGCACATATCACAAAAACTCCTAAGTTTTTGTTGTCTACTGAAACATTTTGAAGCCTCTTTAAAAACAGTGTAGATCCAGATAGGAGCAGTCTTATCTGGGTCCACGCTGATGCGTCTATACTTATGTTAAACAATAAACAGACACTTTCAAATGTAGTTATTTTGCTGGCGTTCTAATGTTTAAATAATTACTGTCTTTACTAAGGTGTTATGGTACATTGATAGAGTTACCTTCGAATAAAATCACACCTCATTTTCAGCTTTTATACATGTCAAAAGTAGACCTGTCCTATCTACCATTCATGAGGTGCAGCCTTTACAGTAACCAAAAAGTTCAATAATATAATTATTTACTGCAATATTGCAAATGTCATACACGCCACATTGTACACCATTCCACATTGGTCAAAATATATTTCTGGATTATTCCCAAATTCAGGTTTTGAGGCTGACTCTCCATAGATAGTCAGCCTCAAAATGCTGAAATAGGGATATTATAATAGGTTTTCCTATTTATATACAGTCTGTCCAAAGAAAACAGACCATTTAAACTTGAATATGTGAATATTTAGTGGGCATACTGCAAGTTTTAAGATTGGAGTTTCAAAAGTTCAGGATTTTGAAAATTTTGAACTTTTACCCATGATTCCAGCAAGTAAACATTCAAATATATATAACTAACCATCCACCAGTCTGACTAGACCCACTGCTTGTGTCGGTGAACAGCAAGGGCACTTGCCAGATTAAGCATCCATACAGGCTTGCTGTAACATTTGCTGCCAGCATATCCAAAAAGGGCTCTCTTCGCATGACACAGCTATGTTTCCAAAAATCTTATGGATGTTTTATGAATAATTCTGCAGTATTTCCCCACTTTAAAATGGGTAGGGATCAATTCCATTCTTTATGAGTAAATGTCGTATCTGGTATCCTTATTATCCCCACGCTTTTTTAAAAAAGCGTTGGGGATATTGCAATCGCCTTCGTCCGTCCATCACGCTATCTCCTCCTAAACCATTGGATGAAATCCAACCAAATTTGGTGTGCGAGTTGCTCACATGAATGGGGCATGCAACGGCACATTTTTTTTTGCCACGCCCCCTTGGGCCCTTGGGAGGGGCCAAAAGGTCAAATATCATTAAATATCTTTAAATTTCAATTACTAAGTCAATTTCAAAGATTTTTAAACCTAACTTTGTGTGTTTTCTCACAAATGAAAGATATAAAACATATCAGATGGGATTTTCATTCGGCCACCTGGGTCATGCCCCAGGGGTGGGACGTGGGGGTACCTTGGGGGGTTTGAGGGTCAAATTTTTTTTTTCCGAAATTCAACCAGATTTGGTGTGTGAGTTACTTACATGAATTGCACATGCACCGGCACAATTTTTGGGTCTCCGCCCCCTGGGGCCCTGGGGAGGGTGTCCAAAAGGTCAAATATCATTAAATCTGAATTACAAAGTCAATTTCAAAGATTTTTAAACCAAACTTTGTGTATCTTCTCACAAATGAGAGATATATAACATATCAGACCGGATTTTCATTCGGCCACCTGGGTCATGCCCAGGGGTGGGACTCGGGGGTACCATGGGGGGTTGGGGGGTCAAAACTTTTTTTTCCCGAAATTCAATCAGATTTGGTGTGTGAGTTAATTACATGAATTACACATGCAACGGCACAATTTTTTGGGTCCCCAGCCCCCTGGGGCCTTGGGGAGGGGTCAAAAATTTATTTTTCTGAACATGGTCATGTGGCATATCAAATTAAAGGGGATGAGCAGTAGACCAAGATACACTGAAAAATTTTAACCTACGATCAAACTGGTGACCTTGGGATGGGGTCAAAGGGTCAACTACCATTAGATTTCTTTGAGAGCGTGGGGATTTTCGATGGCGCGCCATCAAATGCGTTCTAGTTGAATATCTTTTCAAGGCAATGTGGCACAATTAATACGAGCCATATCATCAGACATTTCAGCAAGTGATCATTTAATTACTGACAATGTCAAGCATTTTAGACGCATGTCTACTTTTCGAGGTATTGACGATATCAAGCAAATATAGTCTCAACAGAAACATTTTTGATCATACTCTTTTATTTCTTCTTATTTTTGGTTTTCGTTTTGTTATATGTGAGGGTCCCACAGGTTTTGAAAAAAAAAATTAATCCACCTGAACAAGATTTTTCGACACATCTGACTTGTGACCAGCTCGGGACAAACCTGGGACTAAAGGCCCCCTGCCCCCACTCTGGATCTGCACATGTACATTACTAGCTCTTCTTAGTAAATTCTTAGAGCTCTGAAGTTGTTAAAGAAATAGAATCGTGTTCGCTGTGATTTGTTGCGAAATATATCACTGGTTGGAGGTCAGTCGTTAAAGTGAATAAATCATGAGCGCAAAGCGCGAATGATTTATCCACTTTTGACTGACCGACAGACAGTGATATATTAAGCAACAAATCACTGTCAGTGCGAATTTATTTCTATTCTAACACTCGAAAAGATTAAAAATATGAACAAATCCTTCATAGTCTATAATGATTCGCCATCTTGAACAGACTGTCAAAATTTCCCGCAACTCTTTGTTTAGACTAAAATGCGTATTTTTACGTAGATTTAGAACGTCAAGTAGTTGTGAAAACGATGTTATGCTGTCTATTGTCAACATTACTATGCGGTATGTTATAGATGATGCCATGAAAATCAAACTGTCGACTGAATGACGTCACGCCGGTCTGTGCCCAGTCCGTGCAGAGATTAATCATCTATTAAATCACTAAGTTTAACCATTGGCTATATAGGTGAGATGTGTTAGAATGCTGCATAATGCTACATTAAGTGTTAAGCTATGTGGATGTAAGTTTTTTGTGGCCTTTGCACATTGAAATGGAAGAGCTAGCAAATTAATTGCCTTTAATCATCCGTGCATCATTGGCGGCGTGCGACTCAGCCTGGTGCATTATAAAGCAGTGACATGCATTGAGTAGTTGTTAATATAACAGCTTCTTTTGAACATTCAAAATTTGTTCCTAGGTTGACCCAGAGCAGATTTAGCGTTAGGTCAGATTTGACACCTTGGCAAATCATGAAAACATACCTGCCATTTCCCCTCATGCTAGATAAGATTAAATTAATGGAACAGCCACTATAAATAAAAGTCAAAGATAAATTCACTTTCAGCCAACACACTGGTAAATTTATACGTCGATTTGCCGGTATTTATGCATATTGCCGGTACTTCATAGACCGGAAGTGGTAGATATTGGTGTTAATACTATATAGAAAAACATACCATATGCCTAAAGGACTATATAATTAGATCATTTTTAAGTATTCGGCATTCACATGGCGATTTATGTAAGCATTTAGGAATAGATTCGAGTACCGATCTGGATGATCGGTACTCGAATCTATTCCTAAATGCTTACATAAATCGCCATGCACATACTGAATACCTAAAAATGATTGAAGTCTATAGTCCTTTAGGCATATGGCATGTTTTTCTATATAGTATTAGCACCAATATCTACCACTTCCGGTCTATGAAGTACTGGCAATATGTGTAAATACCACCAAATCAACTGATACATTTACCAGTGTGGCCAAGGTCGTTCATATTGGACTGCAATCAATATTTTTAAAAGTATTTTTCTCAGGAACCATGATTCTGGCACAACTGAAATCAAAGTTTTATATGGAGCATAATTTGGCACAAATGGGTCCAGGGTGACCCTCTTCCAAAAAAAAGGAGTTTTCCTGTTAAGGCTTGAAATCTCTCAAAAATTCATTTGCGAAAAAGTAGAATTTTCAGACTTTGATTTTTGCAACAATTTTCATGATTGTGAATGGACATACATTTAAATTATTCAAAAACATATTTTATGATGTTGACAACTGAGGGCCAAGGGGAGATGAATACATCTTAATAAAACTACTCTTAAAATTTCATTTTGATACTATATCAATTGAACGGCTAAAATAAGTTATTTTATTAATTACAGAATTGTGTTTTACTATCAAAAAATGTAAAATAGATTTATCTAAGAATATCTGATTCAATAAGTCTGATCAGGATGCTTGCGGACTTTGTATGCGTGTAAAATGCAGTTAATAACTCTGGATGTAAATAGACAAATTGAACACTTAATTTTTTCATATAACACAATATATACACAATATATGTTGGTAGGATGCTGGGTTATGTTGGTGAACTTACTTTCATACGAAAAAGATTGAAGAATCCCCATTTGACTATTTATAATCAAAAGTATTATCTGCATTTAGCAGATTTAAATAGTGCACAGGCATACTAAACTGGCAGATCGAATGATATATTCTTAGAAAATTCAAAATTACATTCTTTGATGGTAAAACACGGAATTATTAAAAAATCTTACTTTTTAGACCTTCAACTGATATAATATTTTATATAGTATCAAAATATAAATTTTTAGAGTAGTTAAGTTAAGCCGTATTTATCTACCCTTTGCCCTTGGTTTGAACATCATTAAGTATATTTTTGAATAGTATATATGTATGTCTGTTCATAGTCAGGAAAATTATTGCAAAAATTAGATTGAAAATTTGACTTTTTGACAAATGACTTTTAGGGAGATTTCTCACCTAAACGGGACAACCCTTCGATAAATTGAAAATATGGCCGCCATTTTAGTTCACCTGAGGCAAAGGCTTCCAGTGAGCTAATAAGATGGGACTCAAGCCGACATCTGTCCTTGCATCAGTGCGTCCACACTTTCAAAAGGGAATACCTTTGAGACCACCAGACCAATCACAATCAAATTTCATCTGGGTTGGGAAAGGCTGCAGAAGGTTTTGGGCCAGATCAGATCAGAACTCTGGATTACATGGTAGCAGATACATCATGTAGCTCCCATAGGGTTATAACATGGAAAATCTTGTGACCACTCTAGCTCCTTCATTTTTTATTAGTTCATCTTTATTCTTGTAGGTAATGAGGACAACCATAAATTCCCTGATGGGTTTGAAATTTGGCAAAGTCCCGCCAGGGACTGAAGTAAGCTGTCCTTGAGCATCTCAAAAAATTCCCTTAGACTTATAATGGGAGAAATGTTATGACCACTTTAGTGCCTTCATTTTAGAATGGATCTTCTTCATTCTTGCAGGTAATAATAAGGACAACCATAAACGTTTTGATGAGTTTGAATTGCGGCAAGATTCCATCAGCGACTTCCATTAGCTGACTTTGAGCGTCTGAAAAACCAATGAATAATGTTGTGAAGATACTAGCACCTTATTTTTGATTGTGATTGGATCTTCTCCATTCTTGCAGGTAACAAGGACAACCATAAAATCGACTAGTCTAAGATAAGACCTCGGCCTGCTGAGTTAGCTGCCTATGAGTGGAAAAATCCCCATAGACTTATTATGGGAGAAATGTTGTGATCTATCTAGTGCCTTCATTTTCATTCATGCATGTAGCAAGGACAACCATGAAACTTGGATGAGTTCTAATTTTGACAATATCCCATAATTGACTACTGAGTTATCTGCCCTTGAACATCTGAAAAAATAATGAATAATGTTGCGACCTTTCTAGTGCCTTTAATTTTGATTGGATCATCTTTGTTCTTGTAGGTAACAAGGACAACCATTAAAGCTTGAATGAGTTTGAATTGGAAGCAGAACCAACCTCGGGCTGTGGAGTAAACTGTCCTTGATTGAACTTCTGGAAAAATCCACTTAGACCTACAACGTGAAATCTGTTGTGACCACTCTAGCGGCTTAATTTTTGAAAGGGTCCTCATTCTTGCAGGTGACGAGGACAACCATGGAAGATTGAATGAGTTTGATTTTCGGCCACACCGATGAACAACTACAGAGTTAGCTGTCATTGAGCATCTAAGATATAGCTGTATAATGTTGATACCACTCTAGTGTAGGATCTCTCTTCATTCTTGAAGGTATTCGGGACGGATGAGTTTGAATTTCGGTCAGTTCCCATTGTTGACTATGGCTTAACCTGCCGTTGAGCATCGGAAAAATATAGTTTCACCAGGTTTCTTCTGCAATTTTGATTCAGATCTTTTTAATACTTGCAGATAACCAGAACTGGCATTATGTATTGAGTGTTTGAATTTATTCTTGGTCACTGTTTCTAGTTCAGAGTTACCTTCTTTTAAGCGTTGTAAATTATGGTAATTCTAAACATTATGATGACTCTCAGGTGAGCGATCGTTGCCCATTTGGCTACTTGTTGTTTCTACGTTTATATTGGGACAATTTTAAAGTCCCTATTGTCAAACACAGCTTGACAGATTTGTAATTATTTTGACAAAATGGTCCTTGAATGATCCTCTACTGATATAGCTCAAATTAATTTGATCCATTGAAAAACATGCCTACCCCAAGATCTGCATCCTATTGGCCATTGCTGAGGGTCTGGATGGGAGGGGGGGGGGGGGTCTGGTATTCATTATTCATTAAAAAATTAGCCTATTATTCATCTCATGAAAACTTTGGGTTATTCATTAAAATAAGACACAGAGTTAATTAAAATCTGATTATTCACTATTCATATTTTTTTTTTATTAAAATAGGATTATTCATTATTTTTTAGGCACTCATTATTCACTATTCATTATTTTTTGGCTCATTATTCACTTTTCATTATAAAAGGGTCATTATTCACTAATCATCCAGACCCTCATGAATTGTTCAGATTTGACTTTTCAGTTATAATTTACACGCAGAATAAAATGGAATAGATGGCAAATTACAAATACTCCTTGTGGAAATAATATTGACATTAAATGCACGTTTGGGGAGAATGCAAACACATGCTGTCGAAACCAAGTCGCGACTTGTTTGAAATCATGTTTTAAGGCTTCTTGGAAATTTGAGGAAAGTTGAAGATGACAAGGAAACGTCACTACCAATCTCCGTACGACAGGGATCGAGATGAGAGGAACAGATTGAAAATTATTTTCTTATTCTCAACCAAAAATATGTTGTTGGTACTTAAAAGAACCGGTCATCAAGATGATTTTTGAGCACCCTAATATTATCCTTATCTTGACTTAAGGGAGGAAGAGGAAAACGCATATAGGTAAACTATTAGCACACAATCATGTAAGATTCTTGTTTTCATAATCTAATACATCTTCATACTTGCCTTTAGATATGAGGGCATAATTTAACATTAATATTCTTATTTCACTACCAAAACATGTTGTGGGTACTCAAAAGTACATTGCGCACCCAAGATAAATATTTAAACTGATGGATAACAGTATAATCATTTTTTCTGCCCAAATCCATCGTTATCTGGAGCTATATAATATGATTCTGGTTTTGGGCATGTAAGCATATCGTTTAACATGTGCGAATGCTTCATATGGTCACAGCCATAATGATTTTACTGATCTGTGACAGAAAACGGCCAATTAATGTTACACATATGTTCTGACTGGAAGACATTGCTCTAGCACAAGCTAAGCTAAGTTGGTTAACAATAGCAAATGAGAAATAACGCAAAATATACAATTTGACAACTCGATTTCTCTGTATTAAATGATGAGTTCTGTATATTTTGAGTTATTTCCCTTCGTTCACTTTATGAATACATTTTGATCAACGGATAAGTGCAATACTGAATTTAGCAATTTGCTATTTTTAATATGGAACATAGCCTATGAAATCATTCAGACAAACACTAATTTCTAGACCCTATAACTTTTTTCAGACCAATTGATTTTTCCATACAATAAAGTCTGAATAATCCATTGTATATATGGAGGGATCATAGGTTAAAATTACAAAAAACTATTGTATCTCTGAAGGTGGATTTTGTCTAGCAAACAGTGCAGACACTGATGAAATGCTGCATTTTGAGTCTTCACTTTTTGCAAAAGTACCACTTTTCTGTAGACTTGTGCAGTCCATTCAATTAGATTTTATATGTTCATGGAAACAAGTAACTCTCAGATACCTATCTTACTGAATATTTTCAAAGTATCTGAAGAGAATTGAATGGACTTGTTTAAAGCGATTCTGATTGATAGACTGTTATCATTGCCTGACAAGAATAACTGTAATATACTGTTAGCCTGCAAAGCAAGGCCAGAGTAAATCTTCTGTGACTAATCAAATTTCAATCTCTGCCATTTAAATGGTCAGTACCTTTTGAACTCTTGCGTACTGGGTAAGTTTGCATGTTCTTTGCCGTCTGCTGATTTTTTTTAGAAAGATATTTCAGGAATACTATCAGATTGTAAAACAGATTGAATCCAAATCAGGCTGGATGTTCTGATGGGCCTGAACTGGGTCCAAATTGTTTGTAAAGGTTTTCAGCAGTTAAACATAGGTGTCTATTCTCTTGTTTTTTCTTTTGATTTACACCCATAGATAAGATGGTGAACTGTCAAATACGTGCTTCTATTTCTCTCTGATTTTTTAAGTATTTGTTGAATATAGGTCCTTCCTGTGAGTATCCATAACATATATGGATATGGAAGAAATAAGCAATCTAGTCATTCAGTTCATTTTATCTGGAGATATTTTCACCCCGTGAGATAAGGCACCGAAACAAATTGGTTACACATGTTATATGGGGTATGACCTTAAGCCAGGTTCCACTACAGTTATAAAGCTGTAATTAATCAACAGCATTGACAACCGACCCTATATGAAGGTAGGTTCTAAATCGCATAGGTCCAGTCCAAACAGTTTGAAAGAGTTAAAGTGCTATTAGAGAGGATAATTTCTTCTGAGTATGATGTGTTAGATTTAGAAAAAAATATTTCTACTGTTTGGACGATTGCCAGTCTAGAGTTTCTGGACAGTATACAAGGGTTAAGTCTGGTCGTCTGACATGCCTCGCGAACCTTGTTAATATATATTTAAAAAAAATAGGAATGAAAAAAAGATTTCAGACGTGTATAAAGGTTTGGGTCCAGATTGAGACTGACGTTTCGTCGGGCATGTTGTGGGTCAAGATATCAGCAGACGAGAAACGTCACCACTTGTCTGAGGGCCTGGATGAGGGGAGAGGTTTATAAAAATTGGCCACTTAATCGCTTACAATAAAATATTTATCAAATCAATAAAATTCACCAGTAATTTACCTATATTCGCCATTTAAGCTCTGCTTATTAAATTTTAGGTTCTCTTTAATCGATTATTATTGCAGCTTCTTGTGTTAAACAATCACTATCCAATATAAAATATGGCCCAAAATCCGGAAACCCTAAATGGGTACTTATGAAAACAGTTAAAAACACAGATGAAATGCCATGTAAGCGGCATAGCATCAGTGCCTGCACTGTTTTGCTAAGACAAAATAGAACTTCAGAAAAAAAGAATATAAAATATTTTTGAAATGATAATCTGTATATACACGTTGAATGGAACATCCTTACTTTATTATATGAAACTTTTTGAAAAATTCCATAGACCTAAAATAGCTAATTCTGGAAAATGACTTGACCCCTTTTATAAAATCACACCGGGTAGGCGGCAATCGAAAACGTCAATACTATCGACGAACGTTGACCAAAAATCGTCAGAAGCAGTGTTTTGATTGCCATTTGTCGCCCGACTGGAGACAAATGGCAATCGAACACACTGCTTCTAGCGATTTTTGATCCACGTTCGTCGATCGTTTAGAGCGTTTTCGATTGCTGCCTACCCGGTGTGAATATAGTCCACTCAGGACAGAAGGCCATTTTCTCTCATTACTGCTAATGTGGCCTTCGTCTGTTTTGTTTTGTTCTACCTTGTCTGTATGTAAAGTGTATTGTATTCCCTGGCTTCAAATGAAGTAATGCTGTAGCATTGCGGGCTGTCTATTGTCCCCTGAATAAATATTAATACAGTAATGGATGCCTGGTCTCTTTGATGCCCAAACAGTCTTCCACGTGAATGGACAACCTGCTATTTTAGCGGACACACAACGTCGTGCCAATCAAATATTTGGTATTGCTTATTTCAGTAATTTGTTCTGACAAATTACCCCTGTGTATTGACATTTTATTATTTAGATCAGTTCATTATGGTGCCATTGTGAAGGCTCGGAGATCACGGTCTAATGCCTTAATACCATAATACCAGCGCTATCAGGAGACTACACTTGTGTTATTATTACCCATCCGTGCAGCCGGATCAAAAGCTATATTTCAATTAACTTATAACAATTTCGCAAATAACATGGATTCCGACTGTGGGTGTCTTTGTCTAATACAAAATTGATGTTGAAAAGCCGCTGACATGTTTAAAATTGCATGGCGGTTCTAGTATTACGTAGTGCTATGAACTACAGATAGAGCTGTAAATGTTTACTTGTAAGTAGGAAGGGAAATATCTGGGAACCTAGTTCTAAGCAATGGATATTCGAAGCTGTCATGGTTAACAAGCATGCTACGTAACAGCTAAACAATGTTTGTCCTCCGGTAGACAGAGAATCTTCTCGTCAAAGCTCGTGGATTATCTCCCAGGTACTGATGGACAGTCATGACATACCTATTGTATGGCATTTTTTTCAGTGTAGACCTTGGTCATTGGGAGATAGTTTGTGCTTTTAAAAGTTGGTGAGGGCGGTATATAACTACATATTTACTACACCAAACAGGCTGGAAACATTATAAACCATAAGTAAAGGCAATTTAAAGTACATGAGGGTCTGGTTGGCAATACAGATGCAATAGCCAATTTGTGCACGGGTGAAACATAATCAATACAATAGAAAAAAGCGTTATAAAACTTTTGCCTAATCGTAATAAACCATCAGAATAAATGACTATAAATGAATTACACTCAACATAATATAATAACTAATACAATGCTCTGTTCTTCTTTTAATTTTGTAGTTATTATTTTTATTAAAATACAATAATACATTTTATTTTTGTGTTTTTCAGAATTCGCCCAGATGTATATCCCACAAGGCATTTCATTTTCAAACTACACTTTTGTGTGCTTAGTGGCGAATGTACTTTATTAGCAGGCATTCTTTATTGAGTTTTTCTTTTCATCTGAATGGTAAATAACGACTAAATATTATATGCATGGTGTTTTATTACGTACCCATTGACGTTTGCCTAAGTAGTCAGCGGGTAAGCAATACGAGGGCTGTTCAAATATGAATACAAGTAGCTTCATAACTGTCTTCACAAATATGCTACGACAAAAATGGTAAACGTTTCTTTAAAGGACAATATGTCACCTGTAAACTGGCACCAGGCCTAAAGAAAAATACAGAGTACTTATCGAGTTATAGCACTTTGAATGAGGGTTACGTTAGTATACTAACAAACTCAATGCTTCGAACATATACCAGTGATAGAGATGAGTGTATAATTCTTCGATAAACAAATGAAATTTCTTGAATTTTTTATGGGAGTATCCCAATATTCTTACATAATGATTCTGTGAAAGTTGCGAAAATCCGACATGCTTTTGTTAAATTACAATGAATGTTTTTCACTACTGTAGTTTCCTCATGTTAGCAAATAAATGGTTAACAAAACACCACCGTTCAGGTTTCAGTTAAACTTATCTATAACAAAATGCACGAAGTAACATTTAAACTAGTTTTAACTCAAAGACAAAATGCTGATCGCTCATACTGAGTTGTTGCTACAAATTATTGATGGACAGTGGGTAATTTTTAAAGGCTGAAAAGCAGTTTTATTAAGTCAAAAATGCCTTAAGTGAAGGGGTTATAGTATTTATACTTAATGTTTTTTTTATAGCATTGCGGCTTTACTCTAAATTTGAATGTAAGCTTTAAGTTTGACCACTATAACCATTATTTACAATAAAATTACTCGCCTGGTCTTGAGGACTAGACAGATTGGACATGTTTATGTTAATGTAAACACGTCATTAAGAAGCAGAAAAATGCTTGAAAAATTATATAAAATGTGATAACTTTGTAAATAGAGGACGGCGAGTTTTGAAAACTCCCTTATGACATATTTAGCATGTTTGCAAAGAAAACGACACAGCGATGTACATTATCCCATCGCCAGTAGATAACTGAAAATGACGTTTATCATAAAATTAATGATGTCACAAACGTGCACGTTTACTCGAGATTGAAATAGGATTATATAAACTTTTTCTTGCAAGCAAATTTTGGATTGTTATTTAAACTTGCATCTAAAATTTGGTGCCATTTTGTCTAAAAATTACAAAGATATGACACTATATCCGAACATGTACCAAAACGGTCGTTGCAATTTGCTTCAGAAAAACTTCAGTATACAGGAATGACCTTTATATTAGGGTCTGTAACTCGAGAAATATAGTGAGTGTTTCTTTATGTTTGGTGCCATTTTAAAGGCGACGAATAGTTCTTTCCAGAAAGGTATGACATTTTGTCGTAGCATATATGTGAAGAAAGTTACGAAGCTGCTTGCATTCATATTTGAACAGCCCTCGTAAACACCATATATATAATATTTAGTGGTTATTTACCAAATGTCTGATATAGGAATCAATGGCTAAGTAACACCGCACCATAAAGGGGTGCGTGCATTAAGGGGCTATTTTGGCCCCCTATAGAGCCAAAAACTGAAAGGTGCTTTTCACCAATTTCATCTTATTGGATTGTTAGAAGAATAGCCCAAGTGTAAAATTCTGTCATTTATTTTACTTTTACCGGTTGCTATGGTTACCAATATGGCCGACAAAATAAGCTTAAAATAGAGAAATTATCATTATAGGCCAAATTTGAGGCATTTAAAGACCGATTTTTTTAAGAATTAGATATCAACACAAGCAAACACCAAAAAAAAACCTTTTGATATATTGTGTGCCGTGATAATTCTCATCATCTGTTAAAATATTTTTTTGGTATTTGCTTGTGCTCTATATTAATTCCTCTGTTACATGTCTCAAATTGCTCCAAAATGGTCATTTTCCTATTTTCAGCCTATTTTGGCGGCCATTTTGTTACCATAGCAAGTGTAAAAGTCGAATCAATACCAGACCTTAACACTTTAGCTATTGTTCTAATAAACTAATAAGAAGAAACTTTTGAAGAGCAACTTTAATTTTTTTACCTCATAGGGGGGCCAAAATAGCCTCTTAATGCACGTACCCCTTTAACATTTAGTGGTAGGTTTCCGTATGTCTGGCTTAGTGGTCAATGGGTAAGTTATAAAACACCATAGATGTACTGACAGACTTGACCCACGCAAAAATAAAACGTATATTGCATTGGTAATACTTATCATATGTACGTACTACTGTCTCTGAATTTGAACTATCAACAGTTTACTTTTGTCAATTAAAGAATTGTTTTGAATAATTATGGAATTTTGCTATGCTTCTCCCCCCTAAAATATTTGCTTTACTTTTTCTCCATTGGCAACTAAGTCAGCTTCTTTAATGTTTTATCAGTTCACTTTATTCAAGCCAAATGAACATTCTTATTTTTTTTTAAATTAGTTTACTTTTCTCAAATCAAATGAAGCATTTTGTTTTGGATACTTGTGGCCAATTTACTACTATTGTTCTATTTGAATCTCTTGAAGTGTATTTTGTCAAGAAAAGGAACAGTTTAGAATAATTTGGGATTCGTTTTCTTACGTTCCTCCAACTTAAGTATTATGATTTTGAGACATTGTTCATTTAATAAGATATTGTTTGGATTGTTAGTAGTTTACTTTTGTATAGTCAAGTGATAAGGTATAGCTTTGAACACATATGGTCATACTTTTCTATTATTTCTCTGTTTGATTTGTTAGAAGCGTAATACTATGTAATTGCATAGGGTTGCATATTTGTGTGGACATTACCATATGTTCACCCTCTCTAATGAAGTATTACTTTGGTGCTTTACTAATTCTCCATTAGTCAGTAAATCAGACATTCCTTCGACTATTTGTAATTTAATTTTTGCCACACCTGCAGGTTTCCGTCTACAGTCCAAATACAAGTTTGCATCAGTTATAAACATGTATGTATTTTGTATTGGTGGAAAATAAAAAAACACACATGTTTATAACTGATACCATACCATACCGCTTTGTAGAAGTGGTGTAAGCCCATTTGGGCTTGTCTACTTCTTTAAAATCTACTTTAAATTCTTATGCTTCTGGACGGCATTTATAAATTTAAAATGCAACTAGAATATTATTAAACATGAATCTAATACACTTTCATTGAAATTTACATGTAGGTCAAACACTTCAAACGTCAATGCATCTATGTTCTGAATATAAGTTGTCAAAATGAATATCTAAACCTTGTCTTTAAAATCTTTCAAATTATATCTTCCAAATGAATTTCCATTGTTCTATTAAAACCTTATTACTTCTCATAAATTTAATTTGTAGCACTTCCAAGGTTTTCACTGAGCATTCTCCTGTAACAAAAGTATAAAACAAACTGTTAACATTAGAAAAAATAACGACTTTACGTTTATACATTTCTAAGGTAACTGCACTTTAGTTATGAAAGATACTGTCCCTTGAGCCCTGTTGGGCTATCATAACTCTCTGCTCCTTTTCAATCTCACTGGCTGCAGCTCTAGCAGCTCTTTTTTCATTAGCAATTTCTCTTTGCTTCCATGTTAAATCCTGCTGGAAGAAAATATATTTATATTTGCCGGATCTGGATTCATTAATTGTTTCCCTTAGTGCAGCAAAGATGTTTTCTTTTGATCAGCATTGGTGAAAGTTATTCTCATAGGTCTTATTTTCTTCTTGGTTCCTTGATTATTTCTTTCATTGGCAACAGGTGCAGCTCCTCCCAATGAATCAACTGGTTTGTCTTGATTTTCTTGTATAACTGGTCGCCCAATTCTTAACATCTTACTAATACTTGTCTTGAAATCCTTATCATCTCCTAGAACCTCTTGCATTATATTGGTCATATTAGTTTCATCCTCCTTCTTTTTCATTTCAGCGTTGAAGGTACTACTTTCTTCTAGCACAAAACAAATAATATTGAACTTCCTTTCTTCTATGCGCTGTTTTTCCTCAAACTCCTCCCATACCATCTCTTCAATTTCTTTTCTGGAAACATCACTACTTACATTTTACACTTTATTTTTCAACTCTTCAACTGACACAAGAATCTCGTTCTGAGTTTGTTCGATTTTGTTTACTTTTTTTGGTCATATAAGTTACACCATTGAAGCTTATTCTACAATGTATGCAAAACCATTGAATGCCTTCTTCTTGGCTTCTTTTACAAATGGCATCATAAGATTTGGCGGATACCCTAGTACATTTATAACAAAATGTATAATCACAAAAGTTACATTGGAGTGCCCTTTCAGAATCCCTCAACTTTACTTTGCATTCTATGCAATCTTCAGCTTGTTCATTTTGTGATATTTCTGCATTTGCACTTTGCTGGCTACAACTTAGCACTGATCTACGACCTCTTTTGGACATATTTCAATCCTCAAAGTCCTCACCAAATATAGGAAATTCAAATCAATTTGAAGAGAACGGTTATTTGGAATGATAGTGTTAATCATGGCTGGATGATTTAACAAGCATCAACGATTCAGATGGATTTCTATTAAAATAAATTTCTCTAAATTTTTTTCCATATTTCTCGCCGACGCAAAACTTGTTTTGAGTAGTATACGATAAAGTTTCTTCAAACCAATTACATTTTAAGAAACCTAAAAATATTGACCGCTAAAACAATTCGTTTCGTCTCGGGAATATGACGATCGGTCTCTATTGATTACACAGTAGCACTGACAGACCTACTGTCCTGCCAGCCAAGAGTGACAGTGGCGTCATGTTTTGTTTACAAAGTTATAAGGGATTTAGTATCGGTAGATCACTTGTTTATTAATCCTATCCGCAGGATAGGATTAATACACAAGCGATCTTTCGATTCGCGTTAGCTCAAGTGAAGTGTACACGACAGTGTTGTATTTAGCAATTGTAAACAGAATATACATCACTGTCACTTTTGGTTGGCACTACAGTATCATCGTAATGTATCATATTCTCGCCTTCAAGCGAGTATAAACAATCAACGTTATTTTCTCTAATTCTCTTATCTGTCGTGTTATGTTTGCAAGCAGCAGGTATTATCAGGCCGGGTGGTAAATAAACCCTGCATCTGTTGACAAACAGACAGAAATTAGAAAAGGATAGGATTTGTAGAAAATCCGATAAAACTATCATAAATAAATTGGATGATTGTAAATTATATGCTTTGGACGTCTGTCAGATAATTTGCTGGATTATGATTTCACTTTTTCGAATAGAAGCATTGAAGGCACACTATTTCAGCTAAAATGGACATTTTTGTAAACAAAAACGCGATAACAATAATTGATGTTATTAAAGCAGCATAACCGCCTGAAATGAACAAAATATGAAACAGAAAATTAGGACCACCACGTAAGCTTAAGGAAGTTTATTTAATTACTTTAGCATTTGTCAGCTTATTTTTTAAGGTATTGATACTTTAGCGCATCTGAGTTTCCACGTAAATATGGTAAGCGACTTGTATCCAGGTGGACTTAAATCTCTCTTGCACCAAGGACTTTCGGAACCTGAATTCTATGGTGACTTGGTGTATAAATTCAAGATTGTTGGCTCTAACATTTTTCCTGGGCAGTTCATTAAAATAATTTCCCATTATAAAAAAAATGGCTATATCATTTATGTATCGCAACATACTGCATGCATGGTGGTCGACCCAATCACGGTTGGCAACTTTGCTTTCCTCTTTAATTGCACGCTGGTGGGTCGGACTTCAGACTATATGACGTTTCCGACTTAAAGATTTATTTATTGATGAGATGGTAGGGGCCTGATGTTTTGGCTAATGTCAGGCCAACCTGGGTTTACCTGTTGGATTTCTTTTGCTCCGGTATTCAGTATTTCAGTAATATGAAATAGGTACCACCTAAGTTGCAACCAACCAAAATAAAGTAAAACAACTTACTGTGGTACTGTCTAGTGTCTATAGTAGAAGAGTAGTCAATGAACTTGACGCTTGTCTTGCAAGTAGACAGCTGAAAATAAATGGATAAATAAAAGTTATTGCTCAGCCTTTATTCGTCACTGTCTGGATACCCTAGAAATACCTTTCATCACCAGAACAGCTTTAACAGTTGAACACTAGGAAATGTTATACGATCCATATGATACTAACCTGTAGCCTAAAGAAAATACCTTGTTGATACCTTGTTGATGTGTATGTGTGCTAGTGCCTCATTAATTATTTGTTCTATAATAGATTTTTAATTAATCTTAACAAAATATCAGACATCACTCTAGCTATAACTTATTTTCTATCCGAATTTAGCAAATCTAAGTTTGTAAAAACTAAACATTAAACACTTGTTTGACCATGCTGCACAAACCAGAACTTATTGCAGTCATGATAGATTTATTGATTTTCAATGTGTTGTAAGACTCTATATAAATGGGCTCCATTAATGTACAATTTTCTTCTTGTATATGCGAAGGGACTGCGGCACACCGACATCATAACAGAAAACAGTACAATTTTCTGTGAATATTGCTGAAAATTTTTATAAATTGGCAAAACGCTATTAAATGCTAAATTTGGTAACTTTTTGGAGAACAGTAAAAAATTCAGACCTTTCCTCAGCTACAAATAAATGCACCTGAATGTGTTGTCTGCTGAAGTCATCTGCATCATGTAAATGCTTTCGTCAAGGACTTAGTTTTAAATACAGTCATTGGACTTGGACCAGGATGCTCCTAGAGGAACAGTCTAATCTGGAGTCACACTGTTTGCTCCAAAGCTTTAAAAGGGCCAGCAGATGACACACAAACAACATATTGTTGCTAAGGTTAAAAGAAAAATAAACAAGTGCTTCTCAGGCCACTTATTTGAAAACAGACAGGTAGGTTTTTTTTATTTATTTTCCCAAAAACAGATGAGGCCACTTTTTTATTTTTTTTTCCATCATAAAAAACTAATTCTAAAGGCACCTTTTTTGTTAATTTTAAGTATAATAAAAATGTTGATATTTTGATTAAGACATATGAATAAATTAAATGAGGCCACTTTTTTATATTCAAAACTGAAAAACAAAAGACAGCTAGATGAGAGGCATTGGATGACCTGAGAAACAATTTATTTTTTATTTGGCCTTATATGTAGCTAAAGAGTTAATGATATCAAATAGCAATATTTACCTTTCTATGTTTCCACCATCTCAAGCTCACTTGGGTCAACAAATCTGGTTTGATGCATGTTAAAAAGTTTTAAAGCATAGTTGGTGCTTCCATCTGTCAATTATTTTTACTGCATTGCTAAAGAACATGAGCAGCTGAAATAATCTATAAAATTTCATGCAAGCAGTATGGTCAATAATTGTCATTTTTGATCTTTGGTTTAAAATAATTGGAAGAAAATTGATGATTGCATAAAATCATCATCTTAATAAGAAACTGTTGTACCTTCCACCAAAACAATGTCTTTTAATGCACTTATCAAAAGAAAAATGAACTGTAGAATAAGAGAAAGCATTCCTTGGTTAGAGACTGTTGTATCTCCCACCGAAGGATTTGCAAAGAATAGTCAACAAACAATCCAAAAAGCTGGTTCCACTAACAATAACTGGGCAGTACATTATTGGAGAAGAGAAATCAACAGATATGATTAAAGAATTTACACAACTCATTTGTGTTTTAATGCCAAATCAACATTTGGATGATATTGGGGAATTTTTTTTTATCTTTGAACAAATTTATGTATTAAAACAGAGTAACTCAATGAAACAGAACAACAAATTCGAATTAATTAAGCATAACATTTAAACCCTTTTGAAATCCCATGTTTCAGAGCACTCAGTGTTGTCTTCAAAGCTCAACAGATCAGAAGGGGAGGAGTTGGATATGATATCATGGTAAACTGACATTGTTAGAAAGAAAAACCATTGCTGTTGTAGGTCATAATTTGCATGAACACCATCATACAAATCATGATATACAAACTTAGTAATAAGTTTCCTGTTCAAATTTTTTCTACCTCTCTTTTTTATGGATGATTTGATCATGTTTTTTTCAAGTTTGATTGTCCTTACATTGTGTCTGTCATTGAGTTGATAAATATAATTGTTTACTTGATTGATATCATCTTCCAATTGCATTGCTTCTGCTGTTTTTGTAATTCCTCATCTGAGAAAATAGAAGAAGCAAGTCTGCCCATTCTGATCTGGTGTGCTCTATAATTCATTAAGGAAGCAGGTGGTATTGCAGCAAATTTGATGTGACACTGAAGTTCTTGGACAGATGATGTGGTAATTTCCTCAAGGGTTGATATCACTGTATCAAGCTTTGAAATTGGATAGTGAATTTCAGTGCCAGAAGAATCACAGATGCCTGCTGAAACAACAAGATGAAAGGGTTTTAATGTTGTATCTTCATTTTCTTTGATAAGTGAAACTGTTGTTTTAATTGAATTATAGACATGTTTTAGAGTGCCACCAGGAATTGTGTTGACTGTTGAATGAAAACTACTAGCTATAGAATTAGCATCCAGGTAATCTTCCAGACCTCTAAACCTCGAATCTGTACCGATTATTATGTATCTTTCTGCTGCCATTCTAAAAAAGATATATGTTATTGTGTAAATATTTAATTCATGTATTTGATGAAAAGTAAAAAGTCAAGATCTGTAGACCGTTATTTCTTCTACTGAGTGTTTAACACACAAACAAAAAGGCAAAGATCAAAGATTGTTTTACAATTCTACAAATATGGAATGTCATACAATCTCAGACTGTATATTTATCATTTCATGCATTACCTCAATAGTACATGACCTAAAATTAAATCATAACCGAAGTTACCAACACTTGTGGTACCCACCTTAAATTAAGACTGACTGTCTCAAGTTTTGAGGGTCAACTGTCTCAAGTTTTGATTTCATTACAATAGGATAAAGTGATTATGTATGTTAAACCAGAGACATCTGCAGGAAGAAGGAGACAAAAGAGTTAAAAATTGGGACTTTATATTCTTCATGAAGAGAAAGAAAATGAGAAAGAACCATACCTATATATTGGTAAGTTTATCAGGTAGTATTGACTTCTTGAGTGCTTGGAATCAAATTTTTCTTAACTGAAGTTAGCAACACTTGTGGTACCCACCTCAAGTTAAGACTGACTGTCTTAAGTTTTGATTTCATTACAATTTGATAAAGTGATTATGTTTGTTAAATCAGAGACATCTGCAGGAAGAAGGAGACAAAAGAGTTAAATATTGGGACTTCATATTCTTCATTAAGAGTAAAAAAATGAGAAAGAGCCATACCTATCTATAGGTCAGTTTATCAGGTAGTATTGACTTCTTGAGTGCTCGGAATCAAATTTATCTTAACTGAAGTTAGCAACACTTGTGGTACCCACCTCAAGTTAAGACTGACTGTCTCAAGTTTGATGTCATTACAATATGATAAAGTGATTATGTTTGTTAAATCAGAGACATCTGCAAGAAGAAGGAAACAAAAGAGTTAAATATTGGGACTTGGTATTCTTCATTTAGAGAAAGAAAATGAGAAAGAGCCATACCTATCTATAGGTCAGTTTATCAGGTAGTATTGACTTCTTGAGTGCTTGGAATCAAATTTATCTTAACTGAAGTTAGCAACACTTGTGGTACCCACCTCAAGTTAAGACTGACTGTCTCAAGTTTTGATGTCATTACAATAGGATAAAGTGATTATGTATGTTAAATCAGAGACATCTGCAGGAAGAAGGAGACAAAAGAGTTAAATATTGGGACTTCATATTCTTCATTAAGAGAAAGAAAATGAGAAAGAGCCATACCTATCTATCGGTAAGTTTATCAGGTAGTATTGACTTCTTGAGTGCTCCAAATCAAATTTATCTTAACCGAAGTTAGCAACACTTGTGGTACCCACCTTAAATTAAGACTGACTGTCTCAAGTTTTGATTTCATTACAATAGGATAAAGTGATTATGTAGGTTAAATCAGAGACATCTGCAGGAAGAAGGAGACAAAAGATTTAAATATTGGGACTTCTAATTTCATTAAGAGTAAGAAAATGAGAAAGAGCCATACCCATCTATCGGTCAGTTTATCAGGTAGTATTGACTTCTTGAGTGCTTGGAATCAAATTTATCTTAACTGAAGTTAGCAACACTTGTGGTACCCACCTCAAGTTAAGACTGACTGTCTCAAGTTTTGATTTCATTACAATAGGATTAAGTGATTATGTATGTTAAATCAGAGACATCTGCAAGAAGAAGGAGACAATAGAGTTAAATATTGGGACTTCATATTCTTCATTAAGAGAAAGAGCCATACCTATCTATAGGTCAGTTTATCAGGTAGTATTGACTTCTTGAGTGCTTGGAATCAAATTTATCTTAACTGAAGTTAGCAACACTTGTGGTACCCACCTCAAGTTAAGACTGACTGTCTCAAGTTTTGATTTCATTACAATAGGATAAAGTGATTATGTATGTTAAATCTGAGAATTCTGCAAGAAGAAGGAGACAAAAGAGTGAAATATTGGGACTTCGTCTTCTTCATAAGAGTAAGAAAATGAGAAAGATCCATACATATATATATAGGTCAGTTTATCAGGTAGTATTGACTTCTTGAGTGCTTGGAATCAAATTTATCTTAACTGAGTTAGCAACACTTGTGGTACCCACCTCAAGTTAAGACTGACTGTCTCAAGTTTTGATTTCATTACAATAGGATAAAGTGATTATGTATGTTAAATCTGAGAATTCTGCAAGAAGAAGGAGACAAAAGAGTGAAATATTGGGACTTCGTATTCTTCATAAGAGTAAGAAAATGAGAAAGAGCCATACCTATCTATAGGTCAGTTTATCACGTAGTATTGACTTCTTGAGTGCTTGGAATCAAATTTATCTTAACTGAAGTTAATCAACACTTGTGGTACCCATCTCAAGTTAAGACTGACTGTCTCAAGTTTTTATTTCATTACAATAGGATAAAGTGATTATGTATGTTAAATCAGAGAATTCTGCAAGAAGAAGGAGACAAAAGAGTGAAATATTGGGACTTCATATTCTTCATTAAGAGTAAGAAAATGAGAAAGAGCCATACCTATCTATAGGTCAGTTTATCAGGTAGTATTGACTTCTTGAGTGCTTGGAATCAAATTTATCTTAACTGAAGTTAATCAACACTTGTGGCACCCATCTCAAGTTAAGACTGACTGTCTCAAGTTTTGATTTCATTACAATAGGATAAAGTGATTATGTATGTTAAATCATAGAATTCTGCAAGAAGAAGGAGACAAAAGAGTGAAATATTGGTACTTCATATTCTTCACTAAGTGAAAGAAAATGAGAAAGAGACATACCTATCTTTATGTCAGTTTATTAGGCAGTATTGACTTCTTGAGTGCTCGGAATCAAATTTATCTTAACTGAAGTTAGCAACACTTGTGGTACCCACCTCAATTTAAGACTGACTGTCTCAAGTTTTGATTTCATTACAATAGGATAAAGTGATTATGTTTTTTAATCAGAGACATCTGCAAGAAGAAGGAGACAATAGAGTTAAATATTGGGACTTCATATTCTTCATTAAGAGTAAGAAAATGAGAAAGAGCCATACTTATCTATCGGTCAGTTTATCAGGTAGTTTTGACTTCTTGAGTGCTTGGAATCAAATTTATCTTAACTGAGTTAGCAACACTTGTGGTACCCACCTCAAGTTAAGGCAGACTGTCCCAAGTTTTTAAAAAATATGGTAAATTCTATTACCAAAGGATGAAGAGATAGATTTTGTGTGTGAAATTAGAGATATCAGCTGAAAATGATGTGTCTAAATATTCTTTGGCAGGAGAAAAGGAAATAAGGTACCAGTTATAGTGTTAAAAAATGTTGACAAGGAAAAATTCTAGATGAAGGATTAGTTTACAGAAAATATTCCAGGCTGGGAACCATAAATTTATAGTAGCATTTGTTTGATGTGAAGAGCAAAATGAAGGACTGCTACACAGTGTTTTTTTTTAAAGTGAGAAGAGGGCAAGGATCAGGAATCGATACAATCAAGCACCACACATAACCCAAGATACCAATGGGAAAAATACAACTTCACAATTAGACATCACAGACAAAAGC
The DNA here is from genome assembly GCA_964019695.1 of Loripinus fragilis. Lineage (NCBI taxonomy): Eukaryota > Metazoa > Mollusca > Bivalvia > Lucinida > Lucinidae > Loripinus > Loripinus fragilis. Next base: position 23,298,580 of record OZ026522.1, on the reverse strand, counting down.
CAAGAGGTCAGCCCTTTCCCAGCAGGTGACCACACGGCACCAATAAACAGACGTGCCCGAAAGCAAAACAAAAAAAGACAGAAATAACATAAATGATCCACAAAAGAAGTACCTTTAAATGTTAGGAAATTTAAGTGATTCTTGGAGGATAAAGTTAGGACATTCCAGCCTGCCTTTCCCTGCATTATTATACAGTATCCTGATGTTAGTGGTAAGTTCAACTGAACTAAAGTTAGCAGCATTTGTGCCACCCACCTCAGGTTAGGGAAAAACTTAGTGAAAATTCCAAAAGATCAAAATTTTCCGTAAAACTAACAATCAGCAGGTAAATGGGTTTTCCATAAATGTTTAGGTTGTATTCTAATGCTGCCAATAACTTCTTTTCATTGAATGTGTTTTCCCTGAACTATAACACACTTGAAAATCTAACATTATTTGCTGAATGATTTAGTAAATGTTATGCCTCTCACATGTAGAAGTTTCTACTGAAAACTGGAACTGAACTGAAGTTAGCGACACTTGTGGCACACACCTTAGGTTAAGTAGTGAACAGAATTTCATGTTTCCTTGAATGTGCTTTCCCATGAACTATAACACGGTATGTTTTAAACACTGACAAATTTACCTTATTTTCTGATTTATTTAGCGAAATTTATCCCTCACACATGTAGAATGTTATATTGTTGTTCCTACTGAAGCCCGCAATTGAACTGAAGTTAGCGACACTTGTGACACATACCTCAGGTTAAGTAGTTAACAGCCATTTTCTGATTTCCTTGAATGCGTTACCCATGAACTATCACACAGTAATTTTTCACACAGTAATTTTTCACACTGACAAATGTAACACTATTTTCATTAAGTGTATATTATGCCTCACACATGTAGAAGTTTCTAATGAAAACTGAAAATAGCCTGAAGTAAGCTACTCTTGTGACACACACTTCAGGTTAAGTAGTGAACAGAATTTCATGTTTCCTTGAATGTGTTTTCAGGGGATGAACTATCACGATGACAAATGTAACATTATTTTCTGATTTATTTAGTGCATGTTAGAAGTTTATACTGAAAACTGAAACTAGCCTGAAGTAAGCGACACTTGTGACACACACCTCAGGTTAAGTAGTAAACAGAATTTCAGATGACTGATTTTTTTGAAAGTTAAGCTTTTGTGTCCTCCAAATATTTTTACACTGACAAAAGTACATTGATAATGTAATTTTTACACTGACAAAATTATGCAACACTATTTTCATATTCATTAAGTCTATATTATGCTCATTAAGTGTATATGATGCCTCTCACATGTAGAAGTTTCTAATGAAAACTGAAACTAGCCTGAAGTTAGCGACACTTGTGACACACACCTCAGGTTAAGTAGTGAACAGAATTTCATGTTTCCTTGAATGTGCTTTCCCATAAACTATCATAATGGCAAATGTAACATTATTTTCTGATTTATTTAGTGCATATTAAAAGTTTTTACTGAAAACTGAAACTAGCCTGAAGTTAGCGACACTTGTGACACACACCTCAGGTTAAGTAGTAAGCAGAATTTCAGATGACTGATTTTTTGTAAGTTAAGCTGTAGTGTCCTCCAAATATTTTTACACTGACAAAAGTACATTGTAACTGTAATTGATTAATTTGATCATTACAGTCAAGTAAGTGAGTAAAGCATCAAATAAAGCTGACAAAGCATTGCTTAATTAAACCATGTGCTGAAGATCATAATCATTCTTCTGATGACAAGAAAATGTTATCAATGAATGTTTGGAGAGTTGATGAGTTAAGCAAGTTTTGATAGTGTGTCTTTGTACTAGATGCCAGTTTTGAAATTCTGTCAATTTCTTTCTTCCGGGCTAATGCAGTAGGAGTCCTGACAACATGGCATAAGCGGTCTTCATTCACTAATACAGAGGGATGCCATGCAAAGTCTGGGTCTTTGTCAGCACCACCAGCTGTCTTTGCTCGAGAAAGAGCAAGAAATAGAGCACCAGGATTTGATGTCTCAAAACTTGGTTTTCCAGGGTTGATAACTAAGTACCTATTTGTTTCACCTTCTCCTATAGTCATCCCCTGACATTTATGGATGGTTGTAGCCCAGCCAAGCCGTAGTGGGATTTGCTTTCTCTTGCAATAGTGGCATGTGCAATCAATTCTTCTCTCAACTGGTGTAATTGGTACAATTTTTTTATTTTCACTTAAAAATGGTGGTCCAGTGTATCCAGGGAATTCAACTAGAATGACCTCAGGAAGTGCATTTGATGGCCCTTTACCAGCTCCAAACAAAATATCTTTAATTGTGCCCATAGCTCCGTTGAATAATCCATACTGGACACACAAGTTAACAGACAGCATTACTTTTGCATTTTTACAGATGAAAAGGGTTCTTAGAAGACATGCTCTATCTGACCGATTTGATTTATTATGGGGTCCATAGCATTCTGCATTAATTTTGGCAATTGGATAAAGTTCATTGGCCTTTAAGAGCTTTAACTTGTTGTGCTGCCACTCTTCTGCATGTGTAGGAAAGACAAACAGACCCTTTTCAGATATTCTTGATGTTAGTTGACTCCCATATTGGTTTTCAAGGTTTCCCCACTGAAAATTCTGCATCCATTCAGCCTGAAGTAACTGTGTAATTCCTCAATGACATTAGTGCATTACGTAACTGTTGTTCATCTTCATTCTGTCTCTGTATGGTATTTAATGCAACTGCATGGTTGAATTGGCTCCATATCAAAACACCATGAATAGCAGATGGATGCTTGCTTGAACTCTTGTAAACAGGAGAGTCAAGGACTGGCGGCAGCTGAGCATCATCTCCGAAAAAAACAACAACTGGCAGTCCGCCCCAGGTTTTGCCAGTGCCTTGTCCCCGGCTAACTCCATGCCTACATAAAAACTCAACCCATCCAAGTGTTGATGCACCAACCATTGACCTTTCATCAACCATAAGCACTTTGAGCTCAGCACAATTTTCTTGCAGTGAGTCACCTGCTGCTCCCTCTGGTGGTCTCATGTCTTTATGTTTGTTGAAGCCTGGTAATTTGAAGAAGCTATGAAAGGTTTGGCCATCAATGAGATTTGCACTATTACCTGTGGGACAAAGGACCTGTACAGAATTGTTTGTTTTGAAAAGTGTTCTTATAGTTTTAACTAAGCATTTAATAAGATAGGATTTACCTGATCCAGCAGTTCCAGTGACTATCAGTCGTAAAGGTGTAAAGTTATCAGGATCTTCAGTGTAATCAAGTAGTGTTTTCATGATCACATTGAAAGCAAACTTTTGATCATTATTTAAAGAGCAGATATTAACATCTGGAAAATGCAAGTCTCCTTTTTTTGTTTAGATTTTCTGCAAGAGATTCAATGAAGTTTTTGACTGCTCCAGTGAAAAAGAATAGTCAGAAATAGTCCAATTGAAATCAGGCCCTCTGTCATCATATGTGAAATCATCTGTATCATTTGTTTGAAAGTTTGGTTTCAATAGCTGCATCCACTCAGGCTGTTGTGAAGCATCATGTATGTCCACACTTTCCTCTTCCTCCTCATCATCAGGTTTTGAATTGTTGAGAGCATGGTCTTTTGCTCTTTTCACTTGGGCTTTAACAAAATTGGGACATCTATCTGTGATCAGGAAATCTTCGAACTGTTCTATCCATGATTTCTGTTCAGCTTTGATGTCTGTAATGTTTCGCCAATTTGGACAGTGTAGAATTAAGCTAGATCTGCAGTATTCCTCATTTAATTGGTATGTAGCTTGTACAGAATTACCAGCTAGTACATGCACCTTGCCAGATTTGCATATGAAGTCATAGAAAGATGTTTTGTCTTTTTTGTCGCGATCAAGGTATTTATCAAGTACAGTTTTTCTGGTTACAACTGTGCCAGAGCGCTCAAGAAGTCTACTACCTGATAAACTGACCGATTGAAAGGTATGACTGCACCTGTACAATGGTAAACCACATATTTCATATGAAGCTTCAACAGCAGATATGTCCCGTTTGACAGTTTCCATTAAAAGTTTAGTGCACAAATGTTTACCATCATTGCCACTGTTTTCCTCTGTTGAAAGGACCAAGTCATTGAATAAATCGACTAAAGCACCAGTTGGTTGATTCCCTTTGCATGCATAACCAGAAATATATTTTTCACAAGCAATTATTTCATCCACAGATGGATTTTTTGGTTCACTTTTTGATATGATAATGGATATATCACCATTAGCACGCCAGGCTTGTGTGTGAAATTGTGAATGTTGCACAAGCAAAGGGTGGTCCCTTGGCATTTCTAACCTTTGGCATCCATTCTTATCTTTAACTATTGCAGGCTTTTCTCTAATCTGTTTTCCCGGATTTGACTCTGTTCCAAATTCCATTCTACATATTTTTTCAGCTGATCTTTTAGACTTTGACGGTTGCAGGCAGTAATCTGAACATCTATGCATGTTGATTCTATTTGTCAGAAGCAAGTGGTCTTCAAGCAGAGTTTCTTGGCTTGAGCATACACCCATAAGCAATTTTATGAGTGGATTTTTTTCTTCTGGTGGTGGTGGTGCTGTACCTTCTGGTGGAGGCCAAAGGTCTTTCCTAGGAGAGCCATTATCATCAGTCCCAGCAGGATGCATAGCAGTTAAGCCAAATTCATCTGATGCCCAAGTTGCCAGTTTTTCTGCACACTCAGCATTAGATAAACCTGACTTAATTGCTTCATGCATTAAATTATGTGGCTCACTGTCTGCCAGCCAGCACATACCATGCCAGTGGACCATACCCCTAGACTTAGCAAATTCCTGTCGATACCAAAAGGCATTTACTCCGAATAAGGGGCCCATAATGTCCCTGAAGTAGTCAGCTGTCCTTAAATCAAACTAGTGTGAAATTATGTGAGTGTTCTGTTGCAGAGCTTCAAACAATGTACTTCTGTCAGTCAAATCAACAATTTGACCAGTTGTTTTCAGTATGTAATTACTTAACAGTCTTTTTAATGGTTTAAAGTGGAATTCAGCACAACTGCCAGTTGTAAAAAAAGATGGCAGACCACATCCTTCATTGATTTTAAATTGAATTAAAGACCTCAATTCTTTTCCTCTTTGCTACCAATATTGTGATGTTCCCCTTAATGATCCACTGAAATAAAGTATTTTTTTCCCTATAGATTGATCCCCATTTTGCATTTTTTCCTTCAGGTCATCAACAGTTAAATGTTTTTCACCTAATTTCTGGTTCACGATGTAGCTAGAATTATCTAATGCCCTCTTTCGCATAAGAATATTGTGAGCAACAAATTTGAAATATGGATGTTGAGCAAATCTACCATCTTTAAACCAAAATAAATGTTCAACCCAATCAGAAAATGATGAACAGGTGCGCTTTCTGTTGACATGGTAGTCACTGGAGCCGAAAGGAAAAAGGGTGGGAAAGGCCAGTGTGAAAAAATACTGTGTTGAAAATTCCGACATGGGTGTGTTGTCCCTTGTTGGCCATGGAATACTTAATTTTCCTCGTTTACTCTGATGAACTTGAGCATTGTTACCAATGACATCATGAACAATATCCTCCACTTTCTCTTTAATGTTGACCACATCATCTGGCAAAATGACACTGGAATTTGTAATACCATTTTCTCCTTCATCTGTCTGTGGAAATTGCTGTGAGGCAGGACCCCTATCATGTAAGTGAGGAGCATCATCATCATAATCTACAGTATGAATATCAGAAATCTCTCCATCACACGGTAACAAATTTAATCTGTCTTGGCTAATTACTATATTTGAATATGCTGGATTGTTTTTTTTAGCCATTGAAGAGCAGTCTGAACCTTTGCTCGTCGAACATTAAAATCTTTATATGAATCATTTTTCCCTTGTTTCCTGACTCTTATGATTTGCAATTCTTTTGGCAATCTGGGAAAAATCTGTGCTGGTTCATTTACATTTTGAGGAAAAGTTACACAGTGACCTCTTGAAGCAATGCCTCCATGTTTCAGCAAATGAACATTTATACATGATGGTGAAATTCTGGCAATGAGTTGTTGTTCAGTTAATGAAAGTCCTGTTAACTCAGGTGGTAAAATACCAGGATCCATGTTATTGGCAGCTGAAAACATTTTAATTTTATTTTTATCACTGTGACAGCGCTTGCAAATGTTGGATGTTTTGTACATTTTCATATTGATTCTTGTTTCACTACAAATAATACACGTTTGAATTTTGTATGACATTTGTTTAAGTTCAAAGTTTCTTATACAATCCATTGCATGGTTGAAATGGTTCCTGTCTGTCAATGGTGCTTCATCAGAAATTTCTTCGAAATTCATATCTGTCTGATTCAATTTTCTAAGCACACGGTCTCTGTTCCTTCTATTTCTCTTAAGCCTATCTTCTAGTGACTCATCATGAGTTGGCTTCTCAAAAGTAACACCCATTTTCCTGCATGTTGATTGCAAAGCATAAGTATCAGTTGGTTTAAGATGTAAATTAGATGTTTTTCTTGTATTCTTTGTAAATTTAGGTTGAAAGGTGGTTTGAGATTGTTGATGATTGTCTGTGAGAAGAGTTTCTGTTGTCTTTATTTTTTTGTTAGTTTTATCAATGGAACACTCCTGTGGTTTTCTTTTTAAGTTATTTTTTGTCTGCGATGTAACGGGACACATGCTAGGTTTGAAATAATCATGATCATGAAGATTAACTGGAAATGACATGCAATTATCTTTCTTAATGGCAGGTGTTTGGACATATTGTTGGGTATTCCTTTCTGGTTTAGCTGGTACAGATTATTTGGGGACAATTTTGGGTGATGTACATGTTTTTCTTTTCAGATAGGCATGGTCTAGATGTAAAGATGTATTTTGGCAGTTATTACTTGATGCTTTAGCTGGTACAGATTTTTTAGCTGGTACAGATTTTCTGGATTTGTTGGGGACAATGTTGTGTGATGTACTTGTTTTACTATTCAGATAGGCATGGTCTAGATGTACAGTGGTATTTTGACAGGAAGAAATTGATGCTTTAGATGGTACAGATTTTTTAGGTGGTACAGATTTTTTAGCTGGTACAGATTTTTTAGCTGGTACAGATTTTCTGGATTTTTCGGAGAGAATTTTGGGTGATGTATTCAGATAGGCATGATCTAGATGTACAGTGGAAATAGGTTTAGTTTTGTCACTGTATTTCTCTGTGAGATTATTTGAATTTTGTTTCAATAGATGATTTGAAGATGTTGTTGTAGCACATTTGATATAAGAATGGTCTGGACACTTAGCTGTGAATGAGGGCTTGCTCTCCTGTTTGTCTTGACTAGTTATATGGGATGTAATGATTGGTTGTAAAGCTTGGTAGTGTTGGTTGTTCAGGAGCAGGTTGATGGGTGGTTTGTTGCAGAATTCATCTCCAAATGTTATTAAATGGAACGCAGGTTGAAAAGAAGCTTGATAACTTACCTTCAGCCAAACATTTATTTTTCTATGCAGAAATACTGATGCAGCTTTGACCTCTGAGGCAGTTGCCCAACCATTGCCCAGAACCATATTTCCATAATAATTGGATGGCTGAAGGTATTCAACATCCTGATGCATTCTTAAATTTTGCACCCAATCGGTCCAGTTATTGTACACTAAACTGCAGATGGCCTGCCTCAGTTGTTTAGTTTGGGTGAATCACCATAAAGAGAATGGCTAATGGAATGAAAAAAACAATCCCCATCTCCTGGAACCCAGAAAACTTTGTATTTGGTATTGCTTATTTCCAATACATGTGACATATATGAGGAAGAGGCGTCGGACATGCTGATAGTCTTTCAAATACAGTGTTTATACCTAAATTTTGGCTGTAAAGTTGCTTATTTTTTTACCTTATCTGAAGCCGCAAAGCGCTTTGACAGTCGCAGTCAGCTGTGTTTGTAAACAAACGCTGGCGGATATGACGCATGAAACTGACAGCCAATGAAATGATTGGAAAATCACATAATGCATTTTCTTAATGCATTTTTTACATACGATAAAAGATTATTCAATAACAAATGAAACAAAACGAGAAACAAATTTCGAAACCTAAAAATGATGTATTTTCACAACTTTTGGTAGTTCTCAATTCCCACGAGAATGACATCTTGGCTTTAGTAATGACGTCGCTTATTTTTTCATAAGATCTGATTGGCCGAAAACGGGAGGTAAAGGTCATCGAAGTGATTTCCCGTTAGTTGAAAATTTTCTGCAAATGTTTGATTGTTGAATTGGTTTTGTACGTAACCGGCGGTGATGGAAGCATTGCTCTGAGTGTTTAATTTAGCAAGACAGTTGTATTCAGTGCGGTAAAACACCGGAAACAACCTCCAGGCTCCAGTAGCCGGAAGTTGATTTGACGTTCGAAAAATAATGGCCTAGTATGTAGAAGTGGGTTGGGTAAGTGACTTAAAAAAGCATGTCTAATCGTAAAAGCAACCAACTCTCGTGTTGGCAGCCTTCGGCTGCCAACACTCATTGGTTGGTTGCTATTATTTACTGTTGAGTCCTTATCTTTGCTTTATCTCCTTTTTATACCTTGATTTATATGTTCTAGGAGACGATGCATTGATAAGTTAGGGGTCTTTCATGCAAACCAAATATCTATGTGTCTTGCTCCACATCTGAATTAAGGTTTGTGCCATGAAATTGGTTTAAGCCGCTCCAGTAAATTATTTTACTGACCGTTCCAAGACGGTACTTCTTTTGTGGATCTTTAAGTTTTTTTTCTGTCTTGTGTTTGTTATGCCTTTGTGCGCGTCTGTTTATTTGTGCCCTGTGGTCATCTGCTAGGAAAGGGCTGACCTCTTGGCTCTCGTTTGTGGTGTATTACTGTGAGTTTATCACTTTCCCATTTGGATCCATGGTCAGGTGTGGTACTTGATTGTATCGATTCCTGATCTTTACACCCTTACTTACTTTACATATTAAACGGATACCAGGAAATAGGCAATCTGAAAATTGTATCTTATTGTACAGTGGGTGAACTTGTGTTTAATGTCTCACTAACAGCTAAGGTCACATGGAGACGGGACCATGGCTTAGAGTCTCATCCGACAGGATAGAGAAGCCTTGTATCGAACTCCAGACACCTGGATACAAGGCGATTGGTTTATTAACTACACAACGGCGGCTCCTGTAATTCATTATTAGTAAAATTGCAATTTTGTTGGGAATCGCAACACACTTTTTTAATATTTTGTCATTATTTTAGCAGTTTAACAGCGAAAGACTGATCACGTTCCATATTGGCACAAACTATTATTTGATATACATTCGTCCCTAAAACATTTATTTGTGATATGACCGTACATGTTGTATTACCTTTTTATATAATATTTCGTAAGTATGTTGATGGTACAAACAAGAAAATATGTGTCGAAAAGAAGATATTTATTCGTTTTTGTTAAAATTTCCATTTTTACAAGAATACTTAACATGTCCAAGCCGCGACATGCGATTTCCAACACTGGGCATTTTGACAAGTGTAGACTAAAACGAGCATGTGCAGCCTCTTTTTAGATTAGAAACTCCAAATGAAGTTCAGTAGCCTAAGAGTCATAGAATATTTCAAGCGAATAGCAAAGGCTCTGGTCAGACTGCCCGTATGCGCAGGCTGGTCTGAGCATTTGCTGGTCGCATATGACACATTGTTGGAAAACTCATGTCGTGGCTCAATTTTCTTCACCAAGCCACATTGGATACCTTAACCTCCGTTTAGAAATGTCAGAAAACGGCAGTTACAGATAGAAAATTGTTAAAATATGTTCTTAAAAAAAAAAAAAAAAAAAAAAAAAAAAAAAAGATGACAAGAACTTTTAAAGACGAAGGCAAGGATCAGGAATCGATACAGTCAAGTGCCAAACCCGCCTTGGGACACCATATGGGAAAGTGGCAAAACACAAGAAAACACAACACACCAGAGAGTTAAGAGGTCAGCGCTTTACCCAGAAGGTGACCACAATAGACAAAACAGTATAATAAAGACAATCATGTAATATAAATAAATAAACGGATCCACAATAGAAGCACCGCCTTGGAACATTAAGTGAAAAATACTAGGGGGCTTAAACATGTTTCACGATACATACCAACCTCACTCATAATTCTGATTGAATCAAGACACATTAGGCCAGTCCACGTAGATTAAATATGGGCCTGACCCGGACAAAATTTGAACAGAAATGAACCCTACAGCATGGAATAGGGAAAACACTCAGCTATTACAGAAAAAAGTCCCAGTAAAAAAATTTGGTCGGATTTTTTATTTTTGGGTTTAAAGTTGCTTTTTTTGTTACTTTTTGGCAAATTTGAAAATCCTTTAAAGATATGCTATTTTAGCAAAATATGAATTAAACAAAATTAATTTATTGAGCAGTAGGTGCCTTTTCTACGTATATTTATGGTGAAAGTTAGAAATAGGACTATATTATCAGATTATACACGTCATTTCCGTACTTATATAGCCCTTTGAGAACATTAAGGGTTATAGCGTGTCAATAGCAAGAGTGTGGAACGTTAGTGCAAAACTAATATAATGTTAATATCAACGAATAAAGAATAACCTTGTCATATAAAAAAGTAATCTTATAGAATAAAACCAGCAAATGACAAATTTTGAGTCCATGTCGACACTGCATTGCATACACGCTAAAGAGCAAAAAGCAGAGCATAGCCTGGATACAATTGTAACAGCATTTTTCATTTATCATTGGCGTACCTGAAGCATTTTATAGAATACGCACTTAGATTGAGATCTGTGGTTACTCCCCTGGCTTCCACGGGGCTAAAATTAGCTCCAAAAACAAGAAATAAATACTGTATGCTTCATCTTTTCCTTCCAAGAATCAAAGTAAGTAGCTGGAAACCCTTTACTGACGGTAACATGTTGTACGCACCTTTGTTTATTGATACACGTAGATATGCACCTGATTGTTGTTACATAATACTGAATGTGAACCTGAGTAATACACAAAAAATACGCAAAAAAAAAACACGCAAAAATAAAATGAATGAAAGATTTATATTATCAACATTGCTGTACATGTGGAACATTATGGTACCCCTTTTTTTAATTTATTATGGTCCTAGATGGCATATTTCAGCCAAAGTTACAGCTATGATAGACAGACAGACATAACTTTATTTCTCTTTGTTGAATTAACAACAAAAAAGGTATTACACATTTAACATCTAATATTGTTAGCGAGGGTGGCAGCATTTAGGTTAGTAAAGTAGCAGATACCTTCCTAGTATCATGTTTGTACAATATATGTTAACTGTCAGAGGGAGAACGTACTTCCATAAAGTCATTTTTGTCTTCAAATTAATGCTCTCTTAACGAATTGGTTGATACACTCATAATGCTTGCAAGGTTAAAATGCTCAGTCGCAAGATGGAACAGCCATATATAAGATTGAAACATTCAACAACAATCAAATATTGCAAGTAAGGTGAATATGGAGAGTCAAAATTGTGTTTTGGTGTGAAATCTCTTAAAAAGTGTAACACAGTAGTACTCTACCAAAAGGGGTGTGATACTATCAATCAAGCAAGCGAGAAAATGGGTGATAGCATTGAAGTGAAAGAAAGCGATAGAGTCCATAAAGAATGCAGGAGGGCATACACAAAATAATATAGTACGCTAATAAACAAAAAGGTCACTTAATCTGATAAAGTAAGTCTTGGTTTGAGATTGTGATTTGCAGTCTTCTGCTATGACACTAAATGTTAATTTTGCTGCAAAACTAGTTCAGAATGTGTTTAAAGCAGAGTCGCAAAGGTCAGAGAAACATCTTGCATAACAGTAAAGTCGGGAACCTTCCAACAAGAAGTAAAGGCAAAATGCTTAGAGACGAAATACACTTGGGCAAATGAGGTCCTTGCTCGCATAGAGTACTCAAGAGATTTGGTGGCCTCTAACAGCGTATACCACCAATCTTGTAGCATTGGGTTTAGATCGGGAAATGCCCAGATGAAGATTGTTATGAACCACTTGCCAATAAGAGAAAAAATGTACCTGGTCAAATGTTTGATATTAAACCAGAAGATGCCTTTTTGCAAGCTGTAAATTATTTACAGGAAAATGACGCGGAATTAACAACTTACAATTCAAGATTTAATAACAAAATTGGACCAGCTTTGTGAAAGTAAGTAATGGTGCAAAGATCAGGAATCGATACAATCAAGTACCACACCTGACCCAGGATACCAATGGGAATGAGCTCATTTAGCTTCAAACACATGATAAGGAAATTACTTGATTATTTTGGTGAAAGAGTTATAATTACTGAAATGAAGAGGAAGTTAATCATTATCACTCTTAGAAGCATGGCTTCTTACATATTTCAGAAATGTTATAGTTTGCCTAAATCAGAAAGCCATGAACTACAAAAGTTAAGAGTTATTGAAACTGCAGCAAAGCTGATAGAGACTGATATAAAGGCGGTAGAGACCAGAAAAATATACACCCCGCTGCAGAAGATATATCGACTCCAGAAAAAGAGTCTTTAAAAAAGCTCCTGATGAAGACGTTGGTTGGTAAGAACACACAATTAAAATAGGCAGCTGTCAGCAATACCATCATGCAAGCAGTGAGATAAAGAACTGTCATTGTTTCCCTTCAAATATGTCTTAGCGTGCAACTGTACATAGAATTTGGGTCCAGATTTTTCATAGAAACATAACACAAACTTGGTTTGTTTCTGTTCATCTTATCAAGAAGCTCAGATGCATTAGCAAAGTGCTGCTGTTTTAGAAACCTCTTGAGACTCATTGCTTAATGTAGGGCTAATTTATACAGCTTATGACAGACAATATGGATCACAATACACAAATTCTTGATGGTCTAAACACATTCCATGGTATGAAGATGATAAAAGCTGTCACTCCTGGTATTAAATGTACATCAAGAATATGTCCCTGTGTAGAAGTAACAGCTGAGAATGTTGCAGTTGCTAAAGTTGGCATTCACTTTTACAAGAATGTTGAAAGGTTCAATATCAATTATGAAAAACTTCCAGAAATTAGCAAAGATTATAGTTCTAGGAACACTGATATACTTATCAGTTCTGCTTTACCTTATAGCTCCAGCCTGGAATGGTACCATTCAACTGTTTCATCATGAGGAATATCCTGAAGAATCTTCAATAAATTGTCCGCTAATGATAGACATGGATCCTACAAATGCATGATGTATATATTCGACGCTACACTTTGTTGCAAACCAGGCCAAGGCATATGGAGTGACACCTGTTTTAACGTTTTATAAGCCCCTTTGGATGAAGGCACAACAAATTTTTGATGCTAAGCCCTTTACTTGCAGAGTTAAAAACAGTCTTTTGCGCCTTGAGTGATTATACATGGCAATAAGTTTTCTAGGAAGCATTTGGCATGTTATGACAGAAACTGGATTAAAGGTTCTCCTTTCATTTGTATTTGCTGAGAACACTGTACCCCATATGCTTAATGGAAAGATAATTGCCAGAGCAATAAGAGCACATACACGTGATGATTGCAGCAGATATATTTGATATCAACCGACCTGATAATATTGCAGTAGATATAAATGAAGACGAATCAACTGACCAGGTCAAGACAGACACAACATGAATGAAAGAAGTGATGCTATAATTACTCTTGACATAAATGAACAAACAACACACATGCGTTCCAATACAGTGGCAGAAGAAGCCATGAAACTGTATGACAATCTCATGAAACATGAGGTTGATCTAGCTGATATGGAGTCGGATGAAAATGTTAAAAACAGTGTACAGTTGCTAGATGCAAAGCTAGAAGATATATGAGTAAAAAGTGTGAATTCAGCACAATAAAATGCTAGGGATTCTGAGAAAATTCGTTAATGTTGAAATAACTGGATATTGGATGTTACATTTGCAAACCGTTACAGATATGTTGCCGTGCTTTGCAGCAACTGGTCATAACACTTATACAAAATCATGACATCTGTGATAGATGGCAAATCTGAAACATTAATAGATATATTAAGTGAATGTGTGTCGGTAAATAAAATATTAATTGTGTTTGCTACACAATTTGATTTCCATGGAAAGTGCAATATTCAAGCATGTCAATTGTTTTAATGTTTTACATGTTTATGCTAATATGTACGTATTTACCCCATTGAAGACTAATAGCAGGGCTTTGGTGCCTTGATGATCATTTGAGCTGTATGGGTTGAATCATAGTATCACACATTAAGAAGAGGTCAGGTGTAAAAGGCCAGACTAAGAACAGTCCAGGTTTATCTTTTTATGAAATCAATATATAGTTCATTAAATACGTTTGATTCTGCTTAATATGCATATTTGCTACAATAGATTATCATATACATATCAAATAGTTTTATTGTGTTTGTGGTTACATGATAAAATGTATATTTGATAGAAATAGCATTGTTGCATATAATTTGCAAACTCTGGAAAGCATTTTGTGATTAAAAAAGTTTGAAATTTCTAATATTCTTTAAAAATAGACTTTTTAGCGGAAATGGGGTTTAATTGACGATTGCAATCATAAACAAATGTAAGACAGACACCAAACTCACAAGAATGGCACCCTTTCAGCTTTCACTGAAACAGTAAATAGCTTGGGAAAATATACCCCAAAATCATTAGAATTTCTATTTTTAACCCAAAATATCTCCAATTTGATCTATTTTTTTTCTTGGGACTTTTTACTGTGCATGCTAAGCCTTTGTCCTAGCCATTTTAATAGGCTTCATTTCTGTTCGAATTTTGTCCCAGTCAAACTGTACTGGGACTGGACTACATAGATGTTTGGTTCGAATGAAAAATCGGTGAATCATCTCCATGTACAAACAAATCAAGATATAAAAAGGAGATAAAACAATGATAAGGACTTTTAAAATAAGGCTTTTCACATAATTATGAAAAGTACACGCGTATTCAGTTATACTGTAGCTTTTATACCTAGATATTCAATTCGTCTCGGTAATTTGAAGAAACCACTTTGTTTCATACTTAAAAATTTAAGAGGATCAAGGAATATATACAAAATTGAATTGAAATTTATCGTTGACAAATCAGCTTATGAAATCCGTATCAGACATAATGCACACAGATAACATAATGAAGCAGATGTATTATCAGGCCCCTAGATCAAAGGGCCAAATTAAAAGATTACTTTTCTGATTCCTCTTCCTAAACATATATTGTGGGTACTCAAAAGAACCGTCTCAATGAGACGGTTCTTTTGAGCATCCAAAACAGATGTTAAAAAAGGTTTGGAAAGAAAACATTCACAATTTTCCGCTCAAAAGTTTGCTTAACTTGAGCTTTGAAAAAATTATATATCAATCTTAGACAAGAAAACTGGGTATTGATGAGATGGCGCGCTGTGGGATAAAGTTGTTATCAGTCTAGAAAATATATGTATCCACCCGAAAAAGCGAAGTAATCACTAAATATGAGAGCTTATTGTTGTTAAAGTAATGCTTTACAGCGTTTGCTAGAAAGGTTTATACATAACAGTTACACCCACGAAATCCTATTACATCCGCATCAAAACTTAAAATTGCAATATCTGTCACTAGTTTTCTTTAAGCAACACTCTAGATAACGGAGAGCTTTTTGTATTTGTATTGTTTTACCCGCCTCCAGAGAACCAAAATTTCGCTGTACAATTGTTACGTTGCTACCTAACCTTCAGCAAAATTTTCGCCTCAAATTAATTTTTTTAGGAGTTGGTAATGGGGAGAAAAAGTTTGGTAATCACTTCTTAAGCAAAATACTTGATAAAATTACTAAATATTAACCCTTAAAGCGCCGAGAAAAAAATGCGTCTGAAAATGTCGTCTGTTTAAAGCTGCATAGTCTGTAACTTTTGATCTTCTAATTTTAAAAATAATGTTTTTATTTTTCAAGAACGCAGTAAAAATACTCAAATTCAAGTAAACATTTTACCATTTTCGTAAATCTTAACAAGTTATCACTATCAAAACAACTGCATTTATGTTAAAATTCAACGGTCTATAATTATTGGAGGGACGCAAATAATTACCAACAAAAATACACCTATTTGATAAGATAATTCACGTTTCCATGCAGTTTTCAGCTGTACTGAACATTTTTATTTTGGATACATAGCTTAATTCTACTTTTACAAATGATTTAAAAAGAAAAGAAAATTTTTCGAAAAATGTTCACAGTTACAGAGTATGCAGCTTTGAAGTTGTCTGCTGCAAATAATTGCCTAACATTACAGACGAATTAAGGATTGAAGCAAACAGCGTGAACCCAGAACAGACTGCTCCTAAGTCTGATCTGGGTCCACACTGTATGCCATAGAGGCTTCTTTAACATTTCAGCAGACGAGAAAAGCACGACTTTTGTGTATTGCTTATGTTCCATCTGATTTCCTCTAGAATTTATTTCGCAGAAAATTTGTCTTATTATGTTCCTGAAATTTTTTAAAAGTATTTTATCTAAACTACAGTCACGGTACGTAATTGTTCACCTTCTTGTGACGTCGCCGTTTAAAACAGCGCGTATCCAGATTTTTGCAAAAATTACTGTGACAAAGTTTATAGGTGCAATATCACAAAATTTACATGGTTGAAAAGCAAATTGAAAATAGCAATTTACAATGAAATATCAAAATTAGTCTCTTTCTGATGATTAGCAGACTGATATTTTTCACACCTTTAATACTACATTCCCATTATTTAGATGATATTTTAAACGTAAATAATATTTATTTTGGCACTATAATAAGAATTATATAGCCTGCAGAGCTACGACTTAATAAAGCAAATACCCCTGATACTGAAAGTAAGTAAGGAGGCAAAGATCAGGAACCGATAAAATCCAGTACCACACTCGACCCAGGAAACTACATGGGAAAGTGACAAAACATTACACACAAGAGAGCCAAGAGGTTAGCCATTTCCCAGCGGGTGACCACAAGGCTGCATAGAACAGACAAGAAAGCATTACAAATACGAAACATAATTAACAAAAAAGGTTCCACAAAAGAAACACCACCTTAGAACGGTCAGTAAAAATATTTTTACTGAAAGGGCTTAAACTAGTTTCACGGCGCCAACCACACCCTTAATTCTGATGTGGACCAGGACACATTTGGGAAAGTAACAGGACACAACACACACGACAGTCAAGAGGTCAGCCTCAAGGCTACAAGGAACAGACAAGATAACACAACACACACCAACATCAAGCATAACCGACAAAAAAAATCCACAAAAGAAGCACCGCCTTGGAATGGTCAGTGAAATATTCACTGGAGGGCTTGAACTTGTTTCACAGCGCTAACTTAATCCTTAGTTCAGATGTTGTTCAAGACATGTTAGCCTCGTTTTTAGACTTGCATATGTTTATTTCTAATGATATTGTTTCTACCAAAATTTATGATAAACGTGACGATTTTGATTTTGAAATTGTCAATTTCCCTTTTAAGATGGTGATATTCCTCGCTCTACATTCTATGGAGTTTATATTTCTCAACTCATTCGATTTGCAAGAGAATCTGGTCATGTTGTTGACTTCAACACAGCACAAACTGTTAACTCAAAAACTTATCAAACAAGGCTATTGGTATCATAAACTTTGCAAAACTTTTTTTTAAAAATTTTATCGCTAATACTATGATTTAATATCTAAACTCAATATTGGAGTTAAATCTCTCCTGTGCCAGGGGCGTTCAGAACCATAATTTTATGGCGACTTAGTGTATAGATTATAAAAAATTGTTGGCTCTAATAATTTTTCAGCGCAGTTTATTAAAATGATGTCTCATTATAAGAAGATTGATTTGCAACAGACTGCATTCTTGGTGGTCAAGCTTATCACGGATGGCAACTTTGCTTTCCCATATAATTGCACGCTGGCGGGTCGGACCTCAGACTCTATGATGGTTCCGACTTAAAGACTTATCTATAGATGAGAGGGTTAGGGCCTGATGTTTTGTCAGAAGTCAGCCCACTGTGGTTTAACTGTTGGGTTTCTTTTCCTCTGGTATTCAGTTGTATATACTGTTTAGTCCTTATCTTTGTGTTATCTCCTTTTTATATCTCCATTTGTATTTACTAGGAGATAATACTTCTATAAGAAAGGGATTTTTCATGCGAACCAAACATCTATTTGTGTTGATCCACATCAGAAATAAAAGGGTGAGAATGGTATCATAAAACTAGTTTCAACCCTCCAGTAAAATAAGAATTTCTAGCGATAAGGCGTGCAATCTCCCTAAACGAGACGTTCGTTTTATTTTGTTGATATAACGACTGGAGAAACTAGGCACATTCAGCAAATGTATATAGACGAGCCGTCGATGCACCATTGCCCCCAATTTGTAAATTTAAAACGGGGTTTCCTTCATGCATGTAATAACTCACTTCTTATCGAATAAGAATTTATTTCGGTCATCAACTGTGCTTGATATTCAGTAACATATATGGGAACTAGACCGTTAAACAGGGAACCACGCTATGTACAGTAAAACTATTTATACAGTTGATGTACAATAAAAACGACCATCTTGCAAAGTGGTCTATTTTTGTCAGATATTTAATGTCTTCTTTCGCTTATACAACCCCTTTCCCCCCCTAAACCCAAGACGCCATTTACATATGTTATATATTTGTATAGCGACATTTAATTGTCCAAAGGGCATCTTGGGTCTAGGGGGGAAAGCATCTAAAAAAAACTGAAAGACGCCAGTTTCATCTTTTCAATGACAAACGTCACAATTTTAAGTATATTTCGTACGCATGCGCATAAGGAATACCGCAAAGCTTTGGCAATGAAGGGCACATATATCCTTAATATTTTAGCACTTTTACTTTTTGAAAACATGCAAAGGATTTACTAAAACTATCGTCTAAACGGCACCCAGTCTAAAGACGTAAAATGAGGGGTGGGAGGAGAAGGCGCAAGTCTTCACGACTTTGTAAATGATGGATCGCTTTGAAACCTATTTTGATGCTTTCAATGCATATTCTACTACCGAAACAGTCCAATTTTAAAATACTATTAGGGCAATTTGAAAATTTAGGTTTTATAATCATGTCAACTAGGGAAAATATACGCCTTATCGCTAGAGCTCCTTTACTGACCAATCCAAGGCAAAGCTTCTCTTGTGTTTATGTTTCGTGTTTATCATGCTTTCTTTCTGTTCGTTGCAGCCTTGTGGTCTCCTACTGGGAAAGGGCTAACCTCTTGGCTCTCTTGTATTTGATGTACTCTTGTGTTTTGTCACTTTCCCATGTGGTGTCCTGGGTCAGGTGTGATGCTTGATTGTATCGATACCCGATCTTTGCCTTCATACTTACTTTAGTGTCAAAAGAATTTAGATAATATCGATTAAATATCTTATTAAATTGGTCACTAAAACTAAGCTTTCCAACAATTCTTTTATTTTTATCAACTAGATCACCATAAAATACAGGTTCTTAAATGCTTGTTGCAGAAGTGTACTTAAACAAATATTGTATTTAACAATCAACACTGAGTGTCTGTAATAAAATTTAGAAATTATTAGAAATCGAAGTATTTGGTGTTGATAACCATGTTTAATAACTTGGAAGTCAAAAATGTGTTTCTGCTGTTGAAGTCATCAATAATAGAACATACTCTCGTAAACCGAATACGTTGCGAAATGTATATACCATAGGAAGGGGGGCGAGCCACATCTTAACCAAGAAATGGAAAATGAACTATTGCAAAATTAAAATCATCCTGTTTATCATAAGTTTTAGATAACACTATGCCATTAGTAATGGACAAGTCCATGTCTTACAAGGGGGCTTCTGTATCTGTGGAATTATCCTTATTTAACCTGAGTTTAGTGGGATATATCTGACTTACCATTTATTCAAAATAAGGATTATCAATACTGAGCAAGTCATCTAGATATCTTGAAGTCCTAAATATCACGCTAAAATAGTTGTAATCTAGCCAGCTTCTTTCTGTTAATTTTAATTATTGCTCAGGACCTTAAGTCTTCCAAAAATGTGCAAATGAATGTGTTATCCAAAGCCATGACAAGGTACTGTAAGATTTATTCAAGTAATGCCTCAAAAAATGGAATTTGATTTTATACAAAAATAATATATTAATTTTATTTCATGGACTATCAAAATATCTCATAGAAAAAAGAAAAACATCGCGGGTCATCACGCTAATTTCCTTTCAGGAGGGTCAAAGTTAACCAAAGCCCCACAGCTTTTGTGAATTATTCAATATAAAACCTTCAGGAATGAATGACAATTTATGTCGTTTTTTTTTTTATCTTATTAGTATGAAGTAATTCAGCATTAAGACGTTAAAAAGGAAGAAGAAAAACATTCTGAAAAATAGTTGCCCACCTGAGAATCGACCCTAGTTCTCTGGGTCCATAGTCAGGTACGCTGACTAGCAGACCAGGAGGCCAGATCGTTCGCGGCTCGCAAATATTGTAAAAGAAGAATAGATAATCCGAGATTTTGCCACTTTCATATTTGCTACAAAGTAAGAAAGGTGGCAAAGATCAGGAATCGATACAATCAAGTACCGCTTCTGACCCAGGATACCACATGGGAAAGTGACAAAAAAAAACAACCAAACATCACAAACGAGAGCCAAGAGGTCAGCCCTTTCCCAGCAGGTGACTACAAGGCAGCAATGAACAGACGCAAAAGCATGCCAAACACAAGACATAAATAACACAAATGGTCCACAAAAGAAGTACCGCCTTGGAACAATTAGTAAAAATACTTTTCTGGGTGGCTTAAACCGGTTTCATGGCACCAACATCACCCTTAGTTCAGATATGGATCAAGACATATACATGTTTCATTTGCATGAAAGACCTCTAACTTATTCTAATAACTTATCCTTGTATACAAGGCATAAAACTTGGAAATTGTGTACGTTACTTACTTTCGCTTGTAACATATCTATCTGTCTCGATACATTTCGGAGATATTTTATTTACTTAAGAAAATGTTGGAAAGTCGATCTGACATAGGGTATTTCAGCACTGTATTGGTCCGAATTCGAAAATGGTCGAAAGATAGGGGGAATAAACATACTCAATTCATTTCTGAGTTATCTGATGCAGGAATGGTGTGCATGGAAATTAGCCGCATATGTCTTTAACTTAAGTCATGTGTGATATTTTCTCTGATGAAACATTGTAATAGTTAGGAAGTCTCCATGCGAGCTAAATAATTTTGTGTTTTAGAAACAACATGATCTAGGGCGAAGATGTGGAACCAGCAAAATGCATTTAAGCCGCCGAGTAGCTAATAGGCTGAGGTGGTTCTGTTTTTGTTGCTTCTTTGTTTATTTTTGCTACCATTGTTGGGGTGCCACGGGGTTGTCTGCGGTTTGTGATTGTGGTATTTCCTGATCATACTCACTTACTATTTTTTTTCTGTGTTTGCTCAGTCCTTTGTTTCTGTTCTAGTTTTTCAATCATCATGACGGGGAAGTGAGAGGTGTATGATTTACTTTGTCTGTCTTCCTGGTGCCTTGTGATTTCTTGTCCGTGGCTCTTCCTCACAGTGCCGTGGGTTGGTCTGAAATGTGTGATTGTGGTATTTCAAGGCCATACTCACTTACATTTTTAACATTTGTTCAAAATAAGTATTGTCAATATTTAGTATGTCATCTAATATTCTAAAGTAAAGTTAGAGACTGGATTAGGGGTGAGGTTGGCGCCGTTAAACCGGTTTAAGCCCTCCAGTAAAATATTTTACTGACCGTTCCAAGGCGGTACTTCTTTTGTGGATCTTTTATGTTTTTGTTCTGTCTTGTGTTTTCTATGTCTTTGTGCGCGTCTGTTTGTATGTACTTTGTGGTCGCCTGCTGGGAAAGGGCTGACCTCTTGGCTCTCGTTTGTGGTGTCTTACTGTGAGTTTGTCACTTTCCCATTGGTATCCTGGGTCAGGTGTGGTGCTTGATTGTATCGATTCCTTATCTTTGCACCCTTACTTACTTTAACGCCTCGATCACATCAGCCTGATCATCATCCGAAAGAGGTAACACGAAGTCTAGATGCTAGAAAAACTTTAGATTATAATTTATGAAGAATTCATCTGATCTTAATAGACACAAATAAATTTTTACCATTCCTCTCATAAACACTTTCACTATATTTTATATTTTATAACATGTTTATCATATGACGTCGCGTATGGGAGTGAAATAACGCCATACAATAAAATCGATAATCAACTAGTGGTTTACAGATCTACGGGAAACGTTATGACGCCCATAACAACGTTGCGTACATAATGGCGCAATGATTACTTTTTATGCCAGAAATGTGATAAAAAATAATACTTATGTCATTTGATAATAGAATCTAACATTCGTGCTCTTGTGTTATTGAATTTATTAAACTCGTTGCGAAAAAGAGATAAAATGCTCGGCCAGCCTCGCATTTTATCTCTTTTCCCCAACTCGTTTAATAAATATTAATAAAACATGAGCACTCATGTAAGATCCTCTATTTAATTGTAGCAAGGCGAAAAGTTGAAGTATTGACAGCTCAGTATTAGTTCACATACTAGATTAGCAATAAAAGGGATTTATACGGGATTTATATGGTCTTTTATGAAGTTTAGGTGACCAGTACAACGTAGCTTGTCATAATTATCACCAATAAACATACCATGCTATTATGTATTTTACTCACAGTGCCATTGATCTGTCAGGTATTGATTGTATCGATTCCTGATCTTTGCACCCTTACTTACTTTGATGACGTTGCACTTTTTGAATGACGTCGCTAATGACACTGAATCAACACAAAAATCGAAAATTACGTCATAATCGTCAGTTTGAAGAGTGAAGCAATGGGTAAACTGATAAATAGAATACTAGGTTCGCGTCATTTATTATAAAGTTTACCAGGCTCGGCTTTGAGAACGCATGTTGAATCGCTCGTCAAGCCTCACGATGTCAACAAGCGTTCTCAAAGCCTTGCCTGGTAAACTTGATATCAAAAGAAACTCACCTTGTATTCTTTATACCTCGGCAAGCTTCGCATAACAACAAACGTTCTCAAAGCCTTGCGTGGTAAAATTGATACCAGAAGACACTCACCTAGTAATTTCTATATCTCGGTAAGCCTCGCGATGTCAACAAGCGTTCTCAAAGCATTGCCTGGTAAATTTGATATCAAAAGACACTCACCTTGTATTCTCTATCAGTCTTCCTCGAAGTGATGACTTGTATGATCCTAGAAAGGACACAAAGAATTAAATCAGAAAGCCAGGACCAACCAACAGCCTTAAGACATCAAACAAGGACCAATAAAAAAAATCTACTAAATGTGATGCTATAAAGAAAAGGGCTGTTGATGCACAGACATTCAGTGCTAAAGAAACCCACTAATTTAGCCACGGTATGTCCAGAGGAAGACATACTGCTTCCACTATATCATTATGATGTGGGAATTTAACCCCACCTGAGACAAAAACTCGTGTCAGAGCCTTTTAGAGAAAACGGAATATTTTCATATAATACCCTTCATTGCAGTACATGGTAGTTTCCAGTGGCATATTAGAAGAACTTAGAAGTCCAAGCTTTTGTTGCTACATTATGGCAGATATTTTAACAAAACTATTCTTGAAATCATCATTAGTGAGTCCAGTTTAAAACCAAATGAATTTGGACCATGGGTCTTATTTCGACAGGTTGCATAAAAATGCAGAACAAGTCCACCAACATTTTATCAGTCTGTAAAGATCGCATTTTACATTAATGATTATGTTAACAGCCTCATTGTGAATGCTGTTATTCTATAATACAATTTTTAAACTGGGAATTAGACTTTTACAAAGGATTATGCTCATGCAGCAGAAACAAAATAAGCTTGCATACATACTTCTGCACATTCGCATGCCTATGGTGACAATTAATAAATGCAATTTAGCTACGCTTGAACAGTTTATTGACAACATGTTTAGTAATTGTATAGTATGTAATTTTGCTTGTTTTATTCGTAATAGTAAGACATTATGTCAGATTGTTGTTGCCATTAAAGTTTGCACGTAAATGATGCACAAAATGTCATTTGAAGTAATAAAGGTTAATGTCATTAATATTCGTATTGAAGAAACTTGTCCCATAAGAAAACTATTTATTGCATTTGCGTTCATGAAAGGACGTCTCTTAGACAATTGTGTAAAACATTGGAACATTGTATTATATTATAACAGAGATACATGTAATATCTAGACATTTAAGGTTGTGTTTAAAGAAGTACTCGTTAATAATGATACATTATAATGCACTAATGCACTAGTTTACAGTTTAGTTTTTGTGGACTTGTCTTAAACTTTAAGATAACTAAACGGTTTAAAATTTAACGTGTTTTTTGGTTCAATCTTCTTTGAAGCCGGCTATCAAGTAATTTTAACGTCACGTATATGGCAAACCCTAACGTTTATGGCAAAGCCCTAACCCTAACGCCAAAAAACTATATTGATCGATGAGGAAACCGGAATGTTCTATTTCTTGCTTAACTATTACAATTATAAATATACCTTCCTAACAAAATAGTTTAAAAGAACAACGAAAGTATAAATATTTTATGATGAAGGATCAAACAGAAAGCATGTTTAGTTTGCTACTTTGAATGTCTTTTGATTTGAAATTACCACAACACCCTTTGAGGTGACAAAACCAAAAGTGCCGATGTGGATTAACCAAATTTAAAGTGCCGGTACGAAGTTTTCTGCTGCTCATTTGATAATGAATTCCTTTCTGTAGGAGAGTCGTAAGGATCTCCAAAATATTAGATGTGTTCATATTCGTGCATCTTTAGTGTCTGTGTTAACTTCTTTAAGTATGAAATAAAAATCTATATTCGGCATGCTATTTGATCATTTCAAGACTCCATAATATTAACGTTATACTATGCAGTGTCGCTGTTGGAACGAATTGGTAATTTGTGTATGAAGATTGTGGCAAGTACATGGAAATTTGGTACTTATCGTATTGGCGAGCAGCAAAAGCTCAGGCGAGACTATGCCCAGTCTACCCTGAGCCTTTGCAGATCGCATACACAGCGAATGGATGCAGATGAAAGAGCAGACTTTATACCCACCAGATAACTGTTTAAAGGAGTTTGAAGAGTAATTAATTATATATATCATATTCTTTTAAAGCTGCATAATCTGTAACTTTTGATCTTTTACTTTTTGATACAATATTTCTATTTTTCAAGTACACAGTAAAAAAACTAAAATTCAGGTATACAGTTTACCAATTTCGTAAATCTTTACAAATAATCAGTATCAAAACAACAGCATTTATGTTAAAACTTGACTGTCTATAATTATTGGAGGGATGCAAATAATTTCCAATAAGATAAAACACTTGTTCACTTTTCCATGCAGTTTTCAGCTATAGTGAACAGATTTATTGTGAAAATTTAACTTAAATCTGCTTTTACAAATGATTTAAAAAGAAAATAAAAAATTTCGTAAAATGTTCAGAGTTGCAGACTTAGTCTCTTTAAAGAATTGAGGCGCACTAAGAGGGTCATAAGTTTGAATTATGGTAAATGCCATAATTAATTAGGGTAATTATGGTATATACCATAATTAAGTTTGGTAATTATGGCATATACCATAATTAAATATGGTATATACCATAATAAATATTTTTTCTCCTTTCAGTAGACCATACATATGCATTAGTTACCAAATCTCATGTATGTCGAATGCAGTTAGTTAAATGAATTTCGCGATCAAAGGTATGAGAAGGTATGATTTTATTGAGCATGTCTTTTACAATGAAGCATCTAATCTTCTTGGAAATAAAAAAATATGCCATAAATGAGAAGCCTAGATTACCTGTACCTATGCAAAAAGTTCTATTAGTATCGGATCAGTAAATTAAGACGATTTCACGGTCTTCAGGACTTGTGAACAATTACGGTGCTTTCTAAAGATCAATCTTGACAAAAGACTTATAACTATCATACGGGTCCCTGTCATCATATCTTGTTAGCATCCAAAGCTACAGGGATTGGGAATTAATAAATATAGATTTATATTTTACCCTTTAATGCAGGCGCTTGATAATCAAGACTTAATAAATATAGATTTAGATTTTACTCTCTAATGCAGGCTGATTGTTAAAAGATTGAATCATATGATTATATTTCATTACGGGAAATATTACTTGACTCATTTTCGCATCTTTTATCTTAATCAATGACCTTTAAGTTGTTAGTTCGATTAAATCAAATATTTATATCTGGCTGTGCTAATAGCAAAATTGCTATTGATATCATGTACGGTTGATGGAGATTTTACGCCTGGATTCCTCCAGTTTGTAAATTAGAACACATGATTTAGCTTGGTCTATGAGGAAAATATAATATTGCCACACCATTAAAAAGAATTGGCAAAGGTCTAGCGAAGGTAGATTATTTCTGCCTCTAAATATGTTCGAAGAAAGAAAGCAATTACTGGTGAATACTTTAATATTTCATGTTTGATAATGAGAGACATGGAAACCCGGTCAGACATATCAGGAAAATTAAACTATAATATAAGCTTTATTGCCAAGATGAAATTTTTAAACAAAGTCGATTATGTAAGAATTGCTTGCTGATTACAAAGGTTGGAAACCTTAGATACAATCATGTATTCATATTATAAGGGCTAATTCAAATTGGTTCTTTGTACTTACAAATGAAAAAGAAAATACTATACTATTGTTCTGTGTAAGCTGTAATAGTCTTTTCTCTTTGGCATATTATGAATTAGTAGGCTTAAAAATGAACAATATTGCATAATTAAGCCATCTTGCGAGGAAAAAGCCCTTCGAGCATATGCCAACTGCTTAATCTCAAATAATTTTATACAACTATTTCTGAATGCACCAAGCAAAATACGTAATATATTATATATCATCATATACGTTGGCGGACAGGACTGGTCCTCAATTGTGCTATGTAAATATGATTCCATACTTAGGATTTCGCTAGCTGCATATTTTTGTGGATGGAGTTTACTGATGAGAGCAAAATGGACATAACTTTCCTGACAGAAAAAATATATACAAACTCTATGATATGAGAAAAATATGGGCTAATAAATAAAGAAACAATCTGTATTTTTTTTAAAAAAAGTACAAAATTAAAGAAACTGATATCTAATAGTTGAACATATAAAGACAAATGCCGACAAAGAACCAAATCATATAGAATCAGAATGCGTTTTAACAGTTCATAAGAAAAATAAAGCAGTTAAATAAAGAAAAGGGAAAACAAACTAATAATAATGCTCCAATGTAGAATATAAGGATCCATCATGAGTGTGAGGGTGGATTGAAAATTCAGTCCCGCCGATCACCGATTGGCATCACAAGGCTTGTCGAGTGATGACAAATGGTGATCAATAGAGATGAATTTTACTATCCCACACTCACACACAAAATGGGTTCTTTTTCTTGCACACCATTAAATACCGCAAATTTAAATTTAAAAAAGGCCCACATAAGCTCTTGAATATGCTGGGATGCGACATATAACACAATGACGTCATTTTAACTTGCCGATGGTGTCACATATCTTTTGACGTGCGTCTGTTCGTTTTTTTAATCTTTTGGCTCAACTAGGGGATTTCTTTATCTCGGACAGTCAGTGTGTTGAGAGCCCCTAATCATAGCTTCGTCATAGTTTTTTAATTGATTTTTGTGTTTTCCTGGGATGATACATTGTATAAATTAGGAAGCCTCCATGCGAGCTAAACAATTTGTGTTTTAACAACAATATAATCTAGGGCAACTATTTAGCGCTAGTAAAATGTAGTTAAGCCTCCCTCCATTGTCCTAGGCTGCTGTCCATTCTTAGGTGGTGGTTCTGTTGTTGTTGATCTATTGTTTAATGCACTTCCCATTGTTTGTGGGAGTTGTGTGTTTGTCTTTGTTTTGTAATGCATTACTTTGTGTACATTCTAGTATTGCAATCATCTTGAAAAGGAAGTAAAAGCTGGTTGCTTTGCTTTTATTGTCTTACAGATGTATTGTTACTATAAATGTTCTGTGGTCTTCCTCACGATGCCGTGGGTTGCTCTGCAGTATGTGATTGTGGTATTTCTTGATCATACTCACTTACATTTAGAGATTATCACGGAGAAAAATTTCACAGAAAGCTCAGTCACGTCCAGAAATTAAATCTGCTGGCCATAAATGCTTTCACGGTGGAACCGACTTCATTGCTTCAATGAACTATATCTGGAGCCATTTGGGAAAGTCCGTCATAATTCGGGAATCAAATCATGCCTCAGGTGTATATAAGGAGCATTACGCGTAGAACTATGTACCAAAAAGCTCCATTTTGTTAGCTGGAACTGGCGTAATGGAAAATTAGTTCTGTAGCATGCGGGTTCAGCTCTATTAAAATCGATTATTCTGATTATCCGAAAAGTTTAATCAGCAGAATAAATGAAGTTTATGTATTTTTTCAATAAAATATCGCTATAAAAAACATATATTTCATTTATAACCATTTGTTTTGCTGCAATCACACTTGTTATTGTGTCAACATGGTTTCTGTGACGTCAGCGTCACGTTATGAAACGTCAGAGTCACATTATCACCCGCGTTATCAAAGTAGATCCTCGATGTACATCCGTGGTCTGATTCCACGGAATTTCGCAGAATTGGCGAAGGCAGTTCCGACTGTATCTGGAGCATTGCGAAAATAATCACATGTGTTCTGTAGCAATATTTGTCTTGGAAGTTCCAACAATTTGTTTTCCATGTTTGGCTTAAGCATTTCCAAATATGGAACGTTTCGCTTCATTGATATGCACGTTGCAACATGGTCGTAATTCAATGTCTAATTTCAGTAATACTTTAATTCTGCAATTATCAGAAGAATAACTATTTGAAATTATTTCTCACCACAAAGGGACCAAGTATGATGAAAGGATAAAATATAATTATGTGGAATTAATTTGACAAATACTGCCGACACAGTTATAGATAATTTGACCGGTGAAGCAATTCATCATGAAGGCATTCAAATAACAAGCTTGGTAGCTTTTTATTGTATCTTTTTAACGCAGCATGTTCCGGCTATTACTTATATTTTATAGCAAATGCTGTAGGTTATATTTACATATTTTATTGTGGGAAATATCAAATATTAACACAGAACGTCGATATATGATCGCGACGGCTCTATCGATATATGGTGAGGTGTCGCCAGCCACACGCAAGGACCAGGCGACTGTGGTTTTAATGTCTCAATTTCTTATGAAGATAAGGAAATAATTGATTTATTAAAACACATAAATCTTATATGTATGAAACTGAGACCATTGAGTTACCCAAGATACAAACACTTGGAAGCTGGTATAAATACTCTGTTGTATCGTCTACGTGTACGTCCACCTGTAAGTTAGCTTTCATTGAACAGCGTCTATGCTTATGACGTGTGAACGGCATCAAGATCTCCCTATAATAGGTTGACAGTCTAAAATTGTGCATTTTGCATACATATCAATCGCAAAATATTTAATACATTAGCTGCTTTTTAATGAGTAATGATAAAATAATCTATAATGTATCTACCCTCAACGTAACACCTTTCACGCCATATCTAAACGCTTTCTATCGTCATAATAGCAACCAGGATTAGGTAATCTAACTGACTAATATTTGGGTTTCTTTTACTATGCATTACCTGGACATAAAGCATATCTATACATTCGGTCAGAAATAAAACGTCAATAAGGTGTAATAAAATATTTCCTTCTTATCCAAACTTATCTTTAATATCCAAAATGTTATGAGTCTATGCGTTTAATGAATGTATTACTAAGTGGGGAGCTGGGTCAAAGAGGGTAGCACGCCTAGCAAGGAAATGAAGCTACATGATCAGTGTTCAGTACTGAAAGTACATATTCTATTGACAATCAAATATTTACAAACTGATGGGATAATCATGTGCAATCAGTGTTAACACATGACACGTGACACTTCCTGGTCATGGTCATTTTTGTAGTGTCTTTCTATATCTCTAAGATTACTTATATACCACATTTGACATTATGGTGTGTTATTTTGCCTTAATAAAAGTCTGATCCATCTTGCACATCCATCAGTTGTCTACTTAGCATATCCACTCGAAAGGAACAGGTAGTTTCTAAAACTAAGAATAGTATTTGGGTTCACTAGTTAGCCTGTTCAATTAATAAATGAATATGTTTATATGACAATCCGTCGCGACAATTTGCTTAAGTATGCATACAAC
Organism: Loripinus fragilis; assembly: GCA_964019695.1. Taxonomy (NCBI): domain Eukaryota; kingdom Metazoa; phylum Mollusca; class Bivalvia; order Lucinida; family Lucinidae; genus Loripinus; species Loripinus fragilis. Next base: position 23,268,304 of record OZ026522.1, on the reverse strand, counting down.
CCATTTTTGTAAGCTATAGGGAAAATGATTTAGAATAAATTGTGTCCTCTGTTATGAAACTTATATATTTCATATTCCGTACGAATTGAGTAATATTTCGAGCTATTAAAGCTCAAATTGTAAACCAACCGACGATGTAGCTGGAGTGAAAGTAATGCACGACATTATTACATTAGTACTGACTCGTGCAAATATTTGAGAAATAATAAATGACAGTGTCACTGATATAATGGAAGTGCTAATTCGATGCATTCTGAAAATTTCAAACGTCCTCTAACCAAATGATTTTAGAATTAATTAACTTTTAGGAATTCAAAATAGTCATCAGCTTGCTATAGCATTGTAAAGCCAAGTGTGGTCAACGCGCCATCTTGTCTGGTCAGTTCGGCCACTTGCTTTGATGCCCTGGTCAGTGGTCAAGTACATGAGCTATCAGCGAAATGACCCACTTGACTTTTTATATTTGTTTAGTTGTTTGTGAAATGGATGCATTTTCAGTTTGTCTTAAAATAGTTCAGAGTAGTTGAGACATCCTATTTAACGACAGAATACTTGACAGATAAATGAAAAGTCTCTGGCGTGTTAAAGTTAAGTTTACCTTAATCTTACTGAAAATACAAAGATATGAGAAACACTTTATGTTTACATTGTAGCAAAAACGGAGTATTGTAGAATTAGCTCTTTCATCAAAAAAAGATTCCCTCAGTCAAACTGTAATGATGCTCAACTTAAGCATATCTAATTCCAGTAGGAATCTGTCTTCTGTCGAATACATAACCAGTGTCTGTCAACCTTGTATCAGATTTTGATTATGTATGAATCAGTGCCTGATTTTTGTCTTAGTCTGGGCCCACTTCGGCTCAACTGGGGCTTTTCTTAAGCTCTGACTGTCTATGAGTTGTGAGCCCTTACTACCATGCAGCTACCAGCTTAGCAAAATCAACGTTCATGAAATCAAAATTGTCATGTAAATATAAACTTTTTGCCATATAGTGACAGGTATTTTTTATACGGATTGGCAGTTTGAGATGTTTAAAAAAGGCTAGTCAATGGACATGCTACTTGTTTAGTGTATATTTAATTTTTTTTCCTTAATTTCTGTAACATATATTGTTGGTGCACACTGGAATTGCCTCCTACAACTTTTGTCAATTCAATAAATGTTTTCACCATCAACTTTTTTCCACAAATTTCTCAACTACTTTTTAATGTTTCAATGTAATGAGCATGTAGAAATGAACTAGTTTTTGTGTAGTTTGGCATGTACCTAGGTGAAAATAATAGATAACCAATTTTATATAATTGACAGCTTATATTTATATGTTTCATTGGAATGAACTTGGTTGCCTGCTTGTATTTTTGTGTATTTTATCACAGTATGTTAAATGATTTGATTGTCTTACATGATGATGCATTGGATAATATTTAGGAAGCCTCCACGCGAGCTAAACACAATTTTGTGTTATGACAACTGTTACAGCAGAATCTAGTGCGAAAATTTGGGCAGTAAATTAATTTCAAGCCCCAGTGGCTTCGGCTGCTTATTGTTGCTCCCATTTTTTTTTTATTTGTGGCGGGGAGGAGGGGTGTGTGTTTGGTTATGGTTATTATTGATTTGTGTGCAATACTCAGTGTCGTTTTTGTTTTGCAAATATCTCACTGGGCAAGAAAGTTGATGTCATGCGACCGTTAGTGTTCTGTGTCTCTTTATCGCGATGCCGTGGGTTGGTCCGCTTTGTGTGATTGTGGCATTCATTGTATATATTCACGTACTTGTTGATATTTAATTGTAGGGTTTAACAATCAACAATCTACCAAACATATCCCAAAGTAGCTCTAACTAAGAATCGTTTGAGAGTCTTCGTTTCCTAGTCAGTTATAAAGCGTTATAAATGTGAATATTATACGACAGTTTGCGTGCCTGGTTACAAATCCATTCATGGTAAGTAGCTATAATTTCTTATCATATGAAGTCGCCTCTGGGAGTGAAATATCGTCATGCAATAAAATCGATAAACCACCAGTGGATTACATATTTTCAGGAAACGTTATGCCGCCCATAACAACTTTGCGTACATACGAGGGGTGATCAGAAAGTTCGCGGAAAAGTGCTATTACATCGCATTGCTTTTATCGATTGCAATGAAAATTCATAGATATAAACTTCCATTCATAACAAGTTGACTGAAATTAATATTTAGAAAATGTGACGTCAGACGTATGAGCGCGAGGCGCCGCTGTGACGTCATTTCGCGGAAAGCGGCCCATCTGTACCCCTGGGTTGCTTATCAGGGCTAAGACTCGTAGTTGTGTTTGAATCGATTGGTATTTTTAATGGAAAGTAATGTTCCATCATTCTTTGAACATAATATGTGCTCTTTATGTTGTTCCAATGCGCTATGTATTCAAATTTAAAATAGGTTTCAGTCCAAAGGACAGGCCTAAAATGCGTCAATTTTTTGAAATTTTGTCAATTTAAAAAAAAATATATATTTTCTTGTCAGTGTTCATCACAATAATTATAATATGGGACTGAACTATAAATATTAGATCTACTGTCCTGAAAAGGCGTGTTTTTCGAAGTGTGCAAATAGTTTATTTTAAATAAATGACATGCCAAAACAGGCAATGGTTTAACAGAAGTTGAATGCTTTGCATTTTTGACAGTACTGTTATTAGTTTCGATTTAGAATATCATCCGTTAGATATAAATCTTTGAAAGTTTGCACAGAAGAGGAGTAAATATGTCGTTAAATATGCATGGAACGCAACCTGGACTATCGCAGCAAAACAAAAGTTTACAAAACGTTGAAGTTTAATTGGTTGTGTAGTAAAACGTCAAATTGCAACGTAAAATGGGCCGGTTCGCGCTATATAGCGTTGCCTTGACGACAGCTGTAACGCACGTAGACGACTAACACCAAGTATGTTGTAACCGATCAACTGCATATGTGTTGCAGTATTGTGTGCTGTAATTCCAGCTCTATTGATCAAACGATGTAGAAATGGCAACTATTTTCCGCGAACTTTCTGATCACCCCTCGTACAAATAATGACAAAATTATAACGTTTTTATGGCAGATATGAGATATCAAAGTAATCTTAACTTCATATGATAAATAGAATCTAACATTCGTGTTCCAGTATTATTGAATTTATTAAATTCGTTGCGAAAAAGAGATAAAATGCTCAGCAAGCCTCGCATTTTTTTTATCTTTTCCCAAACTCGTTTAATAAATTCAATAAAACATAAGCAATCATGTAAGATCCTCTATATGTTATCTTAATAAATTGCATGACGACGTTGGGTCAGGCATCAAACTCAATGACAAAGTAAGTAAGGGTGCAAAGATCAGGAATCGATACGATCAAGTACCACACCTGACCCAGGATACCAATGGGAAAGTAACAAACTCACAGTAAGACACCACAAACGGGAGCCAAGAGGTCAGCCCTTTCCCAGCAGGTGACCACTAGGTACATATAAACAGACGCATACAAAGGCATAGTAAACACAAGACAGAAAAAACATAAAAGATCCATAAAAGAAGTACCATCTTGGAACGGTCAGTAAACTATTATACTGCAGGGCCAAAACCGGTTTAACGGTGCACCAACCTCACCCTTAGTTCAGATGTGGATCAAGACACATATATGTTTGGTTTGCATGAAGACCTCTAACTCATCAATGCATCGTCTCTTAGAACATATAATTCAAGATATAAAAAGGAGATAAAGCAAAGATAAGGACTCAACAGTAAATAAAACTGAATACCGGAGCAAAAGAAATCCAAGGTAAACCCCGGTGGGCCAGACGAACAGCCAAAGCATCAGGCCATTACCATCTCATCAATAGATAAATCCTTAAGTCGGAACCGTCATAGAGTCTTAAGTTCGACCCACCGGCGGTCACCTGCTGGGAAAGGGCTGACTTCTTGGCTGTCATGTTTGTTGTGTTTTGTCACTTTCCCAAATGTGTCCTGGTCCACATTAGAATTAAGGGCGAGGTTGGCGCCGTAAAACTGGTTTAAGCCCTCCAGTAAAATATTTTACTGACCGTTCCAAAGCGGTACTTCTTTTGTGGATCTTTTATGTTTTTGTTCTGTCTTGTGTTTGCTATGTTTTGTGCGCGTCTGTTTATATGTGCTTCGTGGTCACCTGCTGGGAAAGGGCTGACCTCTTGGCTCTCGTTTGTGGTGTCTTCTGTGAGTTTGTTACTTTCCCATTGGTATCCTGGGTCAGGTGTGGTACTTGATTGTATCGATTCCTGATCTTTGCAACCTTACTTACTTTAAAGAGGAAAGCAAAGTTGCCGACCGTGATTGGGTTGACCACCAAGCATGCAGTCTGTTGAAATACATTAATGTTATAGCTAATCTTTTTATAATGGGAAATTATTTTAATTAACTGCGCTGAAAAAATATTAGAGCCAACAATCTTTTTCAATTTATACACCAAGTCACCATAGAATTCAGGCTCCGAAAGTCCATGGCGCAAGAAAGATTTAAGTCCAACTTGGAATTTAGATATCAAATCATAGTATCGTCTATAAAATTTAGAAAAGGTTTTGCGAAGTTTATGATACCGATAGCCTTGTTTAAGAAGTTTCTGAGTTAACAATTTATTCCGAGTATTGAAGTTAGTAAAATCGCTAGATGCTCTAGCAAAACGAATGAGTTGAGAGATATAGACTCCATATGATGTAGAGCGATTAACATCACCATCTAAAAATGGGGAATTGACAATTTCAAAATCAAAGTCGTCGCGTTTTATCATAAATTTTGGTAGAAACTATATCATTAGAAATAGACATTCAAATGCAAGTCAAAAACTGCAGCTTCAGTATCAGAGGTATTGGCTTTATTAAGTTGGAGCTCTGAAGGGTATATTTGACTTACCATATTGTCAAAATAAACATTATTATTGTTTAAAATATCGTCCAAATATCTGGATGTAGTGTTAAACGCATCAATAACATCAGCCTGCTTATCATCAGAAAGAGACATCATTAAGTCCCTCTCATAACAAAACAGGATTAAATCTGCAACCAGGCGAGCACAATTAGTGCCCTTAGGAATCCCAACTACTTGTCTATACAGCTTGATGCCAAATCGAATAAAAATGTTGTCCAACAAAAAGATCAGCGCATCACATACATTTTGACATGACCATGCATGATATTTTTTATGTTTTTCGGAGTAAAAATGCATTTCTGTCATTACATGCAAGGTAAGGAGAGTCTTCTCTCTTGAAGGTTCTTTCAATAAGATCAATAAGTTTGTCTTAAATTAAATTATTAGGTAAGGTAGTGTAAAGAGTAGAAAAATCGTAAGTAGACAAACTGGTCGCTTTACTAACCTAACTAACCTAAAGCTTTCATCGGTAGGTCAGTGCCTGTTGTTTGCTTTTGGCAGGGCCCACAGTGGCTTATCTAGGAGTTTTCTTTAGCTCTGACTGTCTATGAGTTAAAATAGTGTTTTGGTTTTTTTAATCACTGCTCATTTGATTAGAATGATTGTGTGAGCTTAACATATTTTCTTATTTTAAAATAGTAGAATATAGGGTGAAGATATGTAAGTGAAAACGAATTTAAGCATCGAGGCTTTTCGTTCTAAGGAGGTGGTTTTGTCATTGTTCAATAATAGTTTACTGTTGATCCCGTTGATTGTGTTTTTTTTTTAGTTTGATCCTTGCTTTGAAGTACACTACTTGGTTTCCTTTCTAGTTTTGCTATCGTATTGGTGTGGAAGAGAGATCTGATTGGTTTACTTTGATTGTGTTCTTGGTGTGACTGTTACAGGTCTTAGGTTTGATTAGAAACTTCATTTTTAGTTTGCGTATGCGTACCGTAACACTAGTTTAAGCCCCCCAAAAATATTTTTACTGACCAAGACGGTGCTTCTTTTGTGGATTATTTATATCATTTATGTTTCGTGCCTGTCATGCTGTCTTGCCTGTTCATTGCAGCCTTGTGGTCAACTGCTGGGAAATGGCTAACCTCTTGGCTCTATTCTATGTGATGTTTTCTTGTTTTTGTCACTTTACAATGTGGTACTTGGTTGTATCAATTCCTGGTCTTTGCCTTCTTCCTTACTTTGTGAGTATTCTGACGAGGCAGTGCGGATACATGCACGCTCGTTCGTCTGAGCTTGGCCGTTCATCGATACAATCAGTACTAAAATCGCAGTTGGTGATGCATGGCTTCTGTGTAAAAAGGTGACAAAAGCGCAAATACTTTAGACATATATTCTCACTTTAAAATAACACGCATCATTCGACAGACGTTTGTACGCATATTGTAAATATTTTAATCTTGAGTGTTTCCATTGAAAAGTTAATGCGAAAAAACTGGTTCAGTTTTAACAGCCACTTATATTCTTATTTTTCATGCTGATCACCGCAAATATTTTACCAGTAAATGAGAAATTAAGTATAAAATAATCATGTCATTTTTTATGTGAGAAAATTAAAATTCACGCTTAATTTTGCGTACCGAAAGGCAAAAATTCTTTACCTCTAACCAGGTTTGTGTGGGACTTCAGTATTTCTGTCAGACTTCAATATGTCTTCTAATGTCTGCTGTTTTCACTATTGACAACGGAAGATTGATTGACACTCTGTTTTGTTGAGGATTAATTCGCCGTCAATAGTGGACAAATAATAGTTTTGTTGCAGGCGACAAAAATACAATGATCATATCCTGAAACTCCAAAACTTGTCACGAGTCATCTGAGGTCACGTGATGATGGCCCAAGTGGTTGCTAATTTCAATAACGGTTAAACGACAGTTGAAAAATGAACACTTCAGACGAATCCAAAAGACATTTGCACACTATTATTTTGTTGGTTGTTCAATGTCTGGCACTTGAGGGCAGTTTTTGTTTGATGTATTTCTGGATGAAATTCCCTTAGATTTCACTTGAACGAGCAAAAACAAGATACATAAGTTGATGTTTTGAAAATAGTTTTGTCAGTGTCATAACTGTCAGTAAGAGTACCCAGGTGTTTAACACTTTTTCTTGCCTAGAAATTTGACTTCCAAAGAATGGATATTCAAACATTGAAGAACACGACAAGATGCCACGTTACGAGGTACATTATGTTATGTATCTGACAAATGTTAGGCCCATCATTTATAACTGAAAGATTGTTGATGGGACGTAAAGAATCAAATCATACAAACAAACAAACAAATATTAGGAGATTTACTAATCAATCCTCAGGATCAAAACACAATATTGTAATTTGCAATATATATCATGAACCAGCGCCAATCACAACAAAGGTCAACTGATTTTGTCCTATGTGATGTTCTGAAGCTTCATTGACAAACAGTGTGGACTCAGAAAAGACTGCTCCTATAGGAGCAGTCTTATCTTGGTCAACACTGTTTTCATCTAAACTTAGATAAGTCAGAATTGTTGACATATGTAATGATAATTTAAAATGAACATGCTAATAAAATATGTTTTAAACAAACAATATATATATCAATGCTGCTAACAATAATTGCATACCAGACAAGATATGGGTTTTACAATTATTTACCAGTGTGTTTATCTTTGGGAGTATCGGAAGAAATATAAAAGGTAATTCAGTTAGGGACTAGATCTTAATTTAAAGAGAATGCGACCAAAAGTTAGCATAATTTGTATATTGGAAACCTAATAAGTTTAAGCAAAATCTTACAAACAATCAGTTGACTCCACTCACCTGAAAATGATTTAGCACCAGGAACAATTGCTAAAACTCTCCAATACGCCCAAAACAAAAGATATTTGGATAATATGAACCAATGTCTATGAGGTGTACACCATGTATCAAGTAGTTGCTCGTTTCTCTAGAACATCAAACACAATACATTTAACCCTCAATGCTTGCATGAACATTAGATTTTCTGTTAATTCGAAAAGTTTAGCCTAATGTTTTGGTAACAAATCCTGGGGTTGCAAATAAGGACCCTTGCAAAGACAGTCTGCAAATAAACACCAAAGCTTTCTGAAAACACAAACATTGCAAAATTTGTTTTTTTCAGCTCTTTCAAAATGAAGATATTACTTGTCAGCGTTTTATTTCTAACGTATGGTGAGATGATCTTTTGTCGTCGAAACTATTTCCTTACTAAACTAGTTAGCATTAGTTAAGCTCCATGGCACCTTTTTCCATAGGCATAATGTATAAGTAAGAAAGGTGGCAACGACCATGAATCGATACAATCAAGAACCACACCTGACCCAGGATACCACATGGGAAAGTGACAAAAACACAATTAAGCATCACAAACGAGACCCAATAGATCAGCCCTTTCTCAGCAGGTGACCATAAGGCAGCAATAAACAGACGCGAAAGCATGACAAACACAAGACATAAATAACACAAATGATCCACAAAAGAAGTACCGATTTGGAATGGTCAGTAAAATATTTTACTGGAGGGCTTAAACCCGTTTCATGGCGCAAACCTCACCCTTAGTTCAGATGTGGATCAAGACACATAGATGTTTGGTTTGCATGAACGACCCCTAACGTATCCATGCATCATCTCCTAGCACATTTTAATCAAGATATAAAAAGGAGATAAAGCAAAGATAAGGACTCAACAGTACATAAAACTGAATACCAGAGCAAAAGAAATCCAACAAGTAAACGCCAGTGAGCCTGACAACAGCCAAAGCATCAGAACCCTACCATCTCATCAATAGATAAGCCTTTAAGTCGGAACCATCATAGAGTCTGAAGGTCGACCCACTGTCCCAAAGTTTAGTTGCTTATTTCAAAACATTTCAAAGGCAGTTGAAAATTCTAACTCATCTCAAGGTAGACAACAAATATCGTAGGTGAAATTACACAAAGTTTCAAATGAAAATTCTGAGTTTCTTTGGATATGTGCAAGATTTTCCAAGAACATCCAAATTTTTGCCAATTTTACTATAGGAATGATAGGGGCCGAATTGAGACATTTACTGAAATGTGTGAAGCTCTATGGAAAATTATCAATAAAAATGAAACTTAGCGCATTTGAAAAGAAACATTTTTGTTACTTTTCTGAAATTTTAATGCAAAAATCTTTATTCAGTAAAACGTTATGATAAATCGAATATAAATGTATTTACATTTAGTCAATGGGAAAATTTCAGGTGGGGCTTAATTTATTTTGACCAGTTTATATATATTGCTCCTTGTTTTTCATTTTCTTTCATTTTTAGTCAAAATACAGTTTGTCTTTTTCCCGTGCGATCCGTTTTGCTTGTTTTTACGTGATATGTTCGAATATCCATTTCCATTTTAAACTATTTTAATTTGATATATCTGTGAGAAAATAAATACTAAGAGACAGGGTAGGTTCATCGAAAAAAATGTATCAGCAAAATAAATCCAAAGTATTCTGTATAATTCTGCATTAGCTAAGAAAAAATCATAGCAGCTGTGCATACTTTTCTGTAATGGAGAGCAAATCAGGCTTCTTGTTTATTTTACTACCGTTCCCTAAAGTATCTACTCATATTTAAGGGAGGTTAATGACTGAAATTTATCTTGCAATAATGCTGTTACTTTACACTAGCCATGGGTTTTATTATACAGGAATAACTTGAACAGAGACAAAAACAAGAGGATATGAAAACTTACTAAAACCACTCTAAGAATAATACAAGTAATAAGAAGTAAACTAATATCCATTTAATTGATCTGACTGACTGTGAAACCAAAAACTATGAAAAATCATAATACCAACCTATGGCAAGTTAAATGCATTTTACTGGCACCTAACCTTCGCATTTGAACATTTTAAAGAAAGATTCCAAAATTCTTGAATATGATGAGATGCGATTTAACATGATGAGATAACCTTAATATAACAATGACGTCACTTGTCTTCCAACGTGCGATAGAATTATCTCAAATGGGTAAAGACAGTGGAAAGCGCAATCTTGTGTGCAAGAATATAAGAATCTATCATGAGTGTGAGGGTGGGATAGAAAAACTCGTCAGGAGGATAACAGATTGACATCACAAGTCTTGACGAGTTATTCCCTTTCTTACTCACCACATAATACCTCATCTTATATTGGAAAAAAAACATGAAAAAAGACTTCCAGAAAATCCTGAATTCGGTAATATGCGACATGCTGACGTCATTTTAACATTACAATGATGTCACAGATTGACGTATGGCGAGCGTGCGGCCGATGTGTAACTGTTCATTTTTTATCTTTCCCACGGGCTGGTAGGGGTATGCGAGTTAAATAGAATTCATTATTGGTGCACAATGGGGAAAGGAATATCCCAATCCGAGGGCCCACCGTTTCAATGGGAAACGAGGCTTGCCGAGTTTCCCACTGAATGGTGGACCTGAGGGTTAAGATTTCCTGTAAAAAGGATCCATAAAAGAAGCACTGCCTTGGAACGGTCAGTAGAACTATTTTTACTAGAGGGCTTAAACTAGATTAATAGTACCAACCTTATCCATATTTCTGATGTCGATCAAGACAAATAAATGTTTAGTTTGCATGAAAGATCTCTAACTTATGGAAGTATCAACTCCTAGAAAGCATTTTGAGAGGCATGTGATATGCTATGTGCAGATAGTTACAGGCTACACTTATTGTATTATTTATTTGTTTACTTATTTATTTATTTGTTTGTTTATTTATTTATTAATTCCTCTTTCCCTTTCTCAGTATGCATTTTGTTTATTTCTTACCCATAAATCGTTTCACAATATCTAGAACTGCATTCATACATCATCTTGTGAAACAGAAATTTTATTGTGACATTTTGTAAAGTGCCATTGTGCATGTGATGATATAAATCAACAATAAGTTGAGTAAATCTGGAAAAGCATCTTCGTTCAAAGGGAAATACCACAATTACATATTGCAGACCAACCCACGGCACCAGGTGGAAAGAGTATTAGAACAACCAACAGCTACATGATATCAAAAGGCAATGAAAGTAAAAACACCCAGCCCCCCCCCCCTTCTCTCTCTCACTCACCCAGCGAGTTGTTTGCAAAATTAGAAACGACACTGATTACTGTACAACAGAACAAAGTAAGGAAGCAGGCAAAAATCAGGAAAAGATTCAATCAAATACCACACCTGGCCCTGGACATCATATTAGAAAGTGACAAAAACATAAGAAAACGTCACATACAAGAGAGCCAAGAGGTCATCCCTTTCCCAACGGGTGACCACAAGGCTGCAAGGAACAGACAAAACAGTATAACCGACAAACACGAAACACATATAACAAAAAGGATCCACAAAAGAAGCACCGCCTTGGAACGCTCTGTAAAAACAAATACTGAAGGGCTTAAACATGTTTGACGGTACCAACCTCACCCTTATTTCTGATGTGGATCAAGACAAATAGATGTTTGGTTCGCATGAAATATCCTTAGCTCATCGATGTATCATCTCCTAGTACATACAAATCGAGATATTAAAAGGAGATAAAACAAAGAAAAGGACTCAACAGTATATACAACTGTATACCAGAGTAAAAGAAATCCAACACTTAAACCCCGAGGCATAAACAAAAAATACCTCCCGTACATAAAACAAGGGGACCAACGATATACAATGATATGACAACAACAGAAACACCGCCTTAGAAAGGACATAGAAGTATAATATAACTTTCTTTACGGCTGGTATCAATTTTAAGGATTCCAGTGGTTCTTTCTAGAAACATATAACATTGCGTTGTAGTATGTATGTGAACAAAGTTATGAAGCCAGATGTAAAGATATATGAACACTCGTCGTATGCAAATAAGATGCACATTATTGCTCACGCTTTATGCTTATCCATTCAGTTCTGATTAAAGGCATTTCATTATACCACCATTACCAACTTTAGCACGAAATATCTCGTAATGTGCAAGGTCTACACTGATATAGGTGGTATTAAATAGTTATACTATGTTTGTCCACCTGTACGTAAGATAATCCACTCGCTAAAGCTCGTGGATTATCTCCACGTACAGGCGGACAACCCATGATATAACTATTACTTATCATGCGCTTTGGCAAAACAAGGCGTTTTTACAATATCAAGAGAATATTCTGTGGACAGTTTCCCAAACTGGAGAGTTGATTTCTCCGACCAGCCCTTACCCCGATATATCTTTAGGTCATAAGGTTAGATAATCTATATAGGCCAGGGCCGAACATTACAATGCATCCTTAACATTTAGTACTGCCTTCGTTAAGTATTTTTATGATTAGAAAAGAAGTTTCAAACATCTTAAAATTAAAATTGTTTCATGTATTCTTAGGTCTCAAAGACAATTTTGACCATATCTTCTGCACCGAACATGGTAATTTATTAAACATTTATTATCACGTTGAAATGTTAATGCTTAAACTAAGATATATGTAGTACTTACCTTTAAGAAGGTATTGTAATTTTGGGCCCTTGTCTTTAATACCAAAGATTACCCAGTCTGAGTGTAGTCAACTTTGAACGATTTGGCACTCCGTGTCCTTTTGCAAATGTTTATTTCATCAACGTTTCGTGTACTCAGGAATTACGTTACATTAAGTTTTCATGTGGCGATCTCAATCTATGCCTATGTTTCTCGCATATACCGGTAATAATTATTTGAGGCAGTTTAGCCCCCACTGACACTGACTTCAGCAGTTACGGTGCAAACCTTAGGCTCTAGGACTCCTACGGATCGCATTGTAGTACAAACGATGAGCGCTTAATTTGCCAGCAGATCGTATTGTAAAGAAGTTTTCACTTCATTTCTACTGTTCTTAGCTCGTTGAAAGTAAATAATAAGAACATTTAGACTGTACATGTAAAACAGTTTATTTCGCTTTCTGTGAACAGTCAAGCAATTGATCATTCTAGGGCATGAACAAACTGGATTTGACGTCTTGTTTTATACCATTGATTTAACACGTTATATAGAGAATAGGTAATATTGTGGAAAAGCCCAGAACGGACTGTGAAGACGAGCAAGCTTATTATACAATTTTTCCTCTCATACCATACAGTCTTGTTTCTCATGTCCATGTACATTTAATTCTAATAATTACACTAATCAATTAAGCAAGAAAACTAATCTTTGTGTATTGATACGGTAAATAGCAGAACAATAAATTATCCTATATACGCTATGAATGACACGTCACTGAAATTTGTGGAATCAGAAAAGCACCCGTGTCTTGGCTTCTCAGACTGTTAATAAGAACAGTCTTAATCAAGCCCACACACAAATTGTAAGGACGAACTGAGTGTATAGTTTGTTTTTACCTACTCGCACCCTAGGCAATGCAATTTTTGGAATTGACTTCCGAATTAATATTAAGGAATTTGGCCATGCTTAGTACTGCATTTTGCCTTCTTTCTGCACCAAAGGCCGTGTGGTCTGGTTAAATTGGTCACGTCCAGCTAAACTTCTCCCGTTAAAATAGCAGCCTTGATTTCCTGCAACTTGTGTGGGACAATGGCGGAAGAATCTGGTGCATCGAACCGTCATAGTTGAAGATTTCTGTAAGATTACGCAACAACAAAACTCACCGCGCCGTCTCAATTAGGACTGACTGCTGATTACTGCGTTAATCGAGAATAATTTCATTCTGCAAGAGAAATAATGCAATGGCATATCGCTTTATAGCATGTTCATTGATACTTCGAATCATCATTGAGAAAGCAGAAGCGTAAGAGATTATAGGTGGCGCAATAATAATTAATCCGCATCATGGCAAAATCAATATATTTATTAAGCGATAGGAAACAATATTCTTGCATGACGGGTAAAAATATGTGGTATTTTATCCTGGGTCAGAAACCAAGGCTGCCATTGGTTGCATTTGAACCGTCACGCAAGTCTAATCGTCAAGTGACGTCAATGTGTATAGTCATTAAGCTCCCCATAGCCCTCCCCCATCCCCACCCATAGGATATTTTCTACATTATGGTTTTCTAAAGGTACATTGTTGACGCTCTCAAACCCCATTTTCTGCCGCTTAAAAGTGGAAGCGTTTACTTGTTACGCAATTTTGAATTTCATTACTCTAAGGATCACATAATATACGAGGGGCATTTAGAAAGTTCTTAGCATGGCATCATAACTGCACAATGCATAGATAAAATGCCATCAAATAATACATTTTTGGAAACTAGCATTCAACGGCTACATGATGGGTTTTTTTTGTCGAAAAAGGGCTCGGCGTGCATGTGCAGTGCATGTTCAAAACGAGTAGGGTCTATACACTGGCTGAAATTTAAGCAAAATATTTGTTAAAAACGAAGAAAAATGGGGGACCTTATTTACGATCATGGTTTGACAAATTAACGATTTGGTTCCAACTTAATTTTTATTAAAATATATTATGTGATCACTGCTTGTGCGACTCTACACCTTTACATTCGGAAAATTTTGACTATAAGAGAAGTGGTAAACTTTCAAAAATGGGACTTTTTTCAATTTTTCTTTATACTTTTACTATAAATTGTGTAACTACAGGAGCACGAAAAATGCAAATTAAGTATATGTTTTGCTTATTTGAAGCGAATAATGCATAAAAATCATTTCGTCGCGCAAGAATGTGGCTTGTTTAGTTCTGTATTCAAGAATATTATTCTTAATATCACTACCCCTACTTTTCAAGAAGTAGGTGGGGTAACTTAACCCCTCATATTTTGTCGATGACATAAGAACTTCTCATGGTATCGCTTTAACCGTCACAAAATTGATTGATTTCTACTCTCAAGGTATTTTACTTTTTTGTTTGCCATCGTTTTCAATTGAAATGAACCAGAACATCAACTCATAGCTAAACCTTCTCTGCCCCATGGGATAATTAAACGAGTCATCTTCCCTTTGTTCTGGTTTACAAAATTTCTTTTGGCTTCAATACAAAGAGCATACAATGTGCTTGATAAAAATACCAACGCACAGCATTTTTAAGCAACTGTCGGTTTTATATTTTCAAAATATGTGCATTGTGACATGCTTTGCTTTCTAGCCGTTTTGGTATTGCTGTTCCGGTATTTAGCTATTTAGAAACATCCAACTCGGTCATCAATTGTATAATAACTGCACCAGATTGTGGCCTACCAAATGATACAAAATAATCAAACTTCATGAACTATTTAATGTTCTGCATACTTTTCAAAAGGTAAAGAGTTATATTTTCCACTGTAATTTTGCGTTTTCCAGTATACAAACAGTACACATATTCACAATAATATTTATCGTGTCTGCAATATAATATCCCAATGAAATGTGTGCCATATCATAGAGGAAAGATAGCTCTTTAAAATGATACCAAACATGATAGAGTTTGTAAATCGGTGACTGAGATAAAAAATCATGCTAAGAACTTTCCAAATGCCCCTCGTATGTTTATACTGGGGCAAGGGGTATACGTAGGAAATTGGGATTTTCGCAGCTGGTGTTAGTCCCAGACCAACACGGTTGGTATTAATTATAAGAGCGATCGACGGATCAGCTTAGCTGTTAAAACTGTAGAGGCCCGAAACGAGTGTGTTTAAGATACCAATCCCAATCCATGCATTAATGGAGCATGAATTACCTTGTTAATACATGGGCCAGTTTGTGCCAGTTGAAACATGACTGATAATTTTAAAGTTATTGGCACCGATTTTTTACCAAAAAAATGAACCAGAATCTTATCAACTGCCTTATTTATTAAAACGCTATACTCGTTTCTATTTATTATTAACCCTTAAAGCGCCAAGAAAAAAAATGCATCTGAAAATGTCGTCAGCTGAAGTCGTCTGTTGCAAAAAATGCCTTAGATTACTGACGAGTAAAGTATAGAAGCAAACAGCGTGGACCCAGCCACACTGTTTGCCATAGAGGCTTCTTTAACGTTTAAGCAGACGAGAAATGCAGACGACTTTTGTTGCGATTGGCGCATTAAGGGTTAAGCTCCTCCATATCCACCGGATGCAGATTTTGTGCACCTATTAAATTGACTGCATCACCATGACAAAATAGTCCTCCTCGCATGAGAACCTGTCTTTGGGACTTACGACTAAGTAGGACTCAAACCAGTCCGCTCAGCTTCAACGACTTACTAGAATATTAAAACATTGCTTGTAGCAAGTTAAGCTATTATACTTTTCAGAAATGTGGTAAAGTAGACGATGATCAGACAACTCTGATGCAAAGACTGGTGTGCGCCTTTATTTTCTACATGCAATTGCGTCAGTGTTTCTCGCAGCAAGGCTAAAAATGATGTCAACTTTTTAAGTGAGACGAGCTAAATAGCTATCAATTACACTGGCGACGAAAGGTGCTGGGTTATATGATATTCTGTCTTCATTTCGGCCACTTGGTCACCCGCCAACCCCTACTGACCAACACTTTATTACCCCTGTGGAGTGGTTATTGACAAACCACAATGAGATAACTCGTCCGTTAACGTATCAATATCTTGTTTATCCTCACAATTCAATTATTGAAATTAATTCTGTAAACGTCCTAGTGGAGTTCTTTATTTAGTGCGTTGACAAGAAATTAACACTATTTTGGACAGAGACTTTGACTGACCCATTGCCACCATTTGTCCGACCAGTGATTGGATTTCAATTACATCGATATAAAATTGTAACAGCGGGTAGTTTGAGAACGCTTATAAGATGGGCCCTTAGTTTTCTTTCTTTACTTTGCTGATTAAGCACAGAAACTCATGTTAGATAGATAGATAGATAGATAGATAGATAGATATATAGATAGATAGATAGATAGATAGATAGATAGATAGATAGATAGATAGATAGATAGATAGATAGTAGCATGTTAAACGTAAAATTGCAAAACCAAATAGGACACAAATCAACATATATCACAGAAACAGAAAGTCAAATTAAAAATCTCTGAAAATGACAATTATTTAAAGTAACCAAAGGCAGCCAACAAACGTCAAACATAGCATCACTACCTTATAATTGTATGTAGCAACTAACTGCCTTTAGTGGCTATATATATGCTTAATTGAATTGGCCTCCTTATTTATTGGACAAATCCATTTTGAATCAATTTACAATTTCATTTCAATCTTTGAAAAAAACCACTCTGTAAGCAAACAGTGCAGAACCTGACCAGACACTGTTTTCGGTGGCGTCTGATCTGGTTCTGCACTGTCTTCCGATGTCCCATACAATAGACGCTGGGCTGATAGAGGTCCATTGGGTAATATGTTTTCAAGGGCTACTTTTCTGTTCTGACAAACCTCATACTTAGCTTCAATGCGCTTCTTTCAGGGTTCTTTCAACGAACATGATTGAGCCGCAACATGAGATTTCCAACAATGTGGTATGTGCGACCAGCAAAGCCTCAGATCAGCCTGCGCATACGCGCAGGCTGATCAGAGCCTTTGCTAGTCACTCGATTATTTTATGACTGTTAAGCGACTGCCCGAACATTATTTGGAGTTTCTAAGCTTAAAAGGAGGCTACACAGGCTCGTCTGAGTCTACACTTGTCAAAATGTAACATTGTTGGAAATCACACGTCGCGGCTCAACTATGTTGGTGCATTGTACATACCAACGCGTCACAGGTTGGAAGATGTACTTTAGTACCTGAAGATCAACGTTATAACTGTGGAATTTCAAATTAGCTGGATTGTACAACGTACTTCTTCTATGCGTGTAGTTATGGTGAGGATAGTTAGAAGACGGATGATAAACAGATAATTAAGGTTATGACACCTCCTGTATAAATTAATCACAAAGTTTTCTCAATAATACAGGTATGGTCAAAATGGCTTCTCAAATCGAATTTTGTCAAACGTAACTGCTTTCTGGCAGAGGCAACTCTGTTACTTCAAAACATCACGCCAAGCAAACAAGAATGTTAATAAACTGCTTTCTTGGTATATAAACCAACACGCCAGACAAACAAGACCGTTAATAAACATGGCCTAAGAGTGGATATAACACATTGAAGAAATATCATAGACATTAAAGAATTTTCCAAAGCAGAGAAAAGAGAGCTGAGTGAGCCACCTCATCTATTGTTTTCGATTAGATGCTTTTAGTTTATAGTGCTTGTTTTTATATTTCATTTAATTTTATTTTTGTTTTCAGTTTTTGTCTTTAACCCATTAAAAACAGTTAAGCCTAGCAATCCATTTATCGTGATGCCAAACGGTGATCCTCGGGACGGATATTTCTATCCCTTCCTCACACTTATATTCTTATATTCCTAAACAACAGTTCCAGTAATAGTTAACTTTTGGAACATTAAACTGTTAGGTAATCATGTTTATGAGATATCTTGTGATTTACAATTACGTATTAATTTGAATGATATTAACCTAAATACTAATTTTATATGCAAACTGGACACATAATATTTATTTCAGAACACGTTAATTGCAAAGTTAAAAATTCCTGTAACATTAGCAAATACACTGAGGTAAATGCAGAAAAGCACTGTTTTCGATTTAAAAGTACAGAATACACCAATTGTCATAACTGTATACAATATTTTGTGAAATAACTGATAGCATGATTCAGAACATCAAAAATGTAAACAGGAAGCTTTTGAATACTAATTTAAATAATGACAAATAGAATATTTTTAAGAATCAATGGCCAGAAAATGGTATTCAAGGGAAATATATTTTATACACACTAATGACCATCTTTACAATGTAGCACCTTCAGGTCTCAGACTCATTGTGGACCATGACCTAAAGCTTTCATCAGTGGGTTAGTGTCCTGTACTTGTCTTTGGCTGGATCATCCGTGGCTCAACAATTGTTTTCCTTTACTCGCGGCTCTGGCTATCTGTGAGTAAAGAGTTCGTTTCTTTGTTTCATTACAGTTAGTTAATTTGATGCAATGGTTTGTTTCTCTGACATAGTTCGGAAGCTTCCATGCGACCTAAATTAGTTGTGTGCTTCAACACCTGCTGAATCCGCGAAGGTTGGACCTGTAAAATATGTATCCTGTGAATACAGGAGCTTTAGCGAGGGCTTTGCCAATAACGTTAAAAGACGTGTTTACGGTGTTATAAATTGGCAACTTGATCCATTGTTTAATGTACTTCCCATTGTTTGTGGGAGTTCTGCATTTGTCTTGTTTTGTTGCGCATTACTTTCTGACCATTCTACTTTTGCAATCATCTTGAAGAGGAAGAGGAAGCTGGTTGCTTAGCTGGTTGTTTTGCTATTATCATTATTATTATTGTTTCTGTAAATGTTCTGTGGCTCTTCCTCACGATGCCGTTGGTTGGTCTGCTGTGTGTGATTGTGGCATTTCCAGATCATACCCAATTACTTTTGAGGATGATTTACCTACATCAGTAAACGGCAGATTGATTTAGCCTCTAGATCCGCGCATGAAATGTAGCCTAAAGGTCACGAGATAAAGTGCAAACCAGGGGAGCTAAGTTAATCTTTATTAACTGTTATTGTCTTCCATTCCATTCCATCTGTTCTGTTAAGGTCTAACTTGTATGTTTGAACTATTAAATATGTTTCGCGTTTCAGATTTGGCATGACTTGCTTGGTTGACCACAAAGACAGGTTTTCTCGTATCCTGGCTAATTCATAGCAAGTATCATAGAGAACTATGTGTTTGTTAAGATGTCCCTATCTCCAAGACCCATGGACATAGATTAAACGCAACATCTGTAACACATTGTCAGATAGGAGAAGAATAAACGCCTAAACACGCTTTCTGTTGACATCTGATCCCCCCGACAATCTTTGTCCAACTTTGAGAACGTTTTTTTTACTTTGATGAGGGGAGGAAGGATCAATTTGGGCCATCATCGATTCGCCAGCGAAACGCCATTTAAATGGCGTTTCGCTGGCATGCTGATGATGGCCCTACATGTACATTGAATGCTGGCTTGGTAGCTTTGTGTTTTTAAGGGGTTCCAAACCAGTATTGTTATGAAACCCTATATTGTTGTGATTTTCCAGGGGGGGGGGTTCCGGACCCACTGTCCGAACCCCCTCTGGATCCGCGCATGCAATTTAAAGGTCATGAGACAAAGTGCAATCCAGAGAGTTGAGTTGCTATTAATTTAATGTTATTGCCTCCTATACCATATATCTGTTTATGTCTAACTTGTATGTTTGAACTATTTAATATGTTTCTCGTTTCAGATTTTGCATTCCTTGCTTGGATGGTTGAACCACAAAGACAGGTTATCTCGTATCCTGGCTAATTTCATAGCTAGTATCATAGAGACTAAGTGTTTGCTAAGATGTCCCTATCTCCAAGACCCATGGACATAGATTAAACGCAACATCTGTAATACATTGTCAGATAGGAGAAGAACAAACGCCTAAACACGCTTTTCTGTTGACATCTGATCCCCCCGACAATCTTCTGTTACGCTCAGTTGTCACATTGTCCCTAAAATCTCCAAATATAAGTTGATTATCATCAGATTTTCTTGTAATCGCGATCCGATTACCGTCCGTTTAATTTTCGCAGCCCGTTGTCTCCGTGCTATGTTTATTAATAGCGGGAAATGGCGCGTGCGGCGAGCGAAGACACTGTAATTTCAAGTTCTCTGGTGTTTTGAAATTAATCTCGGCGCGTGGTTGTGATAGCAATAGTTGTCTTTGGTTTGTATCAACAAGATTCTAACAGAATTAGGAGAAAACATTGGTTTCAATTATTGTCAGAGAATTGCATAAATCGTTTCCAGTAATAATGGTATACGATTGACGGAATTAAGTTAGCTTTTGATTGCGTTCGATTCGCTCGGATTGCAAATATTTTTATTGTAAATCAGATAGACTTCTGCAAATTCTCTGCCATTCTAAGATAAACAGATTCTGGAACGTTAAATAGAGGCAGATAATTAATTGTTTTAGGAACAAAACAGACACGCTCTTCGCCGGCGTTAGACTTTTGCATGTATAAAAGACGGACTGTTTTACGACTGTATAAAGTTAAAATAAAATTGGGATCGGATGGATCGGTTATAGAAGGACCCTCAGGTTTATTGGTCCGTATAAGATCACATGAGACAAAAATTATCACTGTTTGAAAAAATGACATTTTTTATACTATTGAAATGCTGTGATTGAAAAGTTGGATTGGCCTCACACAAATATCAGAATATAGAGAAAAGGAACATGGGTGTCTTCTACGTTCAGTAAACCATTGATTGTATGCCATTTCAATGGTTTATACAACCCTTACCAACTTTAGCACGAAATATCTCGTGATGTGCAAGGCCTATACTGATGTAGGTGGTATATAGTTATACCATATTTGTCAACCTGTACGTCAGATAATTCTCTCGCTATAGCTCGTGGATTATCTCCACGTGCAGGTGAACAACCCATTATCTATATTACATAGAGAAAAAGACAATGGATATCTATGTTAATTAAATGAAAAATTGCTGCTTGTTTTAGCCATCTTGAAGGTATTTATAGTTTACCCCGGCCCGTCCTGTGCTTCACAACCAATCAATTTAAATGCATAGAAATTTAAATTTTTGGCCAACTTAATCACATATTTTGTCAATATTTGTAATATCTATTAAGTAAATCATTAAGTAAATCCGTGAAGTGGTCAATGCGACCATTTAAAAGGCGCAGTGATGAAAGGGAGGAGAAAACTATAAGTACGTGTAGGTCATAGATCATACATTACAATTATAAAGGAATTAAGTGGTTCACTCGCTACGCTGGTTCCCACTTACGAGGGTCATTTTTTATGTTCGTAGAATCGGGCTGTATCTCTACAAAAATAGAATTTACGGTACTATAAGTATATATATTTTGAAAGGTCTAGCTTTTGTCTATCAACTGATATAAATTTTACATCATTAGCGCTTAGTCCGGTCAAGATATACAGCTTTGACAGGGCATAGAAAAGGACACTGATCGAAATCCATGCCATTTTAACCACGCAGCAAGCAGGAAAATAGACGCTATTAAGTTCCATTCGCTATGGTGATATGAGCATTTTACAAGCCGATTTTCTTTTGCACCATCAAAATTAATTATTCAAACGCTATTCGTAGACAAGTGCAGCAAAACTATAAGCATGTTATTTGCTCTTCTTTGACAATTTTAAAACACCCATCAATATACCAAGATAATCACAGTCAAGTGCTAGTTATTATATCTGTTAAAATTACGACTATGAACACATTTTAAAATTTCTTCTGGTTTTGCATAGCACGTGATATACTCAATCATTCGTCAGCAGTTATATTGATGTATCGATTTAAGCGTGTAACTGGTAACTTCCGGTACTGGCATACCCCCATGTTATATAAAGTGGGTGGGGTAAATCAACCCCGCGTAGAAAACACAATAACAATCGGATCTGCATAGTTTTCCTATTGCAGTAATTTCAACACCTGTCTAGATGCACAAAAACAGTTTTAATGTATTTTCTAAATATAGTAACGCTCCATGACGTCATTTATGTATAAAATAAGGTTCTTTTAGCACCCCTAGGCTATTTATTTTGCAGTTTTTTTCTAATAAAACAAAAGCATTAACTTTGTTTTGGGATGAAAGTTACCATAACACTTCCATCTACCATATAAACAAGAAAAATTATAATACTTTTTTACAGCTAACATATTAAATAATCAAAAGCCATATCCAACTTCCACTTGTGTCAACTTTTTTGACAATAAAAGTTTAAATGCCTACTGTTCATTTTGCTGAGGTTCCAAACACATCTTCCATATCCAATAATTGCCGCGTATTTGCTATAATGTTTATATAATATTGTAGCACGTGGTGTCCTTGATCTGCAGCCAAACTTTCAGAAGCTGTGTATGGCTATGGACCCATTTCCATGCAATTGTTACTAACGTTCTGTCAGAGAGTAAGTCCATAAATGTCATATTTCTACCATATTTCCAGTGTACGATATATAGGTATTTCTTTGCCTCTTAGAAGACATGAAAGTAATACATTTTGAAATAATTTTAGGTTGCATGTATAGATAAAAGCTCAATCTTTCCAAATATATGCATGATGTATGCATTTACTTTCGCCGTTTTCATTAAATCTACCTCTCTACGAACATAAAAAACGTCCCTCGTACTTCCTTTATAATTGTAATATATGATCTATAACCTATACTTATAATAAATTATATGATCTATAACCTATACGCATAATTGTAATATATGACCGCTTAAGACAGGTTTTACCAGGTATTGGACATAGTGCAGGGCATATCCCAGGGTTTTGTAGAGTAAAAAATTTATATATTCACTATTTCCCGGCCCCAGTGGGCCGTGGTTGTAAATGTCTGTCGCACCCCTACAAAAGCTGACGTCTTGCACATGTCAAATGAAGTACGTACATTATATCTCTAAACCTATGTAACGTATGTCGGGCGTTACTGTTCAAATATCTTGAATTACCAATATGCATTAAATTGTATGTTCACAAAATTATTTGATAAATGTTCAATGTACACAACTGGTACACGTCGAGAAACTTACAAAGCAAAACCAATAAGGCATAAATACATATGAGTCAGTGCATGGCAGAAGTAACTTTATGACCTCTGTAACCAGCGACGGCTCAGATCAGCATGTGCGTCCGCACAGTCTGCTGAGAGTCTTCAAGGTCTGCATTAAGCAGTACTGAGACCTTATCTGCCCAATGCATTCACAGTGAAGACTCCGATCTGACTGAATTGATATCCAGGGTTATGAGAATCTTCGTTTAGCGCATAAATCGTTTTGCTGATTTTATTTTGCGCGGGCTCATTCATAAATGCAAATTAAATATTACAGTAAAACCTGTGTAAAACAGCCACTCTCAAAAATACCACAAATTGGTTTTCAAGACCAATTATCGTTTAGTGCAGGTCAAAGGTATTGCAGAATGCTCCAAGGTGAGCATTCTGCAATACTTTTGACCTTCATTAAGCTACCACTTGTCATTAAGATCTTTCTTTGGTATATTTTGAGTGGCCGCTTGACACAGGCTTTACTGTACCTAATATCATATTTAATTTGAACAAATTAATTTTGCCAGATGTTTATTGAGAGCATTCGGTGAACATTCTGCCGCTCCTTACTAACAGTGAACATGATTCTTTTTCAAAGAATTGGAATGCTTATACTCTGCAATAAATGGTAGTCTTACAAAACGCAATGCGCACACATATTGGTCGTTAACCCTTTACTCCATGGGCTATTTTAGATCATGATATCATTTTCTATTTTTAGACAACATTGAAAAAATCAAGAAAAAATTAAGTAAAGTTTAGAATACTTTTGAAAATATTATGGAAAATGGAGCATATGCTCTAAAGGCGCAAATGCTCCATTTTTCATATCATTTTCAAATACTTTATATAACATTACAATACATATTTTTTTAGACTTAAGCATATACAGCTCATCGTCATATACCATATATACAATGCGTGAGTTACATGCTCTTTATAAAAGGCGTTATTATGGAGTAAAAGGTTAAATATGCTGGTATGTGGCTTTATTGTGTGCACGCCGCAAAATAATGTTTTCTCGCAAGGGGGCCAATTAATTATGATGAAAAGTTTCAAACATATCAAAAATTGCTATTTCTCTGCAATACGAAAATAGTTATAAGATTGCAAAAAGCTGGTACCCATTAAATGGACCGCTTTAATTTCTATATAATTGCGTAGTCAACCAGATTCAATTTAAACAAGAAATATCCGTAACCTACAAATATTAGTTTAGTAGACCGTAACCTACCAATATCGCCAATTCTTCCCTAAGGAAGAGGTATCGTGCCAAACGTTGTTTTTAAATCATCGACAAAAATATTTCTTTACATTTCTCGCGGTTTGACTATCAGCGTCAACGTGAAAATAATATTTAAAACTAAATGAAAAAGTGCAAAAAATAAAAATAAAATAAAAATAAACATAACGTACTACTAAATCTCTGCGATAGAGGAATAATCATTTCATGTCATGTACTTTCTTCCATACAAAGATCGAAACAATGAAATTATAAGACTTCGTCATATAAATATTTCAAGCATTCTCTGACAATATTTTTAAAGTTTAACTTTTGCTAAAATTCTAGGTGTTGTTAAATTTTGTTGCTATATGTACATATACAAAGACAGGGGGAATCTACTTGCATATTGCACTTATTTCATTATTAGTGCATTTCCTGTGTGTTTGTACCAATCGGAACTGCCCCGGCTAATTCCGCGAAATTCCGTGGAATCAGACCACGGATGTACATCGAGGATCTACTTTGATAACGTGGGTATTAACGTATGGCTGACGTTATATGACGTGACGCTGTCGTCACCGAAAACATGTACATGTAAACACAATAACAAGTGTGATTGCAGTAAAACAAACGGTTATAAATGAAGTTTGTGTTTTTTTCAATAAATATCGCTATAGCGATACTTTATTGAAAAATACAGAAACTTCATTTATTCTGCTGATGAAACATTTCGGGTAATCAAGCAAAACTAATTTTCTTTACGCCGTTTCCGGCTAGCAAAATGGAGCTTTTTCATACATAGCACTACGCGTAATGCGCCCTACATACACACCAGGGTTGATTCGATTCTCATGGTGGCTGTACATGTAATCTGGTGAGTTTTTGCAGTATAATCCGAGGCTGACAGTCCATTTAAAGATTAGAAAATCTTCTAAAAGGGAATGAAAGATCAAACGATGTAAGAAACTCATCCTTGTAATCACTTTAAATAAACTGTTTTCTTAAGCAATCGACCCTCTATCTGCGGTTTCTTTAAAGTCAGGAAAAAAGTAAATAGCTCATATTGAGAACAAATCGTGTGAAAGTATTTATTAGATTAAAATTGAGTAACAACGATCGTCAGAATTACGTGATATAATTGGGTAGAAGTTTGTGAAAGAAAGATCGGTAGTAGACGTTGCTAGAGGACATTTCAACTCAAAGTGGACAGAAGTTGAGATATTTAGTGTATTGGTTGGCCTAGTTACTGACGCTATTTGAGCCGACACATAGCAAAACGTATATTGTACAAAAAAAGTTCAGCCTTCTTTAAACATTTTTTTCTTTTATAAGCAAATAGAAAAAACCTCCACCCCATTTTTTATTTTCTTATATTTCATACGGGTGGGTGGGAATGAGAATCTAAAAAAATATTTGGCATGGCCTAAGTCTAGTCTGATTAAGTCAACTGTCCGCCTGGACATGATCATAGCTGTTGATTGGGATGGTAAACCACAAACAAAACAAATAATGAACAACTTAAATGTATCAAAAACATCCAACCGCTAACTGAGCTTTCAAAGTAGCAGAACAAGATACCAAATCATTCATCCGTCGTACAAGGAAACTAAGCTAGCCCAATACTTACTTACATGTAGCATGTACATGTAGCAGAAATACATTACAGAACAGCCAAACGTTGTACTGAGCTTACAAGGTAAAGAACGGCATACCAAAACAGATCATGGTTGCTGAAAACTCAACAATAAAAACAACTTCACAAACCACGAGCTTTCAATGTACATATGGCACAACAAAATAACGAACTATTCAACCGTTGTACCAAGAGATCAAGATCGCAGAAAACTCAACTAGCAGAACAACGTTACAAAACAACTGAACGTTATACTGAGCTCTCATGGTAGTAAAACAATGCACCGTCATAACACAACAACATAGCAACATTCAACTGTCGTACTAAGAGATCAAGGAAGCCAAAAACACAACTTCAAGATACCAAAACCTTATACCGAGCCTTCAATGTAGCATGCACATCCCGCATATTCGTTTATCTGTGTTCTAATGGGTTTGTCCAGTAGAATTGATTTAAGCCCCCTACACCACACACACAACAGTGACTTTGGCTGCTGTCCGTTATTAGGTCCGTCATTGTTTCTGGTTGATTTGTGTTTGGTACTTGTCTTGATTTCCTTGCATTTTTGCAATCATCTCGCTGAGGAATATAGACATCATCAAACCGTTTACCAACAGAATAGCATACAAAATATCATGACGTTACATGCGCGGATCGAGATAGTTTTGTCAGAGGGGGTCCAGCTTTGACAACGTTTTTTTTTGTAGCTGATGAGGGGATGGGGATCCTAATACTACTATACGCGGACCATCATTGGCCCGCTAGCGAAACCCCATTGAAATGGGGTTTCGCTGGCGTGCCAATGATGGCCCAACATTGATTGCTGGCTTGGTAGCTTTGTTATTTTCACGGGATCCGGACCAGTGTTGCTAAGAAACCCTATATTTTTGAGATTTTTCAGGGGGTGGGGGTGGTCTCGACCCCCTGTCCCCCTCTGGATCCGCACATGCGTAAAGCATCACCAGAAACAAATAAATCATCTAAAATGATATTTTTATAATTAGATGTACTTTTCGTTGCACCTTAGCAGCATGTCGCCATTACATGACAGGGTGTGTCAATATATCGTTGATTTTGTAATTAGCACACGGTGTTGATTGGCATTAAATCTATGCATGCTGGGTACTATTTCAGGCTTTCGTTGTCGCCGCTGACCTTTTTTGTTTCGAAATTAATGCTTTCAAAAATATTTCGTGAACACTATCAGAGTGTCAAACGGTTACTATAGGCGTACGTGATACGTGCTTGCGATACGAAAAACGTTATTCGTTTTCTATGTATATTTTTGGTGTGTTCATGTATTTCTTAAACAATTATTTTGGATACAATTTTCACTGACAGGTTACACCGCCTTATTTGATAGAAGCTAATTACAATGGAAAACTTATTTTGCTGGCTGCTGAGAACAGAATTAGTCTTGATTCAATATGTCTATCATTTCTGATTACTAATATACCAGGTGTTGCACATAGAAACAAAGGGGCTAGTTCATGTCCAAATGGTATTTATCAACTAGGCGACGGCAGCGAAAACCCAGACCAAAACATGACATCAAACCCCACTGGATGGCTTTGCATGATACAATATATACCACACCGTCCATATACAAACCGGTTTGTTTAGCACAGATGGTTCGGGAGGAGGGCGTTCTTTCTTGTAGAATGTAAGTATTGACCTGATTTAGATAGTTCCCTCAAAATTTTATCCAAAATAATGGTGCATCTCATTTAGGTAAGCTTTAGTCTACCACTATACAAATTGGGCTTCGGTTCGCCTTTTGATGTACATGTATGAGCAATCAATTGAAAAAAGTATATTTTTCAACGAAAAATGCGTTTTTAAATAAACCTCGCTCAAAATCACATTTTACCATCTTTTATCAGAAATGTTGCTATTGCATGAAAAAGGTCAACCCCTTTCCTCCATTATGCCCAACGACAAAACTCATTTCCCTTGATTTACCGAGGTATTGTAGAAAGAAAATGGTATATATTAAAAATATGATAACGTTAAGCACCGATCACAATCTGAAAAGGATACATTTGGCGTAGTTCATACACAAAATATGATAATGTTTAGCAGTCATATCTTTTTCCATATCACCAGTTAAATGCGCGTTTTTCAATATATTGTTTGATTATGTTACTTCTGAAAGCAAACAATACAAGGTACATGGTTTAAAATATACAATTGTGTAGGTTGAGAATTATCTATGCTTATAATACGTTTGATTTTGCTGTAAAATGGTTACTCATTTCTACCATGATATACTATAAATTACTTGGAAACATATCTTTCATTTATTTTCTCGTAAGAGCTACAAGTATGTTGGCCTTGAGTTGAAATTCACTAAGAATAGCAAAGAGAGCAAACATATTGTATACATCCGAAGTACGTTTGTGCATTTTATATATTCCTGTCTTCTTTAAATATTAATGATGTAAAGTACATATAACATATATACAGAGAACACTTTTAGAGCCATTAATTTTCTTTAAATTGTACACTAAGTCGCCATAAAACTCTGGTTCTGAAAGAGATCTAAAATAGTAAGTGAGTATGATCGGGAAATACCACAATCACAAACTGCAGACAAACCCGTGGCACTAAGTCGACATTTAATTTAGATATCAAATCATAGTAGCCTTGGTAAAATTTAGAAAAAAAGTTTGCGAAGTTTATGATACTGATAGCCTTGTTTAAGAAGTTTCTCAGTTAACAGTTTATTGTGAGTGTCCAAGCCAACAACATGGCTAGATGCTCTAGCAAATCAGATTAGTTGCAAAATATAAATTCTATAGGATGTAGAGCGAGGAACATCACCATCTAGAAATGGGAAATGGACAATTTCAAAATCAAAATCATCACGTTTATCGTAAATTTACCCTAAAATCCCAGTAGAACAAACAACTTGTTTCCATTGCATCCTAAGAGTGTTGAGAATGACTTCATTTTCCTATTGAATGACCCTTCTATGGTGACATAAGGAGAACAATGTTGCACAAAGCACAATAATGCAATACTGATTTTGTAACAAACAGCACTACAGACAAATTAATATTTTTGATGAACCATATAAAAATGCAGCCTTTTGTTTCCAGTACTATGCATGGTATTTTATATCTGACTTAGAAAAGATTAAGTAAAATATACACTTTCTCATTCTATTTTAGCCATTTTAAAGTTTTAAAGATTCATACCTCTTCTTAGTGCTGCATATAGTACTGCACAATGATTTTAATTAAATATAACATATAACTTTAAATAAGAAATCACCTATTATTTGTGATTAGTACAATAAACCTTTTCGTAGTACTGTATTTAACTATAACAAATTAGTAACTGAACTTGATATTGAAACTACTATTCCTGATTCTTGAGAATGTAAGGAATCAAAAAATTGCTATCAACCTGCTGGTCATATAATCACTTGAGATTTAAAAACTATTACTGATTCTAGATTTTGGGTCAGGTGTGGTACTTGATTGTATCGATTCCTGATCTTTGCACCCTTACTTACTATAACGTATAAATTACCTAAATACAGCTTCCCTTTACCGATAGACTTCAACAAATGTCGTGATGAAATTGCTGGTTTATTACAAGAATTTTGTAATCGATGGTGCAAGCGAAAGCTTGTTGAATCTAATGCTTTAAAAACTTAAAAATTCGATATTCTTAAAATTGTTGATAGTAGAATTTCATTTTATTGCAATAAATGAGATCTTCTTCCACCTAAAACTAAAAGTAGTAAGTGAGTATGGCCAGGAAATACCACAATTACAAACTGCAGACAAACCCGTGTCACCTCAAGGAAGAGCCTCAAAACAATGACAAGAAACCAGGAAGACAAACTAAGCAGAACAACCAGCTCTCTCTTCCCCATCAAGATGATTGCAAAACTAGAATGGACACAAAATATCGCACAACAAAACATAGAACGATTACAGAATCCCACAATAGGAGTAACAACCAACAACGAATCAACAACAAAAGAACCACTGCCTTAGAACGGACAGCAGCCTAAGCCACTGAGGTGCTTAAATGGATTTTATTGGTAAACTTCATCCTAGATTCTGCTGTTGTTGAAGCACACAAATGTTTATCAAAGTAAGAAAAAGGGCAAAGATCAGGAATTGATACAATCAAACACCACACCTGACCCAGGATACCAATGGGAAAGTGACAACTTTACAATTAGGCATTACGAACGAGAGCCTAGAGGTCAGCCCTATCCCAGGCGTCAACAAACAGACGCACACGAAAGCATAACAAAAACATGACAGAAATAACATAAATGATCCACAAAAGAAGCACCGCCTTGGAACGGTCAGTAAAATATTTTACAGGAGGGCATAAACCGGTTTCATGGCGCCAATCTCACCTATCGCATGGAGGCTTCCTAGCTATTGCAATGTATCATCATAGAGAAACACTCTAATCAAATTAACACGCTATGATGAAACAAAGAAAATGTCTCACGCCTCACAGATAGTCAGAGCTAAAAAAACCTCAAGTTGAGCCAGGGTAGGCCCAGCTACAGACAAGCATCCTGCACCAACCCATACGATTAAAAGTAGTAAGAAGGTAAAGATCAGGAATTGATACCATACCTGCCCTAGGCACCACATGGGAAAGTAGCAAAAACACAATAAAACATTACACACAAGAGAGCCGAGAGGTCAGCCCTTTACCAGCAGGTGACCACAAGGATACAATGAACAGACAAGAAAATATGACAAACATGAAACACAAATAACAACCATGATCCACAAAAGAAGCACCGCCTTGGAACGCGCAGTAAAACACCTTTACTGAAGGGCTTAAACTAGTTACACAGCGCTAACCTCACCCTTAGTTCATATGTGTATCAAGACCCATAGATGTGGTTTGCATGAAAAAAAAACAACCCTAACTTATCCATGAATTATCTTAACGTCAGAGCCGTCATTGAGTCTGAGTCATACAATTAAAGACGAAACCATAGCTATAAACCGAGATTGGGTTTAAACCCCGGCATGCAGACATTTTTTGTATTACCAACAACAGAATCTAGGGCGAAGATTTGGCGCAAGTAAAATGCATTTAAGTCCTCTGGTAGCTTAGGCTGTTGTCCGTTCTAAGAGGATGATTTATTGCTTTATGTACCTCCTATTGTTTGTAGGGATTCTGTATTGGTCTTTGTTTTGGTATTTACTTTATGTCCTTTCTAGCTTCGCAATAATCTTGACGAGGAAGAGAGAGCTGGTTGCTTTGCCTTTATTGTCTTTTGGATTTCTTGTTGCTGTAAATGTCCTGTAGCTCTTCCTCATGGTGCCGTGGGTTGGTCTGCAGTTTGTGATTGTGGTATTTCCTGACCATACTCACTTACTTTTTGTACATTATACAAATACAGTAAAACCTCGAACTCTGATATTTCGAAATATTAACAAATTCGAATTTAATTTCAGACACAATGGATTTAGAAATTAAGGCCTATCGATGAATCAATTATAATACTATCTATAAAACATATGTTAAGTGTGCGTTAAAGGCACATCCCCCTGAGGCTTTTCTTTCAGGCACACAAAACATATGCTTGGTAGGAAAAACACTGTTTAAACTGATGATATGGAAATAAGATATGACTGTGTCGTTATCATGACGTTATCATATTTTGTGTATGAACTACGCCAAATGTATCCTTTTCAGATTGTGAACTGTGCTTAACGTTATCATATTTTTACTTATATGCCATCCTCTTTCTTCAGTAACTCGGTAAAACAAGGGCAATGAGGGCTGTCGTTAGGCATAGTGGAAAGAAAGGGGTTGAGCCTTCTCATGCAAAAGGTACATTTCTGATAAATGAGGTTTAAAAGTGATGTGGAGCGAGTTGTTTCAAAAAAACATTTTTCCTTGAAAAAATGCACCTTTTTCAATTGATTGCTCACACATCAAAAGGCCAACCGGAGCCCAAATTCGTATAGTGGTCGACTAAAAAATACCTACATTAGGTGCACCATTGTTTTGGATCAAATCCTGTGGGAACTTTAATCAAGTCAATACTTACATTCCACAAAAATGCCCTCCACCCGAGCCATCTGTGATAAATGCATTATCTGTGCTTAACGAATCGGGTTGGACGGTGTACATACACAGATGGAGGATCCTACATGAGTGCTCGAGCTTTATTGAATGTATAAGACGTGTTTGGAAAAAGAGATGAAATGCGAGGCTAGTCGAGCATTTGATCTCGTTTTTGCAACGAGTTTTATAAAGTCAATAACACGGGAAGACGAATGTTAGATTCTATATACCATATGACCCTAAGCTTAATTCTAAATCGCGTTTTTTGCGTGAAAATGCTAAGATCTTGCATATATAATACGCGACGCTATTACGGATATCAATACATAACGTTACCAAAATCTGCAATCCACTAGTGGTTTATCGATTTTAATGCATGGCGTTATATCACTCCCAGACAGGACGTCATATGTTAAAAGTGAGTTTGATCAGGATGTGCCAAAATCACAGACTGCAGAATACTCGACGGCACTACTCGATAACACAGAACACAAACTGCCACAACAGAATTAAAGTAAAAAGCAACTAGAGTAGGGTTATTGCCACTCCAAAAAGAACATTAAGGACCACGCTTCAAAAGTAGGACCCAAAACAAAACCCGCAGACCCAATGAGAGTAACAGTAAACGATAATCAACTGACAGTGATGTGCACGATCCGTGATAAGCATTTTCCTTAATAAACCACGGACGGAAGGATGTGCGGTCTCACATGGTGATTATAGTGCAGACCCAAGAATTTGCAAGATTATAGTACAGACCCAAGGGTCATGCAATACTCACATAGTGATAATAGT
This sequence comes from Loripinus fragilis, assembly GCA_964019695.1. Taxonomy (NCBI): domain Eukaryota; kingdom Metazoa; phylum Mollusca; class Bivalvia; order Lucinida; family Lucinidae; genus Loripinus; species Loripinus fragilis. The sequence goes on along the minus strand of OZ026522.1, from coordinate 23,235,132 downwards.
GCAGACCAAAGGGTCGTGCAAAATAGTGCAGGCCCAAATGGAGACCCCATTTTAATCTAACGAGCCCAAATGAAGGATATATAGGTAAATTGCTCTGGTATATATACAATACATGGTGGCCCGGAGTGGTCTAGGACACTTTCTCTTTATCACTTGACAACCATGTGGGTAACTTCCAATACGCACATGTGACGTCCAGCGTAATTTGACAAGAGTGTGATTATAAGGATATATCATTAGTGTTAGTGTGGGATTGAAAAAAAAAAACGTCCAGAGGATTACTGTTTGACATCACAAGGCTTACTGAGAGGCAATAAACGGTGCTCTCGCGGGACAGAATTTCGCACAAATGATAGATTCATTTTCTTGTACGCCTTTCAAATCGGTATCTTTTTTTTATCTGAAATAGCGTCAAGAAGTTCCTGATTACGCTTAGATGTGATATTACAAAGTATATTATGTCGTCAGGCTTTGACACTACAATGACGCCACTTGACTACCATTTAGGTGTCTTCCAATACAGCCAATGTACATGCAACATGCTATTGTGTAAATGTGGCGTCATCAGTTTATTTTAGAATTAAAATGCAAAATCCAATAGTGAGCAAGATAAAAAGTCCATCACTTTTGAGGGGTGGGGATGGGGCGGGTTAGGTGTAAAAAAATCGTCCCTCGGGATCACCGTTTGTCATTACTCGGCAAGCCTCGTGATGCCAAACGGCGATCCTCGGGACGGATTATTATATCCGCCCCACACACTCATAATAGATTCTGATAGTCTGTGGCCATGACGAGGAAAAAATCAGATGTCCATGAGTCGAAAAAAGGAGTATCTTGCTTGAGTTATACGCCTTTTTTGGGTCAAAAATTGTCTACTGCCTATGGTCATATAAAATCGTCTTCTGTACTGGTGATACTGAAAGGGTATACATGTAAAATGGCATGAGTGTTAGGGTGAAAAGGCCATCTTGGGGATCACTATTTGTCACCACTCGGCAAGCTTCGTGGTGTCAAACGGTGATTCTGGGGATGAATTTTTCTATCCCATCCTCACATAAACGATGTATTCTTTTAATCTTGTAATAAGCTTTAATATGCCGAGATGTTACATGAAGACGTGACTTTGACATCCAAATCCCTTTACGACTATCTGCGTGAGTTTCAATACAAACAATTAACAGTCCGGGTACAGGTACATGTACGACCCATGCTAGAATATCATATTTTCTTATCCGATATGCAAGAAATAAATTCTTTTACAACCTGGCATTGAATTTATGTAGTGGAATCACTTGATTTTTATTACCAAGAATACTATGCCCACCTGTCCATGTGGTTGCCTAATTTATTTTGTGGTCAATATGGTCAATCAGCAATGCACAGCACATCTAAATTGACAAACGGACCATTGTAGTTATAGATACATTTTATTTGAAAAACACGTGTTTTGTTTATTTAGCCAGTCTAAGAAAGTAAATAAGTTGTTTAGAAAAGCCTTATTGAAAAGTGGATCAAGACAAATTATTTGTATTGTGAACTATGTTTATACACCGTTATACTGCTTAGAGGGTAGGTGTTAAACGCAAGACCCTCTAAACAGTATAATTCACACTATCACACCTTTTCAGAGCTTCCGCGGGGGATCTCTTTCAAAACGTGATATACCGACAAATATATATTTATGAAGATACACAAAATTTAAAGCCAGTAGCTTTTAGTAGGAGCAACTTCGACGAGCGACGACGGCTCTGACGAGCTTGTGCAGCCGTTTAATATCGCAAGAACCTAACACAAAATACGACAAAAGCACACGGCCCAGGAAAAAATCAAGCACCAAGCCCCAAACGATAGACAAATTATATGTCTCTTTACCCGCGTAAATTTAATTACAAGCATGCGTGGATCCAGAGTTGTGGACACGGGGTTCGGACCCCCTCCATGGAAAATCACAAAAACTATAGGATTTATTATATGCATATACACAAAATTCAGAGCCAGTAGATTTAGTAGGTGTTACTTCGACGTGCGATGACGGCTCTGCCGCTCAATATCGCATGAACCTAACACAAAATACGACAAAAGCATAAGGCAGAGGAAAAAAATTAAGCATCTAGCCCCAAAATATAGTTGCGCATATCAAGACAAACTATATTTATCAATTTCCCGCGTAAATCTAATTACAGTCATGCGTTGATCCAGAGTTGAGGACAGGGTGTCGGACCAAAAATATAGGGTTCCTTATCAATACTTATCTGGATCCAATGGAAAATCGCAAAGCGACCAAGCCAGCTTTCAATGTTGGGCCATCATCGGCTCGCCAGCGAAACGCCATTTAAATGGCGTTTCGCTGGTGGGCCGGTGATGGCCCGCATTTAGTCGTATTTGGATCTTCCATCCTCTCAACTTAAAAAAAAAAAAAAAAAAAAAAATAGAAAAAATGATCTGACAATATTTTTGGATCCGTGCATGTATGGAAGGGTATCGGGCTCATAATTCAAATACGCATTGTGCCTTATACCTGATTCCATTTACGTGTTATGGATGTTTATTATGCTTTACCACAAAGTGTCTATCAGTTGTATGCAGTTTACATTCTACAAAATGATCGTGGTAATAATTCCATTTGGGTGTTTTGTACCCCCAATTCCCTGTCATAATTCCATTCCAGTAATGTGTATTTCTTATTTGCTATAACAGACAGTGCGTTTCAGCAATATGCATTCTGCATTCTACAAAATGTTGTTACGCTTGATGCCATTTAGTCATTATGTTATGTGCTTTATGGGTTTTCTCAATCCTTGAAATAAGCTCTTTCAAAGTTTCTTATCTCTCTAAATAGCTGTTATTTGCTTTCTTGCAATGCGCGTTTCAATTGACAACAAAGTCTTATTTCGGCTTTTCATGTTGTCGCAAATCAATTTATGACTGAACACAATACGCTGTACATGTATGAGACGCCTATGCTGCTATAAATGATGACAAGAATACTTCTGGACAGGCATAGATCTTTTGTGCGGCTATCCGCTAGTCCCTGAACAGCCAGTAGCGGGTCTTGATCCGTTGTCTTAGCCTCTTAGGTAGATTAGTATTCCTCGTCAGTCAGGGGTGGGTCCAGGATTTCTGGAAAGGGGGATCATGTGTATAAAAATGTGGAGCTGGAACCTTGGAAAATTAAAGTTTTCGTCAAGACATAGGTTGTAACACTGAGGCCCTCCCGGGAGTTTTGGGGAACAGGGGAAAAAGGACATTAATTTAAGGGGAACAAAGGCCAATTTTGAGGGGAACAAAGACAATATTGGGGAACAGGAAACATAAGAAAGCAAGTTTTCGATTGTTGGGGAGCAGGGGAACAAACAATTTATTTCAGGGAACAAAGGAACAGGTACCCCCCTCATTCCCCCCTCCGGGAGGGCCTCAACAGTTAAGACAAGGCCGTCGTCGGCGGTACGGCCGGACCACTTTTTTGGCCAAAAAAGGTTTTAGCCGGACCACTTATTTTAGGCTGAATATGCCTTTTTGTCTGGGTCATTTTTTCATTTTTCTCTTGACCTTTTTAGCTTGATTTATATTAACTCGGACATGTATATGTCTAGGTAAGCAAAATTTTCCAGCGTAATATTGTGAATATTTCCTTATCCATCAGTTTTAACATTTGTTTTCGGTGCTCAAAAGAATCCTTCTCATCGAGACGGTTCTTTTGAGTATCCACAACCAGGTCCACAACATATGTTTTAGTAAAGATTTAAACATATGTTTTGGGTGCTCAAAGAACCGTCTCATTGAGACAGTTCTTTGAGTACCCACAACATATGTTTTAGTTGAGAAATAGGAAACTTATTTTTAATTACACTCTCTTTTCTAGAGGCCTGGAAAAGTATGATCATGTATGTATAGAGCTGAAAAAATCAAAACAACAACCCCCCCCCCCCCCAAAAAAAAAACAAAAAAAAAAAAACAACAACAACAACAACAACTAAAACAACAACAGATATCTGTATCAGAATTACTAGCAAACTGTCAAGTTTGATGCCATCGCTTGATGAGACCCACCGAGGGGTCAAAACAGTTGTTAATACACTGCTGGTGGGGGGTTCAAAAAGCTGTCGTTAGCATCTGAAATGCAGCTTATGCTTGTAAAATAAGCTTGGTATGACAAGAAAAAAATGCCTCAAAATGTATTAGAATCGCTTCTACAGACATCTTGATTTAGATAATTTTCTTGGGGCCTCCCCCACACCCACTAACAAGAGGGGTCATCCACCTCTCGTACCCCCCCCCCCCACCCCACTCATGCCTTCGACACTCAGAAAAACGGCTACGACGTTCCATGGCCGTACCACTTTTCAAAAGCCGAAGACGGCCCTGTAAGAAGTAATATCACACTATTTGGTAGATCTAGCCTATATGAATAAAAACTGCATATTTTTTTTTCTCCAATAGGAAATTTATAAGATAATGGCAGCCGTGCATCATTTGGAAACCAACGGAAGATGTTGACAACCACGTACGGGCTTCATCTCTCTCGGGATGTAGCGAATGTTAATGCATACATGCAAAAAAAATCAAAACTGTTGTTCGAATGGCTTCCCAGTTGTAAACAACAAAACACGTTTTTATGGTGTACGTTGAATTTTCAGTGTCTACCAGGGAAAAGAGAGTCATTGATTGTACTAAGTAATAGTAAGTCATCTGGTGTTTTATGTTGCTGTTTTAGTTTATTTATTTATTTTTTGTTTCGTATTTGCTTGGCTTACTGAATATTTTCGCGCGTGTCATACATGTAGAGTAGAACCGGGATTCATCGGACACTTTCCGAGGTCTCCATTCAAATTCGGATAGCACCGGTTATCGTCGCATTGGTTGACCGCAATATTCCATAGGTCGTCAAAGGCTTTTTTGTTTGTTTGTTTGATTTGATTCCTTACGTCCCAGTCAACAATTTTTCAATTATGTCGGACGGGTCTTCCTGGGTTGAACCAGTACTAAGCAAGGATCAATGTGTTTTGCTCAAGGACACAACGCAGTGACGCCAGTGAGGCTCGAACCAGCAACCCTTCAGTCTCAAGTCAGCACTTTACCACTGAGCAAAGGCTCCGTGAAAGGGAGCGTGCATTATCTTCCGATAGGGCGCATTTTTCAAATCCTGGATATGTTAGACATGCGCAGACAATCGCCTCGCGTGTTTTTTTTTTCATAAAATGAGGGACAAAAAGTAGAGAAGAATTCTACTTCAGAATTATTTATTATATTCATTATTTTAATTTTGCGTTTAGCAATTTTTTGTGAAGCTAGTAATTTAGTTGCGTAGTCGAAATAGACTTAAGCGGATTGCGGTTTGGCAAAAACAGGTTTACCGGAAAACGCAAGTTCAGGTGAACCAGAATATGGAAAGCCATTCAGGCTGTAGATTACAGAAATGCAGTCACTGTTATATTTTTATAGAAATAACCAAATGGAATTATCGCCTCGACCCTTTTCATAGAACGTAAAATGCATATTACGGAGAGGCACTTTGTGTTAAAGCATAATTAGGGATTAGGGATACAGAACACCCAAATGGAATAATCACCACGATCATTTTGTAGAACGTAAAATGCATACAACTGACAGACACTTTGTGATAAAGCATAATACACATCCATAACCCGTAAATGGAATCAGGCATAAGGCATAATGCGTATTTGAATTATGAGCCCGATACCCTTCCATATGCATGACAATATAGCTCGTTTTTTCATTCAAAAATGTGGGCCTCTAGGCTTGCTGTGATGCTTAAAAGACTTTATAGTTCATGTCTATCGACTTCGCATGAACTTTCAAAAAGTAAGTGAATAGCCACAATCACGCACTACAGACCAACCCATGGCACCGCGCGAGGAATAGCCACAGAACATTTACAGTCACAAGACACCAGGAAGACAATTAAAGCAAAGAAACCAGCATAATTTTTCTCATGAAGAAATTGCTTTTCTTTGCCACCTTTCTTACTTTCGTTAGACAAAAACTCACGTCGTCAATTAGGTACGGTGAGGATTGGTTTTGATACAGTTTAGATTTATATGTATCTAAACAAATGGTTGTACAAAAAATATTTATCACTTTGGGTACACATTCCTAAAGTATTTAGGCCCATCAAAAATACCCGCCAAGGCACAATAAGCAATAAATAAATAAATAAATAAATAAAGAAGTAAAAACAAGGTGGCCAATCACGTGGTCAGCTTGATTGGGTTATCGGATTTCCTGAACCAGTAAAATCGTTCATAACTTTCGTTTTACTAAGTCAAATTTCATACGGTAAAGTGCAAAAAACCCTCATACATTTTCTGCACAAGACTGTGTCAAAGTTTCTCCTGAGTGTGCTGTAATTTCCAAGATTACCTCGAACAACTGTAGAAAAGGCAGGAAATTCTCTGCGATTGGGTACACAGTTCAGTTGTTTGAGGTAATCTGGGAAATTGCAGCGAACCCAGGAGAAACTTTTACACAGTCTTGTGCATAAACTTATGAGTTTTTTTTTTGCACTTTACCGCATGAAATTTGACTTAGTATAACGAAAGTTATGAACGATTTTCCTTACCTGTGATGTCTGATTACTGGTTCGTTAAGTCCGTGAACCCAATCAGGCTGACCACGTGATCGGCCACCTTGAAAAAACCAAACAGCTTGTAATGACATAAATAATATTTCCATCTGCATACCTAGTTGTAAACCCAATCACGGTTTATAGCTATGGTTTCCTCTTTAATTGCACGACGGTGGGTCGGGCCTCAGACTCTATGACGGCTCTGACGTAAAGCTTTAATCGGTGGGTTGGGGCCTTATGCTTATCTGTAGCTGGACCCACCGTGGCTCAACTTGAGGTTTTCTTTAGCTCTGACTATCTGTGAGTCATGAGCCCTTTTCTTTGTTTCATCATGGTGTAGTAATTTGATTAGAGTGTTTTTCCATGATGATACATTGCATTAGTTAGATGGCCTCCATGCGAGCTGAACATTTTTTGTACTTCAACAACAGCAGAATCTAGGGCGAAGATTTGGTACCAGTAAAATGCATTTAAGCCCCCCCCCCCGGTGGCTTAGGCTGCTGTCCGTTCTAAGGCGGTGGTTCTGTTGTTGTAGACTTTCTGTTTATTGTTGCTCCCATTGTGGGAGTCTGTAATTGTTCCATGTTTTGTTGTACGTTACTTTATGTCCATTTTAGTATTGCAATCATCTTGATGGGGAAGAGAGAGCTGATTGCTTTGCTTAACTTGTCTTCCTGGTGTCTCGTGATGGTTGAGCGGCTCTTCCTCACGGTGCCACGGGGTTGTCTGCAGTTTGTGATTGTGGTATTTCCTGATCATACTCACTTACTATTTTTAGATCATTGTTCTTACGGAAATTACATGAATCCCTTTGGAAATGTAGTTCGATTGCAAAGTTTGTACAATGTTCCCTACTGTATGTTCTAAATGACAACCCCAAAAAGAAGTTAAGTCGTCGCAAATGTTTTCTTTCCCATCTAGGTCTTCTCCTTTATCAAAGGATAAGACATACATGGGTGGATCTAGAGGGGGGACAGGGGGTCAGGACCCCCCTGAAAAATCACAAAAATATAGGGTTTCCTAGCAATATTGATCCGGATCCCCTAAAAATCACAAAGCTACCAAGTCAGCATTCGATGGTGGGCCATTATCGGCACGCCAGCGAAACGCCATTTCAATGGCGTTTCGCTGGCGAGCCGATGATGGCCTACTTTTAGTGGCATTTCGATCCTCTCTCCATACAATCAACTGAAAGAAAAAAAAAAAAAACAAAAAAAAAAAAAACAAACAAAAGCAAACTTTGTCAGTGTTGGACCCCCTCTTGGGCACCCGTTAAGGAGTGGGACACCCTAAAACGCTCAATTTTCTGCTGAATTTAGCAACTTGCTGATCAACTAAAATACACTAAAACGCTGAATTGCTGATTTTTTAGGCAACCAGTTTCGAGTTTTGCTAGGCATAATTATCTGATGAGTTGCCGGTATACGAAGGATTAAACCTTCGATGGAGAAGATTTTTTGTCATTTATTTCGAAACTTCGTCTAACTATCAATGCTAAATAAATACGTAAACTCCCATTTTAAAGTCAATTAAGCCTGACCACATTAAACATTTCTTTAAGACCATCTGTATTGACTAATTTTGGGTGTTTCCTCTTCGTCCCTTCAGCAAAACACTTGTAGTTTAAATGAAGCAACAATTTCTCTCCATAAAAGAAAAAAAATACAACTCCCGCAAAGCTGTCCTTTTCATTTCTGTTCTTATAATTCGATCTGTTATTTCATTTGTTAAGAGTCCAATGATATGGTATTGAAAGCCAGCAAGCTACGCCTCTTCGCTAATTCAATGGCGTGATTGACGGCAATCACAAAAGGCAAGGCGCGAAAACTGATAAGGAAGTCTAAAAGAGGCGTTGCTACAGTCTGTAAATGTTGATTCTTTGAATGAAGTTTGCCTTCTTTAAATATGTATCTAGCTTTAAAAGAACATCACACCATCAATCAGGAACGTGGGGGAACTAGTTTCTAAAGCGTTAAACAAATCAACATGAGATAGTTAATATTTGTACGGACAAACAATTCTATTCATCATATACGGAAGTGAAAAGTAAAACGTTTGCGTAAAACTTGAAGATCAGTTACAGAAGCTTGTCAACGGTAAGTACTAATATTTAACAATGCCATTTGACAATTTTAAACAAGAAGTATTTATATTGATGCTTTAACAGTATATCACATTTTCCTAAATTTTGAAAAAAGTAAATCATCTATTTTTTTGCACCTTTTTGGTGGTCTACTGTTAAAACTCAAATATCCCGCAATAAAAGGTGTGCAAAATAATGCTACATATACGAGCTTAAGCAAGTTAGTATGTGCGTCTGTACGGGCAAAACCATATATCTTGCTCTCGTTAATTTTCTTACCGTACAGACGAACACACCTTTTACAACTTTTTGAGGCAATAACTTAATAACTATTGTTTGAAAACTCTTTTTAAGCACTAAATGCTATTTCAACATATAAGAATCGCTAATGTGGAATGGTTACTTTTGCGGCCTATTGCTATTAGCAAGGGTCATAGATACATTACAATAAAATTATTTTGCAGAAAAAAAACAACCACAAATATTTCAGCATATTTATAATCTAGAAAATGAATGAAAGTTTAAGGGTAGAAGATAAAATAATCCGAAAAACAGCAAGAAAACAAACATAAACTGTAATTATTCAAGTGATATTTTAACAAATACCCAAAGATATATTTTCACCCCAATTTACTATTCGAAATTCACCCTTATAAAGGCTTATATGATATATGTCATACTCAAAATTAGCAATGGAATAACATATAAAAATGCCATATACCTTTTTAGAGTCATATGTTAAAAATTGCCGATGCTCCTCACTTGTAACTTAAGTGGTTATAGTTTCAAACGTACGGAAGCCTAACTCCATATTTTGAGTCAATCTAAGCTAAATTTTCGTTTACTGATCTCAAACTATTACATGTACATATGTACCATGTTTAAGTTAACACGTTTAAAACTACGATATTCTCGAAAATGCGCCTGCATATCATTTTTCGTTAAAGCATAATTAGATTCCATACTAAATGTTCAACTTTAAAATAATTTAAATAATATCCAATGCAACATATATATCCCACACTGAATGCATAATTATTCGCGACTTAAATATGCATGTGGGCACTGCTAACGAAAATATATCAATTGGAGTTCGTGTTTTGATTTTAACCAAGTACGCTTCCAATAATTTAATTGAACAAAGTATCCTTCATATTTTGTTTGTTTTTAAGTCTTTTCAAAATATTGGAGTGTCATAGACTCAAAACATTAAAGACAAACATATTGAAACGTAGTGGAAACTGTGAAACATGTCCTGAAGAGGAGTCCCTTGAAATTTGGCAAAGAGTAAACAACACAATTAAATATGTGTATTTCATCATTCCCTTTTAGGAGGAAACTACAAGAAAGTTGCTTTCTTTTTTCATTTTATCAAAGCAGCATTTATATTTTTTAATGATTTCTCTTTTGTCTGGTACACTGTTTCGCATTTCACAGGTCATCCTAGGGTCCCGAACGATCCACCACTGCCCGTATATTCAAATTAAAGAATAAGTCTTGTATTTGAAACAGAAACAATCACCATAGGCTGGTTGAGCACAGCGGCCGAAATATTTAAATGTTAAAGTAAACGTTATAACTTCCAAATGTTGTATTTTGTTCAGTTAGTATGCATTAGCACGTGCTGAATAAAAAATTCTTAACTTTTAGTTTTATATTGTTATCGGAAAAATTAAAACACATACATTGTTTATGTTACAATTTTATTTACGTTACGTCGTGCTTATATACAATTACTGAAGTTGGAATTAGCGCATAAAATGACACCCAATTATCATCATTGTCACTTTGGAAATAAAGAAAGTAAAACAATTACCTCAGCTTGAATTTCGGCAAATCGTTTTCTAAGAACACTAGACAATACTTTCTAAGTTTGTCCGCAACACCGATAACCCATATCGTTGCTGTACCATCCATTTGAGAGAAGTGATGTTGTCCAAAGCAATTTGAACATTACTGATGTTGTTCTCTTTTCTTGCATATTAGGGATTTACCGTTTACCTATCGAATATATCACAGAGGATATTACGAACTGGACATTCAGTTGTATTCTAGATAATTAAATACATGTTTGTATCAGCTCCTCGCAAAATAAATCAATTAATTTAAACGTGTAAAATTGTGGTCCCAGTTTCAATTTTATTGTCTACCAATACAAACAAACAAAGACGGTCTTAATCAACCCTATGCAAATGTTCATGCTAGTATGAACCTGTAATGCCCGCATATGCTCGATTTATATTTCGTACCAGCTAAAAAGAAAGCATTATAAGTATCAGTAAAATGATTTTAAGCCCTCCAGTGGCTTAGGATGCTGTCCGTTCTGTTGTTGTTGAATCGTTGGAGATTATTACTCCCATTGTGGGATTCTGTAATTGTTCTATGTTTTGTTGCGCGTTACTTTGTGTCCATTCTAGTTTTGCAATCAACTTGATGGGGATAAGAGAGCTGATTTCTTTGGATTGTTTGTCTTTCTGTTGTCTCGCGGTTGATGTGTTGCTCTTCCTCAAGGTGCCACGGGGTTGTCTGCAGTTTGTTGTTGTGATAATTCCTAATCATATTCACTTACTATTTATAAATCGAGAATTATAAAATGTAATAGTTTCAATTCTTCAGATTGAACTGACAACATATCTAAATACTAAGCTTCTTAAAAACATGTCATAGTTCTGATTTGCTGTTTCAGTCGGAGGAAATGTGCAAAATGTGAAACCTCTGCAAATTTAGCAGGTTTCGCATTTTGTGTTTTTCAACACTTTTACAGATTTACGTGATTGGGCATATACTCTGTTTTTTTAAGTGCATAGTTTTTTTTCTTAAATGCAACATTAGATGTGATTTTAATAAGGTATTTTTCATATTTCAGGTTTTGACTATAAAAACAGTAGCCATGCCGAGACCCGGGCGAAACACTTATGATGATCAAAAGCCCCCTTATTCCTATATTGCATTGACTGCAATGGCGATACAGCATTCGTCAGAAAAGATGCTCCCTTTGAGTGACATCTACAAATTTATCATGGACCGGTTCCCGTTCTACAGGAAGAACACTCAAAGATGGCAGAACTCATTGCGACATAACCTGTCTTTTAATGACTGCTTCATCAAAATACCGAGGCGCCCGGACCGGCCAGGGAAAGGCAGTTACTGGGCACTACACCCGTTCTGTGGAGATATGTTTGAGAACGGAAGCTTCTTGCGTCGACGGAAGAGATTCAAACTTCACCTGCCACGTTATCACAGTTTACCTGAAGATGTGAAACGAACATTCGATGCCCCAAATTATCTTCAAGAGCAGGCTAGGATGAGACTTCAACAAATTGCGGCCAGTTCAAGATTTCTTCCACTTGGCTTATCAGCACACAGTCGAACGCCATTAAAACAACCATTTACAATAGAAAATATCATTGCGCCGGAATACAAGAACAATGCTGTTGTCCCGGCCATTCCTTTATCCTCCCCATTACCAGCTTTCGCCAGTCAGTTCGCTTCAGGAATCAGTGCCAGTTTAGCGTCAAATCTTTTCCCATACGCTAGTTTAAGACAATCAGAAAGTGAAATAATTTCGTCACTGACGTCACGATATGGACATTTAAACGGACATATGAACATGGCGGAATACAATATGTTAAAATCTGGTCATACCCCACCCGCGATGCCGGTGCCCGTCAAAGCATCGCCGTTTTCTGCCATTAGTTTAACACAAGGTGAAGACAGACTACATGTGCATCCATTGTCCCCGAAAACGTCGCCTATATTAAGTGTGGACTCTATGATTCAATCGGCGTCGCCGCCAGCGGACAGATTTTCTCGGTCGACGTCATTGGATTCAAAAACAGAGGACAGTCAAATTGTGGATGTGACTTCTACGAGAAGTAGGAGTAATTCGCCTAGATGATATTGACATCGATTCCATGAGGTTTATTGTGTTTTATTTTGTAACTTTACTACATTAACCATTGCCCTGCTGCACCTGGATATATCCTCTTTAGAAAACAGTGTAGATCCAGATCAGCTGGCTTCTAATGAAGCCAGCTGATCAGGATCCACACTGTTTTACACTATCTTTAAAAGAAAAACAGCCTTACAATCATTGGAATGCTGCAGGTTAACAGAATAAAAATGAGAAACATGAAAAATTCAGCATGACAAGGTTAACGATGCCATTAAGACATTAAGCCATTTTTAACATGTTCATTTTTCTTTTAAAATAAATACCGCTTGTAACTGAATGAAGCTATGCGATTTTGGTACTTACATGTATCGCATATGCGACTAGAGGCGCACACACAAATATTTGATCGCTATCAGTTACGCATCTCATTCTAAGTATACATGTATATAGGGGCCTACCCAGGCGATAGACTATGCTGTCGGGAATCTAAGGGTCCTGAAAGAAGACTGGTCTTTGCATATTGAACCGTAAGCTGTTTTTGAACATTTTCTTACTCACTTTCTTTCTATTTAACATGTATTTATTTTAATATAATTATTATGTTAAACAGTTAAAATGACACCTGGAACAAAAAAAGTTGAATACTCCATGTAGTCAATATTATAATACGGTTCCACGTACAGGTTATGATGTAGATGCAGGTACACGTAGCTGGCCATACTGAGGTTAAGCATATGAAATAAGTACACTTATTTAATAGGCTAGCATATATAACTGCCACCGAATTTTTTTTTGCCAAACCAGTTTTTGGCAAAATCACCTAGTACTTTTAGTTGACATAGACACTTAAAGTGATTTATTTCTATAAGAATAGACCATACTGAGTAACTTCTATAACTTTTCGACTTAGAATTTATAATGACCTAGAAAATATTCCACGACAAAGGTCAAAATCACCGCTGGGAAGGTGAAATATCCCCGCAATGTAAATTTTAAGTCAAAAAGGTATATAGAAATTTCTCAGTATGGTCCATTCTTACCAAAAACTGGTTTGGCAAAATAAAAAAAATCCGGTAGCAGTTATATGCTGTTTATAATACTCTACATAATGAACGGCATTTTTAGGTCCAGAGGCCAAAACCACAATGCTTCCTTTCAGTTAAGGACGACTTAAGTTAAGTATTAAAATTTCAACATGATTGTTACAATAGTTTAATAAATTGCCTGGATCGATACGGTACTTATGGTGGAAGATATCATTGTGATCTTTAGAAAAAATTAAGCTATTTTGATATGTTCGAAACGTTATTTTTAGCATCGTAAAAATCAATACTTAACTTCCTTAACTTTAAGGAGGCATTGTAACTTTTAACGCAGACAAGCAAACTTTTTATGCGTAAAATTGTGATTATGTTCCTATCCATCAGTCCATGGTCGCACATATCACATTGTTGGAAATCTCATGTCGCGGCTCAAATTAATTGTGCAAAGTAATGGCCTTTCTCTCAGCATTATACTTTTGCGCAATTTGATAAATCTTTGCGCATCTTTATTCGTAAATTTGCAAACTTTTTCACGTATCAATTGCGGAGTCCGTCATGCATGCGCGGATCAAGAAAGTTTTGTCAGGGGGGTCCAACTTAGACGGTTTGTTTGTAATTGATAAGGGGAGGAAGGATCCAAATACCACTATAAGCTGGCCATCATCGGTCCGCCAGCGAAACGCCATCTAAATGGCCAACATTGAATGCTTAGTTTGCAGCTTTTTGGTTTTCAGAAGATCCAGACCGGTATTGCTTTGAAACCCTATATTTTTGTGATTTTTCAGGGGGGGGGGGTCCGACCCCCTGTCCCCCCTCTGGATCCGCACATGTCATGCATCATTTGCGCAACCTATTTTAAGACATTAAGCAATGGTACATCAGCCCACATGTCTGGCTGTAGCCTTGGTCATAGACTGGCTCCAGTCCTTTAAAACAATTTTACATCTGTGTGCCATATCATATACTTGTAGCTAGTCTTACTCTGATGGCTCTGTTTTAAGCTAAAAACAGAACCATCAGAGTAAGACTAGCTACAAGTACATGATATGACACATTGATGAAAAATTGTTTCAAGGACTGGAGCCAGTCTACCTTGGTCATACTTGTACTCAGCTGTTTCTTGATTCAGACAAACACGCTACGACCTTTCATATTAAGCTGATGTCCGACGATGTTTCTGGCAATTCTGATTGGCTGCTCAAGGCTGGTACTATGTCCTCTATTAAACAGTCTTCAACCTCTAAAGGCTCTCCCAAAAATGTATCTCAAACACAAAAAGCTTGGCCTTTGTAACTAATCCAGTTAGGACTTTTTTGATCAAACAGGGTTCTATGAAGTCAATTCGACATTATTGCATAATTTAGAATTAATTCAACTATCTCTTGAGGGGCATTTTCAAGCTCGATGTTAACATCAAGTATCTATTAAGTGCAACTTGTTTGATAGCAGCTTACAGGCCACAATAGATTCAACTTGAAAAAAGAGCAAATATCAACACTACTTTAACCCATCCTTATCAATGTTTGGGTGGCAGGTATAATTTTATAATTTCGTTAATATGTTGAATTAAAACTATTGTCAGAAAACAATAGAGAACCTGATCAGACACTGCATATTGCAGCGTATGATCACGTCTGCACTGTTTGGTTGTGTAAAATTGGACGCCAGAATTGCATGGGTTAAAGAGCAGAAACATTTGAAATAGTTTAAGGTCTTGATGCCATGCATGTTAATGGGCATTTTGAATTTTGCTGAGAGCAGACCTGGTGACATTTCCAATTTGGTAGTACGTAATTTGAAAGCTCCCGTTGAAGGATTAACCCTGCAAAATTGTCTTGGACACTGCTCTGCAAGACTTTGATTAAAATATCTCCTATTATATAGTAAGTGAAGCACAAGAGAACTGTCCATGAACGATACGTGCTATTAGAAAAAATAACAAGCAGTTGAAGGCATAGAGGGGCTTTTTAGATTTTTACAGATCCTGTCTGATACTGCCTGCTAACACTTGAACATACAGATTTTTATTACCGCACCTTAATATGACGATTGAAGACCGGATATATTTTGCATAGTTGGTTTTAGTCATTAATTATAAACGCATCCCACGCAAAAATAACAGCAATATAGAACTGTCACATGCATTTTAAGCAGTTCATTTTAAGCATGTTTTGTGCTAATTCTTGAAATTATTGGAAACGCCCAGATGAGTTTCCATTGCACAAATCGTTAGGATGGACAAATCGACCCACATAACGAAAACCAGCGCTTAAACAATGGACAGCCGAAACATCGCACTTTTGTCAGGAAGCGTGGTGACCTTTTATCAGCATTTTTATCACATTGTTCGAGGGGTACAGGGTTTCATATCGGCAAAAAACCCACACAAACTAACTTCAAGTAGTTTAGTCCTTCATTTTATCAAATGTTTTATGCTATCATTATGCTATTCTAATGTATATTTATAACTACATTATTGTATGCTAACTAGCATTCTAGAACACAAAATTAGCAACTCATCTACACACAGTCAGGCAAATTCGGGCAGTCAGCTAAATTAGGACAGCGATTTTGTTTCATATTTTAATAATTGTAATAAAAAAAAAATAAACTAAATTAACAAATAGTGAAATTCCTCTCATCTGGAATTTAATTTGCTAATGCATGTCCGAATTTACCTGATGTCTGAAGTTACCCGACCTTACCCTACCCTTACCCTCATCATCGTCGCTTATCTTCTTATTGTTTTCAATGTTTATACACAATAAGTGCATTTTACATGCCCATTTTGTTCTCGTTTTGTTCTTTCAAAATTTACCACAGGACTTTAATTTTAATAAAAATGTGATTCTCATGTTTTGGATTAAGGATTCCAAGCAAGCTAAACTTGAGGACACGTTTAGAAACTTTGAATATCTTACATGCCCTTATATTCTTTATGGATAATTTGAAAAATCTTTTATAATTACTATTATAATAGTGTAAAAACTTGTCACATTTTTATATGGGATACATTGTATCTGTTTTTTCAACAATTTTTGTACACATTAAATCAAATTTGATTGAAGAAGATTATTTGGCATAAGTTGACCAAAAACTCCTTTTTAATAATTTTATTGCGGTTTTGGGGCGATGATGTTTTGCTGGGCGACCCAGAACAGGGTTAGATGAGTCTAGGATATAGTGCTGCACCTGGGATTACTAACTATTACAACACTGAAGCACAAACTGATTTAGTGTTGCACATTTAAGGAGTTCTATGAGAGAGTGACAAAATATTACTAATCTCAAAGGGGAATTATTGAGAGAGTTTTTTTTTTATTAGCACATCTGGATTTTACTTCATACTCTTTTTGATAATATGTTTGGCATATTTATTCGACTTTTTAACCTTACATGCACTTTAAAACAAGATTTCATTTATTTTCACAGCCTATGACACTTGAAAAGTAACTTTTATTTCTTTTTAAGAAGATATTAATATATTTGAATAACGAAAGATTACATCTGTATGACGCTGTACGCTGAAGTTATGGAACATAGCAAAACCTTTCAAACACATGCACTTTCAAATATAGTTTTATCATATCAGTTGTTTTTGTTTCTTGCACATCCGAAGATTGTCGAAACCTCGGGCCTTGATGACCCAGTGCCACGAAACTAAAAGACAAAAAACAACAAGACTGAAAAAATCTATATAAAGGGATGTTTTCTTGGTATTGGGCCAGCTTTATCGTTGGTGTATGGTTTTGAATGTATGTTCTCAAGATGGCATGCACTTAGACACCCAGTGAATGATGACAAAAATTTCAAGGTTTCTAATCCGTTTATTGGTAATGTTAATAACACCTGTGATTGAAACACGTGTTGAAATGTTTTATTGGACTCCAACTTTGGTTACTCAAACCGTCAAGTTTGAAAATACACCTCATGTACTGTCGCAGACGTATTGATGACACAGAATAGATAAAACAAACATATGACAAAAATTAAGAATCATATTGACGGAACACTTGGACCTTGATCAACTCGATCTGGGTCTGAATCGTCCGTCAATCTAAATTTGTTTTCATTAGTTAGCTTATAATTATTCGTCACGAAAACTTGTATAGGATGTGATTAATCTGAAATGTATTCCAAAAATTATGAGCATGATGTAATGAAATACTACTGCTACATGAATATGTGTAATGTGGATAATATATACATGTAATCTGCTCGCAGACATCTGCATGAAAGATAAACAATGTGAATGCTCTTGATAATCATACGCGAATCCAGAAAAATCCCACAGGGGATGGGAATCTTGAAATCCTTCCTTTTTATTCATCAGTGTATTTCACAAAGGGGTCGAATTTTTTCTCGAAGAGTGTGTGTGTGTGTGTGTGTGTGTGTCGGGGGGGGGGGGGGGGGGCGCGTACCATTATTTCTAAGGAAACCTCTAGCAATTTGTGATTTTTCAGGGGGCTCATGACCCCCTTGGCCCAGTCTGGATCCACCCATGATAATTCTTCTTAATATAAAGCTAATATGAGTAGGCCTGTCTCTCCTCTCGGTAAAACTGAACTGCGGATTGTATTTGCTGGTATGAAACATGTGCAATGTACAGGTTTCATACAATGTAAAATTTGGTCTTTTCAAGCTCTTATATACATGTATCTTTAATATGCGTAAAACCCATGTGCATACATGTATATATTCTGCAGCTTAGTAACTATAAATTGACACCTGTTTTGTTGTAAATGTTGTTATATATTTGTGACTTTGTTGACTATTGATTCTGTTTTAGCTTCAATATGAATTAAAATGCCATGAAATTCATTTGTTTTGTTTTTGGTAATTTAGATTGTGGTACTTGATTGTACCGATTCCTGATCTCTGCCTTCTTCCTTTCTTTGCTATAGTGGTAGCTGTCCCTGAATGTATTTTGACACATTTGATGTTCCCTATATCTAGAATAATCTCTAAATGCAGGGTCAGATCCTGAAAATTGCATCAGGGAGTCCTGTCACAGTTTTTATTAAATTCATCATCGAATTCACAGAGGGGCATACGAGCCTCCCTCGAGAAACAATTGGACTCGCCGAGTCCAATTGCTTATCGAGGGTTGTCCGTACCATAATTTCTAAGGAGACTATAGCCACTTATCATTTGCCACAGGGAGGTTGGATAGGCAGACCCCCTGTCCCACAGCTACGGACCGGCCATGAAATGTCACTCGATAATCCAAAGGTGGCTCGATATTAAAATAAATGCAATAAGAATCAGATATTAACAACCCGAGCTTGAGAGAACACACACACACGCACGCACGCATCATGGACTTAACTTGAATAATAGTGAGTGAGTATGATCAGGAAATACCACAATCATAAACCGCAGACAAACTTGTCTCATCACATTTTGGCGATGCCTTCATGTTTAAATAGTGATTTTAGCGCTATGTGCTACGTTATGCTATGGTTTGGATAATGTTCAACACGGGTAGTTTAGTGTGTATCAGTGTTGTAATAGTTACACCATTGTTTGTCCGCCTATACGTGAAGATAGTCTACGAATTTTAACAACTGAATTATCGCCCGTTCAGGAAGGCAGCTTTGGTATAATTATTTTATTACATGTACATCTTGAACATTACGATAAACTCTGTTCTCTTTGGTTATGGTGGTAAAACCCCCCATCTAAAACATGTCGAGAGACAGTACTACATACCCGTTGAGTATTAATTAGCCCCCACCACACCCATGGACACACACATTCAAGTAAACTACATTTCAGTCGTATAGAGACATTTATACTAAATATGTGTGTTTCTTACACAGCCTGAGATGCACTTAAGCTCTAAAGAGGCACCAGGAAACCGATCCATTTATGAGCCCCAATGTGTGAAGCAATGCTTAGTTCATATTTGCTCCTTACAAGAGAATAAATACGACAAAGTACAAAGTTCAGTTGGCGGTTTAATTTGTCACCGTTATAACCAGGAATTCACAGAAATTATTCAAATATCAAAGATCACGTGTCACTTGACATCATGTTCAATTATTTCTCAATTGCCATCAATATTCCCTAAGACCTCTCCAAGCATTGGTCAAGTAATCAGCACTGCGGCATACGACAACTTTGTGACCACTCTAATAGTTTCAGAGAAGTTAGACAGTTTATATGACTTGCCTGTCTAAAATCTCAGAAAGTATGTGGGGAGCACGCAATTAAGGCTCGTCTATTAATATAGGAGCCTTAATTTCGTGTTCCAGTTAAGAATATGTGTGGAAAACACAATGAAGGTTCGTCTTTTACAACAACGCAACTAGCAATTTAGCAATATACTCTAAATGAAACATCTTAAGATAAGCTGCCAAAAGCATGAAATAGACAGTCTATTATTGTCATCCAGGTGCATGACAAACTGCATAAAAGCTTGTTCATTTCTACATGCTTAATATACACTGAAACAATGAAAGTGGTTGAGAATCTGTATAGTGAAAACTCATTTATTGAAAAGACATATGATGTACGTACATATTCGAATTACCTCATAGAGGCATTGCCTCATAGAGGCAATTCCAATGTGTACCTACAACATATGTTACTGAAAATAAGGAAGAAAACTAACTGAAAATTTACATTTTCCAAGTATCATCTCAATTGTCTTTACCTCTTTAAACACCCCAAATTGCCAATCAGTATTAAATACATGTTACTCTAGATATGGCAAATTGTTTATATTTTATGATAATTTGAGTTCATGAACTACCTCTTTGCTAACCTGCTAGTTGCCTGGTTGTAATAGACAAGCCATAATTGCGAGTTTCACATATATTTGCATTTGCTATACATGCGCGCCGTATGCTAAATTATCATCATTCTTCAAGAACTGGTCAGATAAATGGCATGGGGCCACCTGTATAGTCCACGTTTTTTCGATGGAGAGCTAATGTGAAAAACATCACTATTACATTATTGGTCGTATGGAAATCGTTTTGTATTTTTGGTATCTTGCTCGCGAAGGCATCGATACAATCAAGCACCACACCTGACACAGGGTGTTCTATGGCTCTTCCAAATGGTGAAGTGGGTTAGTCTGCAGTGTGAGATTGCCAATTCCTGACCATACTCACTTTTTCCAATGTATGCACATGGAAGAAAATTTTACTAGATGTAAAGGTACCCCCCATTAGAAAAACTGTTTTGAGATTAGGACCACTACAAGACAATTTTCATGGTTTTGGACAAATTTCAAATGGCTGCAGCTCATTTATTTTTCAAGAGTTTTTTGAAAATTTATTTTTTTAATTATTATATCGATCGAAACGATAATCAAATGGATCTTTACACATTTTGCTTGTTATTTTAACAACAACATCAACAACTACAACAACTGCAGAATAGTAACATATTAATCCATAAAAATCGGTAAAACTACAGAGAGTTTTCAGTGCTATACATAATTAACAATTAACATCGATTATGTCTTGAAACCTTTAGCAATTTTACAAAATTGCCAAATGTTGTTCGACAAGAGTGTGGGTACATGTAACGAAATAGATAGAACTGATTTAATGCACGGTTGTGTGAACAACATAGTTGTACTCTCTTTTCTCCTGTTATTTCACCCGAATAAAATTTTATGCGTAAACTTAGGCACCCCATAACTATTTGAGTTATTTTGGTAATTACAGTCAAACTTTGGTCGCTCGAACTCGCCTGTCTCGAACACCAGGGATCGCTCGAACTCGCCCCTCGGTCCCGGCAATTTCCCTATACATTTAATGTTAAAATACACCCCAGGCTCGAACAGTGATGGCTCGAACTCTCGAACTCAAAGCACGGTCCGCAGGGCGATTTTTCATGTAAAAACGCTATGAAGGCTCGAACCAACTATTTCTTTACATGAATCAGTCACACGCTTGATTTAAGCTCATTATTATTTCCATAAGCGCTCCGTGACAATTGGGTTACCTAACTGGCGAGCGGAACGTGTGAAGCAATTAGCGGCAATTTACCAGATCAAAGATTTGAGTAAGTTCTCACTTGTCACCACTTAGTAGGGCGACCGAAAATGATTAAAGACAATTAATGAGATGTTATTCGCGTGTCAAAATGAGTAAACATGCCTGGCTGGATAAAGAAAGGCATCGGATTGTGCGGCGGCGGTACAGTCTGATCCGCGTCTTTGCTGTAAACATCCTGAGGAGTTTGTCATTTTCTCCATCTTTTATTCGTTGTTATAAATTGAAACTTGCACATTGAATAATAAGAAACAAACTTGTGTTTTTTTTCTTTTATTGTTCTAAAGGAAACGATAAACAACCGAACATAAACTGTAGCGACACATAAACATGAACATTCACCCACTAGAAGAAAAACAGTTAAGCTTACTCGATAGCAAATGCATTGATCAGCCTGCGCATATGCGCATGCTGATAAATGTATTTACTTTCAACAGGTTCATATGCGTACACATGCGGCTTATCATTTTAATTCTAGCTTGCAAAGGGGTTTTGATCAGTGACAGGTGTCACGTGTGCTTTGCAACTTTGGTCGATAAAAAACGTGATGTCCGTGATGACATAAAGTACACATGAACCAACTTGAAAATTGTCAGGCTAGGTATCGCTCGAACACATGGATGGGTCGAACTCGCACCGACGGTCCCGACGAGTTCGAGCCAACGAAGTTCGACTGTATGTGGTAGTTATATACGATGGCACGACGATGTGTTACATGCAAGATTGGTTACTCCCCATTGCTTCTAGTTTTAAAAGTTCAAAGGGGAAACCCTGTACTCTCCATAACTTTGATGTCCTTTGGGATATTTTGATATTATTTAATAGGACTATATATCTTGATAAGATAGTGTGTTGTGTGCAAAAATGCGTTCTATTTGACTCATCTCCATTTAACGAATTTTAAAGCCAAATCATTGTACCTCTTGTGACTAAGTGTTCTTTTGCTCTTGCTACTGGTATAGTGGGCTGGTGTGCAGTGTGTGATTGTGCTATTTCATGGCTATAGATAAAGACTCAGACAAAAGATTAAACCTCTAGACCCGCTGAATATGTCTACATGGGCGTTCAAATGAGGCTTTGGAGCATATGCGATAAGTACCAAAATGTTTAGTGCTGGCCCATACACATGTCTATGTACCTGTTAGTCAAACTGATACGGTTATTCTAATCTGTCTTTCAGTAAAATACACGAAATGGTACAGCATGAAAAGCATAAACACCACTACTTTAGACGCCTAGAAATGCCTTTCGTGCACCTACCAAGATGTCTTCTTTGTCTGTCGCAAACCATTAACCAATAAAGTGCTGAGTTTTTCAGTGGATAATCTAAATCAATACATTCCAGGTTACAGTAAGTTATGTACTGAAAAAGCAAACAAATATTACCTGATTAGACAGCTCCCTGTCTGATCAGGGACTATTTTGTTTGCACTAAGTCTAGCTTTACATGTCTGAGTAATTTGGCTCTTGCGCTCTAAGAATCATGGGTAAATCAGAATAGCCAGATTAATCAAGGAATTAAGTCGCGAAATTCAAATCGAGCGCTTAAAATAAGCCGTTTCTTTACCACATTGTCGGATATTCAAATATTGACTTGTATCAATTCAATAGGAATTTCTTAAAGTCTTGAACATGAAAACACCATTAAGCAGCAACAGACAAACTGAATGTATGCAAAAGCATGATCTGGTGGATATGCTTTCAGGGTTGCAATAAAAGAAATAATAACTTGTCAATATTTTCTTTTCTTTAAATTGCTCAGTACATGTAAGTCCAGCTTACAGTGAATTGAGATCATTGACATTTCAGGTGAAATGATAAAAATGCGTTCTATTGTCTTTTTTTTACATGGAAGACAGTTTGGAGAAGAGGCTTCTTCTGACTCCACTACTTGTATCAACAATGATGTTACTGCTTTCAAGCGAGCCAAGTTCCATAAATTTCCCTTGTGTATATTCTTTTAGATAAATATACTCCCAAGCAAACTTATTAACAAACACCTGATTATTGCGGTATAATTGCGCCTTTTTAGAAGATTCCAGGACTGACCTTTACTACTTTTTTTAAAAATTCATGCGAAATTTCATTTAAAGTGTTATAAAGGGGTACGTGCATTAAGGGGCTATTTTAGCCCCATCTAGGGCCAACAACTGAAATTTGCTTTTCACCGATTTTTTTTGATTGGTTTATTAGAAGAATAACTCAAATGTAAAATTTCGGCATTTTATTTAAATGTTACTGTTGCTATTGTAACAAAAATGGTCGACAAAATAGGCTCAAAACAGTGAAATTGCCATTTTGGACCAAATTAAAGGCTTTTGGAGACCATTTCTTAAAGAATTAGATACTAGCACAGCTAAATACCAAAAACTCCTTTTAATATGTTGTGTGCCGTGGTAATTTTCATCTTCTGTTAAAATATATTTTTGGTATTTGTTGTTCTCTATGTTAATTTCTCTGTCAAACTTCTCAGTTTTGCTTCAAAATGGTGGATTTCCTAATTTCAGCCTATTTTGGTGGCCATTTTTGTTACCATAGTAACGATAAAAAATCAAATTTATATAAGACTTTTACACTTTGGTTATTGTTCTAATAAACTAATAAGAACAAATCGGTGAAAAACATTTTTTTTGGGGGGGGGGGGGGTGGTGGTGGCAAAAAGCCCCTAAATGCACGTAGCTATTTAATGGGCTACCAAGTCAGTTTGACATAACCCCCATCAAAATAATAAAAAATAAACAGGACAGGATTTTGCGGGCAGTATTTACGTTCAATTTTGACAATGACGAGTTTTCCCTCCCTTATTTGAATAATAATACAGCAACGATCATTAACCCCGTGGGATGTAATTCCTCAAGACATGCTTGGTTAGATACCTACATGTAGCTGTAACAGCTCGAGTATGTTGTGTACTGTTTTTTCTTTATGAAATCTCTGGCACTTTTAGCATATTATATGATCTATAAATAAACATCTTCTGATTGACACATAATTATGCCTATCAACTGCCGCTGATATAACTACATGACCTATGGTTTTCCGGAAGTGACATTACACACCACACGACATAAAGTAATATTGTATGGCTTTCAGAAAGTGATGTCAGAACGTCAAGAGATTTTGCATGATCGAGCAGTATTTTCAATGGTTTCGATTGTCCAAAATTGCAGAAAATACATATTTTAATCATATAATAAAAATTTCAGAATCCTAACTTAAGTAGTTGCTGAGAAATCTTTGACAGAAAAAAATGTCCATATGTATTATATAAAAGTGACAGAAGGAATAAATGAGGATTGACATCTTTATTTTCATTTACAAAGTACGCTTTGCCTACCTTAAGGTGTACACAAAATATTAAAACACTGGCTCTCCAATATGAGCTGAGCAATCTGTGACAGAAATTTCCATTGGAGAGAAAGAAAAATGAACAAATAAAGGGACTGATAAGCAAAATGCGACTGTTTTTGTTACACAATACAACTTACCACTATCAAGCTTCGTACCAAATTTCAGAATCCTAACTCAAGTAGCTGCTGATAAATCTTTGACAGAAAAAAGACAGAAATTGCCATTGGAGAGAAAGAAAAATAAACAAATACAGGGACTGATAAGCATATTTGACTGTTTTTTGGTACACAATACAACTCATCACTATCAAGTTTTGTACCAAATTTCAGAATCCTAACTCAGGTAGTTGCTGATAAATATTTGACAGAAAAAAAGTTTACAGGCAAACAAACAAACAAACAAACAAACAAACAAACACAATTACAGAAAAGGCAAAAACTATATTCCCCCATATACTTCGTACGGGGGGTATAAAACTATTGAAAGGTTGCACCAAAATCAATGGCAGTTCAGCTGCCACCGAACTGGATGTAAAGTGTTTGTTTTCTGCCAATAAGCTACGTCATTAGCGACATCAGATTCGTGACATAAGAACTAATCAAGAAGAAGGTAAGCCAACAACACATCGATGTGCGAGAATTAATTGCGACTTCGTCTGTATCCATGATTTGTGTTTGTGTATGAGCACGAGTAATACTCTGTAAACAATGTGCTGATAAACAGGCTCGTCTGCGAGTCAAAGCGGTAATAAAGCAATTCCCGAGCACATGCAGCCCGGAGTACATGTATTAATAGACTTTTCGCTTACTGTAAAGGCGGCAACTTTAATATTTATGTCTGGGCGTGGTTCGGCTATTTCATCTGCTAAGGAAGGGAAATAAGGTGTTATTTATAATTTAGTAAAGAGTTAATAAGCTTTTTGAGCCGCGCAAACGTGCGTGCATTTCATGAAAATCCTAACCGTATACACACTGAACTCACATTTAATAACCCTTAAAGCGCATACTCACAAACTGTATGTTTTTGTCGTCCATTAAACTATCTGAAGCCTTATAGATAAACAGTGTGGACCCAGATCAGACTACCCCTGTAGGAGCAGTCTGATCTGGGTCCACAATGTTTGCCTCCCTGCTTATGTTAAATAGACATTTTTAGATGCCGTTATTTTGCTGGCGTTTTAAGGACTAAATAATGACTGAGGTTGTGGCACAAGATGATACAGTTACTTTTGAATAAAACCACGCCTCCTTTTCATCTTTTAGCTATGCCTAAGGTTGACTTGTCCTAATTACGCGTTCATGAGGCGCCGCCTTTACAGTAAGCGAAAAGTCAAGTAATACCAATTCGGAAAGGTATGTTTCATTTGTTGACAGTTCTTTAATGATCCAGGTCAGTAAATTATGGTTGAATATAGAGCCAATCTTTATGCATAATCATATGCTTAGCATTCTAGTGGGGTTAGAGGCATACAATTTGGCCTCGGCCTTCATCTTTGCGCCTAAATTGTGTGTTCGATTAGTGAAGACTCTGGCGAGACTGTGCGGCAGTCTCATATGAACCTTCTCTGCTCGCATATGCGATGATTACCAAATTTTCACAAACTAACTTAACCGTTTATTGATTCTACATAACAAATGACATCGTCCACATATTGATACAACTCAAGTTAACTTGTTTTCTCTTTTCAAATGAGCCATTTACTTTCATGTTTCATGTCAACCACTCAAAAAGGAATGTTTTAATTCATAATCACCTCAGCGTATGAATATCCTTTTGTACTGTAACCCGCTGGCTGACATCAAAGGCACCATGTGAGAGGCAGATTTTCCGTCTTGTTGCCTCAAAATGCCATACATCCCAATATATATTGTGTTGGATTGGCAAATAAAATAGTTAGACGTAATCTTATGCCGCCTATGTCAATTTAAGAAATCTTTCCACTAAACTCTGTTTGTTAGTCTGATTACACTTCAAAGTAATGTTGATTTTACGCTTTCATATTTATGAAATTAGAATGATTTATGATATGAAATAAATTTAATATTGATATATCTAATATCATGGATTATACCACAAACATGCTGCTAAAGTTCAATCATTATGTATTTAAAATTTAATAAAATATTTTAAGATTTATTAAACATTAGTCAGCTGAAGCGTATATATGTATGTGGTAGCGGGAGCATGTAAACAGCAAAAAGAAAAAAAAAGAAATATTTTGTTTAGTATTTATATGTAGGGACCATACCGAATTCACATATACATGCACCAGAATCATAAGCCATTCAAACATTGCGCTTAACAAAAGCTCTGATAGCATTTTTCACTAAGTCAAGGACCATATCTGTGCTCTCTCATAGGAAGGCAATGAGAAACGCCAAGGTGAGTCTTGTTCCAAGAATAATACGACCCATCCGACCCAGATGGGAGTAATATTAGATTCAGCATGAGTGACTTAAAGGTTCCTTAAATGTTTGACGATCTACGTTGATGGTAATAGTGAATTAATTCGGCATGATGATGATGATGATGATGATGATGATGATGATGATGATAAGGATGATGATGATGATGATTTCATTGGTTGAAGATGAATAAGAAAAGCAAGAAGAAAATGAAGAAGAAAGGGAAGATGCTGATGATGACGAAGATTTATATGCTGAAAATAGAACAGTATACAACATGTTAGTCGTTTATAAACAGTACATGGTTAAGATTAATTAACGTAAACTATAGTCATCTGTGATATACAAGAAAACACCTGCTATTCAAGCGGTATATCATTTTATTTGAACAAATTGGAAAATGTTGTTACTCATTTATTTCTCAATATTTTGTAATAATTGATTTACATAGTTAGTCTTATCTCCAGGAATACGCAATCACCAAGAAAATAGCTCTTAACTTTATTCGCTGGTTTGAAACAGCCTCTGAAGATGAGTAGTCAAATTTTAAGCGTTTAAAAATGCTATCTGAAACGAAATGTTCTGAAACGTTCTTGAACGATTTCTTTAAAAAGTATGCAGTTTTTCTCTTGAAACCTATTATAAATTGTACATAAGTAATTAAAGTGTGTTCTGTTAGAAAATAAAACATTTCATTTGGATATTAACTTTTTGAAAGCAACTTGAACATCAAACTTTAGGGTTTACAGTTTCCAAGGCAACACTAAATTGTATGCAAAATACATGAATGCAATATTTGGTGATCAGCTTCACAGTATCTTGGAATTTAAGTCGCTGTGAGTTTTGTGAATTTGTTTCTCACAATTCTTCCAGGACACATACCCATTTGGGCACTTGTATGGTAGAACTTATTTAGCCTAGTTGTCAAGCAAAAACAGGGGCACAGAAGCTGTTTATCATTTGAATAAAGATTGAACATTCCCCTGCATGCAAACTTAAATACGCATTTTTATGAAAGATACACCCGTTTTAGCACTGTATATCATTAAAAGAGGGCTAGGTGTGTATTTCAGGCTAACATTTTATGCAATTTTATCAATTTCACCATACCAGAGACACGTCCGTCTTTTTATAAGAAAGTAAAATTTATTTGTTTTATTTATATTCAACAATAAAAAAAGTGAAATTCACATCTGTTCAAATAAACATGAAATATGTCTCGTATACTAGGAAATATTTATCATTTGACTCTACTTTCTTAGTCGGCTATGTGGATCTCTATCCGACAAAATGAATGATCTTGACGAAAACAGCCTCCCCCTCGTTAGGAGCCATATTCGTTGCACTTATCGTTAGGTGTCTGTGGATAAAGCCCTAGAGAAGTTATATCCAACGGAATCAGCATCGGGCGCTAGACTGCACTCCAAAACGTTTCTTCAAGTTTTGCTAGTGCTATAAAAGGGAGTTTTTAACCAACCCTCGCTACATATGGGTATAGCTCTTCTGGTGCTAGATCAGTCATGTTAAAATATCCTTAAAAAGTCCAAAAGAAAGTTAATTAGAGAATCCTTGTAACCATAGGAAGCCTAGATCCCGATTTGTAGTCGTTCCTTAAATTTACTTTAAGTGTTGTTTTTGTTTGGACACGAAAAATGACATAAATTTTGAATTTGATTAAAATACAAATGGTTCAGTTAGTCTAAAATTCACAGTGCCATCTTTGACACGGCCAATTGGGGGTAGCAATAATGAATTGCGGCTCTTTCGCCCTCATAGTGGTATCTGATTCAGGTGTCCAGGAAAAGGTACAAGTTGGCATGTGGGCCCATCAAAGACTCAATCAGATTGCGCGGATACGCAGTCTGATCAGAGTCTTTGATAAGCGCTCTATAGACAGCCAAGGGTATAACGTTCCTTCAGAGATGGAAAACTAAGACTCTGAGTCTGTTTTGAATTTTTCGCTGGACGCACAATGTTAATTTCTACCTTACACTGGCTCCTGGTCCATTGTCTACTTTCAGTAAGTATCTCCGAAATTTAATTATCCTGTTGATGTTGTTAGTACGACTATGAAAGAATTGTTCTTTGATGTGAGGCTTGTATTGACAGAGCCGCTAGCAATCATTAAAGACATTGACACTCTAGATTAGCTTTCTTGAGAAAACAAGTTACTTTGTAAATCGATCACAAATTAACGACATTGATCTCATTTACGACATCACGTGACAATCCTATCCAGTCTGTTTTCCATCACGGTTGTTGTCATCCTAGATGCGAGCGAAGCAAACAATTTGATCAGAACAGGATGTAAGATGGATGTCCATCAAAGTGCTACCGTGCATGTAGCCAAATTAGCATCACTGGGATGAAGGACATGTAAGAGGCACTCTGAAATACTCTGACGTGTAAAGTAAATTTAAACCAACAATGAAGAGTTTCTTACAACCACACAACTAGCAATTTAGCAATATACTCCCACGAAACAATCTCAAGATAAGCTGTCAGAAGCATAAAATAGACAGTCTATTATTGTCATCCAGGTGCATGGCAAACTACATGAAAAGTTGTTCATTTCTACATGCTCATTTCTTTAAATAAATGAAAGTCGTTGAGAATTTGTTTAGAAAAGGTTACGGTGAAATACTCATTTATAGAAAAAAACAACATATGTTGTAGGTACACGTTGGAATGGCCTCTATAGGCAATTCCAATGTGTACCTACAACATATGTTAGTGAAAATAAGGAAGAAAATTATTTAGAAATTTACATTTTCAAGTATCATGTCCATTGTCTTAACCTCTTTTAAACATCCCAAACTGCCAATTAGTATTAAAATTCCTGTCACGCTACTGCAAATTGTTTATATTTGCATGGCAACTATGTCTCCAAATTTGAGTTCATACACTACCTATTTTCTAACCTGCTAGTTGCATGGTTGTAAAGGCCCACATTTCTGTCCAATAGAAGTCATTAGCGAATTTACTGATAAGGGTCACTCAATTTCAGTATCTCGCTAGACTAAAGGGGCCCCAAGAGGGGACATTCCTTTTTAAAACGAGATTTCTTTCACTATGATAAATATCAATATTTATCAGAAAGGCCTAAACCCTTCATGAGACCACTTTATTACCACCTGTAAGGAGTTCATATTCACCCAATAAAGAGTAGCCTTTGATCTGCCTGGAATAGCACTCAGACAGTGGAACCGCTTTTACTAGTAGTGGATCCGCTTTTATAGTGTAAAATGATAGGTTAAAGTCCAGGTCGAAAGTGTCAACACGTTTTCATAGTTAATCATAAGGATATAGGTTTTGGAAACAAAATTACATTGTAGTTTGACCACAAAATGCCACAATCCCACACCCAGACTAACCTATGTTACCCTGGAAAAGAAAAATGCAAACCAAACATCTAGGTTTAGAACAATAGAGATCACGTGACGAAACTTATCCGTTTTATGTACTTCAGTATTATTCACATTATTATTTTGTCTTGAAAAAGGTCTAAGAATAGATGGCCGAAACCGGTCGACGATTAAACACATTCTGATAATCCAGTCCGTTGTTAGCTGTTATAACCCCACTTTGAAAAAGGGGGCTATGTAGGATTAGTGTTGCCTGTCACTCCGTTCAGCCGTCATAATTTCGTTTCCACTCAATATCTTGAGAACAAATTAATAGTTTGTCATCAATTTTTATATATGCACGTATTGGCAAGATCTAGCTTGAGATTGTAACAGGCCCTTTTGCTCATATTTGTACCAGAGTTATGACACTTGATTTGCGCCAAAATTTCGTTTCCGCTCAATATCTTGAGAACACATTTTATTTATTTTTTTACCAAATTTTATATATGCATTCATATTGAAAAGATCTAGGTTGGTATCGTTACACGTCCTTTTTCGCATATTTGTACCAGAGTTTAGGCCCTTGATTTATGTCAGAATTTTGTTTCCGCTCAATATCTTGATAACAAACGGACAGAATCCGACCAAACTTTATATAATCATTAATTTATAATTACAAGATCTATGTTGGATTTGTTACATGTCATTTTTTGTAATTTGTAACAGAGTTATGGCTCTTTATTGGGGTCAAAATTTCGTCTACACTCAATATCTTGAGAACAAATTCACAGAATTTCACCAAATTTTATATATACATTGATATTGACAAGATCTAGGTTTGGATTGTTAGCTGTCATTTTTTGCTTATTTGTTCTTGAACGTTTAATTTTGAAAGCAGCGGAATAGGTTTGAAGATATTTACCAGTAAAATGTATTTAAGGTCCCCCGCCAGTGGGTTAAGCTGCTCTCCGCGAGGAAGAGAGATTTCGGTTGCTTGGCTCTGATTGTCTTCCTGATTTCTTGTGTCTTCCTAATTTATTGTGGCTGTTAGTGGTACTGAGAATGGTTTTGTTTGAGGTTTCACAAAAAATGCAGACGTTTTGGCACGCTGCATATTCCCTGACGTTTTAAAACACATGTACATGTCATCATTCTATTTCCCTTTTTACTTCTGGCTTCCAATATTCATGCAAGTGTTGGACTAGTGACCGATAAAGCTTAATAAAATTATTACAAGTTTACGTGGCACTAGTTGTTCTAACCATTGATGATCTAACGAGCTCGTTAGTGACTGATTTGTAATGAATATAGCAAACACATCAGTCGATTTATAGTAAATCGTTTGATTAAAATCTTGCATAAGCTACTCACCTTTTGTTTAAAATTACAACAACATTATTTCGTTAAACAAATTCTTCTCAAAGAATGTTAGCAAGAAATTTGTTATTTTAATAAAAGTGGTGAACCAAAACATTAACTTCGATAAGCCAATATTTAGTGATTTAGATGCATTGTTATATGTGACCCCTTAAACACGAAATGGATAATTCCATACTTAAATTAAAGTCAGTGGATACATACTTTTGCGAAACGTGGTCGCTCAGTTGGCGCCAATCTCCAGGAGAGAATTTTCTAGCACATCCTCACACGTATGATAGATTCGTATAATCTTGTCAATGTTCTTGAAACCCTGTAATGACAAAGGGTGGTCCATGGAACAGATTTTTCTATCACTTCCTCACTCTCATGTAAGATTTTTATAATTTTGTCAAAATTCTGGACCTCTTAATGTTTTCAATACTTTCTGTGTGCAGAGTACCATAGTTATATCAGTTGACTCAGTGCGACACAAACATCAATGGACCAAATCGACCTCGTGGCGAGAAAACCTGTCTTCGGAGTTTCCGACAAAGTGAGCTTAAAACCAGTCTCCTCAGCTACAGAGACTAGCTAGAAAATTTAAATTTCATCTGTAGCAAGTTAACTTAGGATTCTTTCTAAAAAGCGAATGACAAAGGCGCGGATCAGACTGCGCGGATGCGCAGGCTGGTCTGCGCCTGTGTTTTTACATCCCGCCGAAGACGGGGTTTACCTGTTGGATTTCTTTTGCTTCGGTTAATCAGTTTTACATGTATGTACTGTTGAGTCCTTATTGTCGCTTTATCTCCTTTTCATATCTTGATTTATATGTTATTTGAGATGATGCATTGATAAGCTAGGGGCCTTACATGCAAACCAAACATCTATGTGTCTTGATCCACATATTAATTGAGGGTGAGGTTGGCGCCGTGAAACTGGTCTAAGCCCTCCTGTTAAGTATTTTTACTGACAATTCCAAGGCGGTGCTTCTTTTGTGGATCGTTTATGTAAGGTATGCATCATGTTAGTGTGTGCTGTTTTGTAGTGTTTTTTTCCTTGTACATTGTAGCCTTTTGGTCACCTGCTGGGAAAGAGCTGACCTCTTGGCTGTCGTGTTTGTTTTAAATTTTCAATTTCTCAAATATGTCCTGGTCCTGATCAGAATTAAGGGCGAGGTTGGCGCCGTGAAACTGGTTTAAGCCCTCCAGTAAAATATTTTACTGACCGTTCCAAGGCGGTACTTCTTTTGTGGATCATTTGTGCTTTTTGTGTTTCGTAAGCTTTCGCGTCTGTTCATTGCTACCTTGCTCACCTGCTGGGAAAGGGCTGACCTCTTGGCTCTTGTTGGTGATATTTAATGTATTTTTGTTATTTTCCCATGTGATATCCTGGGTAAGGTGTGGTACTTGATTGTATCGTTTCCTGATATTTGCAGTCTTTCTAACTTTACTCGCATCAAGGCCCAAATGGAGTTTAGAAATATGTACTTTGTAGTATTGTATGCAAATGTATAACCTTTCAAACTTGAATATTTGCCATGTTGGAAATAAATTTGCTTTCTTATAGAATTTAAGTGTCATTTTGTCAAAATTCAAGCTTGTTCCAGCAGTTAGTTGGTATTTATTACGGTTACTCTCAAACAGTAATTGGAGCATTCCCAAAACAATGTCTATTGGAGAGAAATAAATCATCCGTATATGACCCTGATTTAGATAGAAGAGCAATACAAGCATCAACTATACTATAGGCTGTAAAGAATTAAAGGGCTGATGTTCCTATAATAGTAAGTGAGTATGATCAGAAAATACCGAAATCACCAACCACAGACAAACCCGTGGCACCACGAGAAAGAGCCACACAACCATCACAAGACACCAGGAAGACAAACCAAGCAAGGCAATCAGCTCTCTTTTCCCCATCAATATGATTGCAGAACTAGAATGGACAAAACGTAACGTAACTTGTGTATATTTTGAACATATATTTATGTAATAGTAGCGGGTTTTGAGGTTTTGCAGTGTTTCTAAATGGATACACCACTGATTATATAGAGGATCTTACATCAGTACTGTCATTTTATTGTAATCATTAAATGTGTAATTGTTTGAGGAAAAGGGATGGAATGCGTGACATGGCGTGTATATAACCGCTTTTCCAAAACGAACTTAACAAATTAAACAATAAAATGACACAAAAAATAATGTCTATTTACATGTATCATATGCCATTAAGATTACTTTGAAATCTCATTTCTGGCGTAGAAGGATAAAAAAATTGTCATTATGTACAGTACGTTGTTTTGACGTCATTTCATACCGTTACCAAAATCTGTAAATCAGTAGTGGTGAATGGAGTTATTTTACTCCCAGATGCGACGCCATATGATAAATACATTCATTGTTTCCCAGCACCATGAGGATCTGGATGCAGCTGCCTCCAGAGGTCATCTTGTCGAGAAGTCTCGAGATGTTCAAGCAGCTACTACCAATCATTGCCTCCATGTTTGTTTGTTTGTGTGTTTGATTTGATTCTTTACGTCCCATCAACAATCTTTCAGTTATAAAGGGACGGGTCTTCCTGGGTTGAACCAGTACTAAGCTAGGATTAATGTTCTTGCTCAAGGACACAACACAGTGACGCCGGTGAGGCTCGAACCCGCGGCCCTTCGGTCTCGAGTCAAGCACTCTACCACTGAGCCACTGCGCTCCCACTCGCATCCATGTAAGAGATCCCATGTGATTAATTGTATATACGCCGCTTTTATCTGCACACCATTTGGCTTGGATGGCACATGTACGTATATAGGCACTAAAGCTCGAAAATACTACACTGGCCAAGTGATGAACTGATTGGAAGAAGAAGAAGAAGAAGAAGAAGAAGAAGTAGAAGGGTCAATGATACAATCGTACATGTTCCAATGTTTGAAAAAAAAGACAGATCATAAACGTTTTACTGTAGTCAGTATATACTTAGATGATCTTACATGAGTGCTCCTCTTGTTGCAGATATAGAGAATCTTACATGAGTGCTCATGTTTTATTGATTTTATTAAACGAGTTGAGGAAAAGAGATAAAATGCGAGGCTTGCTGAGCATTTTATCTATTTTTTTGCAACAAGTTTTATAAATTTGATAATACAGGAGCATGAATGTGTTATTCCGACCACGGGGTGATATTTCTCTATCCTTCATAGACAGGCTCATGATGGATTGTTTTTCTCCCACTTTTCGAAGCTTCTGGAAGCTTATTTATAAAAAACAGTGGTTAGCAAGAAAAACAATCCATTATTTGTGTGAGGGTAGGATAGAAAAATCCGTCCTTCGGGATCACCGCTCTTTCATGCTTAGGGTTGTAGGAATGTTAGATTCCATTTATTATATTAAATTCTGAATACTTTGAAATCTCATTTCTGGCTTAAAACGTTTTAATTTTGTCATAATGTAGGCAACTTTGTTATGGACGTCATAACGTTTCCCGTAAATCTGTAAACCACTAGTGTTTTATCAATTTTATTGCATGGCGTTATTTCGCTCCCAGACGCGACGTCATAATTTTATAATTATTATTATTTTATGATACATAGAGGATCTTACATGCGTACTCATGTTTTATTGAATTTATTAAACGAGTTGATGAAAAGAGATAAAATGGGAGGCTTGCCGAGCATTTTATCTCTTTTTCGCAACGAGTTTAATAAATTCAATAATACAAGGGCACGAATGTTAGATTCTATTTATCATAAGACATTAAGATTACGAGGGCTGTTCAAATATGAATGCAAGTAGCTTCATAACTTTCTTCACATATATGCTACGACAAAATGTTATACCTTTCTGGAAAGAACTATTTGTCGCCTTTAAAATGGCACCAAATATAAAGAAGCACTTACTATATTTCTCGAGTTACAGACCCTTATATAAAGGTCATTCCTGTATACTGAAGTTTTTCTGAAGCAAATTGCATGCACGTTTTGGTACATGTGTGGATATAGTGTCATATCTTTGTAAGTTTTAGACAAAATGGCACCAAATTTTAGATGCAAGTTTAAATAACAATCTAAAAGTTGCGTGCATGATAAAGTTTATATAATCCTGTTTCAATCTCGGGTAAACAGGCACGTTTGTGACGTCATTAATTTTATGTTAAACGTCATTTTGAGTTATCTACTGGTGATGTAATAATGAACATCGATGTGTCGTTTCTTTGCGTTTTGCTGAAAACATGCTAAATATGTCATAAGGAAGTTTTCAAAACGCGCCGCCCTCTATTTACAGAGTAATCACATTTTATATCATTTTTAAGCATTTTTCTGCCTCTTAATGACTTGTTTACATTTATTTAAATATGTTCAATCTGTCTAGTCCTCAAGACCAGGTGAGTAATTTTATTGTAAATAATGCCTATAGTGGTCAAACTTAAAGTTTACGTTCAAATTTAGAATAAAATCGCAATGTTATGACAAAAAAAATAAGTATAAATTCTATAAACCCTTCACTTAAGGCTTTTTGACTTAATAAAAATGCTTTTCAGCGTTTAAAAATTACCCACAATCCATCAATAATTTGTAGCAACAACTCTGTATGAGCGATCAACATATTGTCTTTGAGTTAAAACTAGTTTAAATGTTGCTTCGTGCATTTTGTTAGAGATAAGTTTAACTGAAAACTGAAAGGTGGTGTTTTGTTTACCATTTATTAGCAAACATAAGGAGACTTAAATAGTGAAAACTATTCGTTGTAATTAAAAAAAGCATGTCGGATTCACAACTTTCACAGAATCATTATATAAGAATATGAGGACACTTCCTTAAAAATATCAAGAAATTTCATCCGTGCATCGAAAAGTTATACGCTCGTCTATACCACTGGTATATGTTCGAAGCATTGGGGTTGTTAGTATGCTAACGTGACCCTCATTCAAAGGGCTATAGCTCGATAAGTATACGGCATTTTTCTTTATGTCTGGTACCAGTTTAAAGGTGACATATAGTCCTTTATAGAAACGTTTACCATTTTTTTGTATCATATATGTGAAGAAAGTTATGAAGCCACTTGCATTCATATTTGAACAGCCCTCGTACTTTGAAATCTCATTTTTGCCGTAAAAAAGTTATAATTTTGTCATTATGTACGCAACGTTGTTATGGACGTCATAACGTTTCCCGAAAATCGATAAACCACTAGTGGTTTACAGATTTTCTTGCATGGCGTTATTTCACTCCCAGACGCGACGTCATATGATAAATAGATGTAAATAAAAGCGTTTTCTTTAGCTCTAAGATAGTGAACATTTAACATCAATTCTCTGTAACCACCAAAAAATTGCGGCACGCATAGTCACAGATTTGTATGAAACCATCGTATTTGAGTAGAGTACCAAAAACTGTGTTATTGAAACTTGCTTTGGTTTTTCAATATCTCGTCTCGTTTCCATGGCAACGGAGTCCATAGTGATGAAAATGAGCATTTTTCAGAAAATCAGGGGTCCCTCTGAAAAATATCCTTTCCTGTTCTTACTGTGTCAGTTCAAATTATTATCAAATATTTAGCAATTGTAGTTATAATTACCCTTTTAAATCAGCATGGTAACTTTCACATTAATGCTTATTGTAAAATTTTATTAGCTGTTATATTCTAAAAAAGGGGCACATTTTCTCGATACCATGAGTATATACAATTAACTGTGCTACGAACGGCACCATCGTTTTAGAGTTGATATACATTTGAATAAAAAGCAGCTGTATTTATGTTTTAAAAAAAGCAAAAAAACTGACTGGGGTAAACTGAAATGGCCTCGCAGCAAGACTTGCAACAGGGGTCAAATTACCCCACCCACTTTTTATCAATAGAGAGGCAAACCAATATTTGTAGTTTCACCCACTCACCATGTGTATCTTTGAGATGTGATATTAAATGTAGTTCACTAGAATACATGAAAGAGTTTTTGGTTGATATTTTTCATTTATATTACATGGTTGCTATGGTAACCAAGGCAAGATGTACAGTAAGAAATGCTAAGTTTAGGCAAGAAATTTTTTTATCAAGGGACATAATTATAGTGGAAATCGACTTATTGAAGGGTTTATGAGACTATGTATGTAAGCTTGTGATACATAAAATCTCCAAAATGGATGTCTGCCATGGAAACAATTATACAATACTTGCATAGCAACAAGAAACCATCATTAATATTCAAGAAAAATCTGGATTTTTAGTATTCCCTTTTCAACGAAAAAGGATAAAATACTGTTTGAGATATAAAATTGTCATCTTAAAGCCTGTATAATTATGTTTTGTGTCATACATTATACGTGGAAATAATTGTATGTGTTTTTACCTTGAGTATGATAGTCTCTGTAGCTTAGGAGACTGGTTTGAAACTCGCTTTGTTGGAACCCGGAAGACAGGTTATCTTGCGACAAGGCTCATTTAGTGGTCGATATACATTTAAATTAAAAGCGGCATCTATGTTTCTAACAAGCAAATAATCTAATTGGGACAAACTGTAACGGCCTTGCAACAAAACATGCAACAGTGGTCAAATTACCCCACCCACTTTTTATCAATAGAGGCAAAACAATATTTGTAGTATCACACACTCACCAGGTGTATCTTTGAGGTGTGTTATCAAATCTAGTCCACTAGAATACATGAAAGTGTTTTTGCTTGATATGTTCATATATGTGACTTGGTTGCTATGGCAACCAAGGCAAGATGTACAGTAAGAAATGCTCAGTTTAGGCTAGTAAAGGCTTTATTAAGGCACAATATTATACTTCGGCCTGATTACAAATGTAAAATAGGATATTGAATGTCAAAATACGATATTCGGACCCAGTTTGAATGTCAAAATAGGATTTCGAATGACAAAATACGTTATTCGGCCTCAGTTTGAATGTCAAAATAGGATTTTAAATGTAAAAAAACAACATGCGGCTCTATTTCGATTGTCTAAATAGGATTTTGAATGTCAAAATGCGATATTCGGCCCCTGTTTGAATGTCAAAATAGGATTTTGAATGTCAAAATGCGATATTCGGCCTCAGTTTGAATGTCAAAATAGGGTTTTGAATGTTAAAATATGATATTTGGCCCGATTTCAAATAGGATTTGGAATGATAAAATACAATATTCAGCCCAATTTCGAATGTCAAAATAGGATTTTGAATGTCAAGATACGATATTCAGCCTGATTTCAAATAGTATTTTGAATGTCAATATACGATATTCGGCCAAATATCGAATGTCAAAATACCGGATTTCGAATGTCAAAATAGGATTTTGAATATCGAAATACCATATTCGGTCCAATTTCGACTGTCAAAAAAGGATTTTGAATGTCAAAATACGATAATCGGCCTCAGTTTAAATGTCAAAATAGGATTTTAAATGTCAAAATACGAAATTTAGCCTCAGTTGGAATGTCAAAATAGTATTTTGCATGTCAAATACGATATTCGGCCCGATTTCGTATGTCAAAATAGGATTTCGAATGTCAAAATACGATATTCAGCCTCAGTTCGAATGTAAAAATAGGATTGTGAATGTCAAAATACGATATGCGGCCTCAGTTTGAATGTCAAATCATGATTTTGAATGTCAAAATACGATATTCGGCCCAGTTTGAATGTCAAAATAGGACAAAATACGATATGGGGCCCCTGTTGGAATGTCAAAATAGGATTCTGAATGTCAAAATACGAAAGTCGACCCCAGTTCGAATGTCAAAATAGGATTTTTAAATGTCAAAATACGATTTTCTGCTTCAGTTCGAATGTCAAAATAGGATTTTGAATATCAAAATAAGATATTCGGCCCGATTTTGAATGTAAAAATAGGATTTTTGAATGTCAAAATACAACATTCGGCCCAATTTTGAATGTCATAATAGGATATTGAATGTCACGATACGATATTGGGCCAGATTTCGAATGTCAAAGTAGTATTTTGACTGTCAAAATACGATATTCGGCCGGATTTCAAATGTCAAAAACCGAAAAGCGAAAAGTGAAAAATGAATAGCGAATAGCGAAAATGAAAAGCGAAAATCAAATACCGAATAACGAAAAGAGAAAACAAAAAGCGAAAAACAAATAACGAAAAACGAAAAGATAAAAACAACCAACTTTACTTGCTCAAGATTATTGAAGTGTTTATGAGAAGTGTAGGTATGGTAAATATTCTAAAAGTTCGAACACTAATTTATTAATACTTTTTCTGCTGTTCATAATTTTATACATTACGTTTAAGAAATTGCTAGTGTTCGAAATTTTAGAATGTGGTCTTTATCACGAGAAAAAACGGTATATATGCATGTCAAAATGTGGTAGAAACGTGTTGAAAACACGGCAATATGATTCAGTAAAATGTCCAGCGCGTGCCGTATTCGCCAAGTCGAGATCCAGGCACGTGCATGTTATGTCACTCAATTTACTTACAAGTCGTAAAAGCCCACTGATTTAACTATTTTATAAGCCGGGTCTCCTATGTTCACTCGTCACGGCCTTCCTTCAGAAAACCAAAATGCTTTTGCTCACTCTCCATCTGCGCAAATGCCGACTTCGACTTCCAGTTAATATTGTTATACAGTCACTCAAGAATTGAAACCGCTAGACATCTCGTAAAATCAGATTTTTTTGCAAAGAACTACACTAAACTCTGAAATACATAGACGAGTTCCCAGAGTAAAACAAACAACAAAATTCAAAAAGAACACACACACACACACACACACACACACACACACACACACACACACACACACACACACACACACACACACACACACACACACACACACACACACACACACACACACACACACACACACACACACACACACACACCTCTCTCTCTCTCTCTTCCTGTCGATTTGCCGATGCATTGTTTACTTTGAATTTCCCGAAAGGATGTGCATGCACCAGTCTCTCTCTCGTTCTCTCTCTCTCTCTCTCTCTCTCTCTCTCTCTCTCTTTTACATTTGCAAAAACGGTTTGGATCTCTCTCTCTCTCTACACATCTCTCTCTCTCTCTCTACTTGTTGATCAGCCGATGCATTGTTAACTTTGATTTTTTCCAGAGGATGTGCATGCACCAGTCTCCCCCCTCTCTCTCTCTCTCTACATA
Organism: Loripinus fragilis; assembly: GCA_964019695.1. Taxonomy (NCBI): domain Eukaryota; kingdom Metazoa; phylum Mollusca; class Bivalvia; order Lucinida; family Lucinidae; genus Loripinus; species Loripinus fragilis. The sequence goes on along the minus strand of OZ026522.1, from coordinate 23,193,926 downwards.
TGCAAAAACAGTTTGGATCCAGATCAGTCCCGAATGGTATTCAGGAAAGAATGTGATTATTGTGACTTAATGACTTGACATTTCAAATTGAATATATCCTACTAGCATAAGTGTATATGAAATATACATATAGTGCCTAAATAATCAATGTCTGATATACAAGTGCAAAGAGTAGAAAAAAAAACAAAAAATGTTTGAATTTTTCCATGGCAACAAAACTATATTTACAAAAATGCTGCAAGTTCAAAGCAAATTTTCTGATTTCTGCTTACAGAATGATGAATAATATTGGCACCTTTTGGAAGTTCAACATCTGTTTAACAAATGGATATAAAATAATGCAAATAATTAAATTTAAGTAACCATGGCAACCAAACTATCGGATGGTCAGTGATTTTACAGAGCAACAGCATATTCAAAGTAAATTATTTCCCTACAACAAAAGATAACATTTATTATTCATTCACATATTATGTAACCTATACCTGATTATCAATACCAAAATTAAATTTAAACTAGAAATTGTGTTTATGAAACACTGTGCTCTCAACCATATGCTTGTCCATAAGGATTATCTCGCCAGGTATTTTACTTACCGTCCTCTATCAGCTGACCAAATCTGAGGCTACTAGCTGTAATGGTTTTCAAGATTTACCTTTGTTTCAAGTTTTCTATGTGCAAATTTGCAAAGGACATTAACCAGTAAAAATGCAAAGAGCAATAACTTAAAAAAATAAAATAACTTTTTCTTAATTTTTCACCAGGTAATCTACTCATTATCCTCTATCAGCTGACCAAGTTTGAAGCTCCTAGCTGTAAAACTTTTGAGATATCAAGCTTTCTATGTCCAAAGTTTCAAAGCAAATAACTAAAAGGGCAATAGCTAAAACATTTTTTTTAATTTCACCAGGTAATCTTTTCAGTATCCTCTATCTGCTGACTAAGTTTGAAGCTCCAAGCTGTTTTACTTTTTGAGATATCTTGATTATAAAATTAAATTGCAAAGGGCAATAACCTGTAAAAATGCAAAGGGAAATAACTAAAAAAAATAAAATAACGTTTTCTTATATTTTCACTAGGTAATCTACTTATTATCCTCTATCAGCTGTCCAAGTTTGAAGCTCCTAGCTGTATTATTGTTAGAGATATCAAGCTTGCTATATCCACATTTTCAAAGGGCAATAACAAAAAAAAAATTTTTTTTTAAATCTTTCACAAGGTAATCTACTCATTATCCTCTATTTGCTGACTAAGTTTGAAGCTCCTAGCTGTTATACTTTTTGAGATTTATTGATTACAAAATTTCATTATGACCCTTTAAAAGGGGCATAACTCCACAAATTTGGACTAGAAAATACGGATCAACTATTTTTTGATAGCAAATCTATTTATGAAATTTCAAAAATGTAACAATTTTTGTAAGGGACACACAAACGTAATGACCGACGGACAAGCCCAAAGCAATATGCCCCTCCAACTTGTTAAAAAATCATTTCTGCCAACTCATGCTATCAAGTAACCAAATCAGCATACCATCAGCGATTTCACAAGAAAGGCTTATATCCAAAGCAAATTATTTTCTTCCAGAAAAGAAAAATATGAATAGTTATGTGGGCGACATATTGCTTTTGGTGCAGATCCTTTTGGCGTTGGCTTTCACTTCCGTACATTGTCTGAACCAGTTGATTGATTTCTACCAAACTGAAATAGATACATTGTAAAGGGGAGGGGAGGAATTGATCAGATTTTGGAGACCTTTGAAATGTCTTTTTAGGTATTGGCAGTATGAAAATGTGTCATCATCACCACCACTATTAGGAATACTTGCTTCTACAGGCTAAACTTATTGTTTGTAATTATCTGGTTAATACACCGCCGACTTTTTACTACTATATTTGCCAAATAAAACTTAACTTAATAATTTTGCTTAAATCATATTGATTATGTTAATCATCTCAACTATCTTTATGCACATTGAAGTTTTGCATTATTAGGCATTTTTCCAGTGGAATTTTAAACCACTTTAAGACGTAATTAATTCAATTTTTTTCATTTTACAATAAGCCTGTGCTTGTTTCAATGGTAACGGAAAGAGGAGGTACCTCCCTTACATGTTTTTACAGTTAACAAAACCTGAATGCCCCTAAAAGTAGTGGCAGTATGCAAATATATCATCATAGCCACTGCTATTGGGAATACTTGCTTAAAAATCACCATAATTATTTTTGGCTGTATATCTGGTTACCCCTACCACAATTAACGCCTATAATTGCTATCTAATTAAACAAAACATGTTAATTATGCTTAAATCATATTGGTAATGTTTATAGCTTAACTCAACTATCTTTTTAAAATATTGAAAATGGCATTTTAGTCATCTGACACTTTTTTTGCCACTTTAGGACCTAATTCATTTACTCTCCATTTCACGACAATACTATGTTGGTTTCCATTGTTACGACCAATGTGTGGTACTGTCCTACGCATGCTTTACATTTAATGAAAGCTGAATACTATCTAGAACATACCATTTACTGTTTATGTAATTATGTAAACGGGGAAAATTGCTGCAGTAGTTCAAAAATGCCTAAAAATAGGGTTTTTCATATTTGGCTACCCCACCCACTTTGTTTGCCATGGTTACAAGGAAATTGAAATATTTTGAGCATTTTTATTTTTTTCAAAGATAACACATTGCATCAGTAAAAAATTCTAAAGTCAGATTCATTTGTTTTGTCAAGTCTTGTCTCAACAATTATCATTTAAAAATGAACAAAAAGTGAAAAAAATCATATATAAGCCTTTTAACGTTTTCGTTGGTTTACAAAGAGTTATTGCCCCTTGTTCCTTTCATTTCTTCAAACTTTGAAATTTAAATGGTATTATAAGAAAACTTGTTTAATGTTGTATTGATTATAGTAATTTTCTTTTCAACATATCTTTAATATTAGAAAAAAATCCCACTTTATTTCCCCTCCCCCCTGTTTTGTACACATTTTGGCTAAAAAAACATGGAAAAAATCCATTTTTGCTGAATCTGTAATGACAAATATTGCCGATCTTTATTATGTTTTTACAATGTTTATAAATTATTACCAAAACATAACTCATGTTGAATCTTTTTCCAGTTTAATGTCCAAATTATGTGACCACCTCTTAAGCTTCTTTTTTACAAAAATGGCAAACAGTGCAAACTTCTTGGGATGGTTTTATGATAAAGATGTTTTTACCCCACTCTAATTTTTACACGTTTGCAATATATACACTTACTAGCTTCCAACAAATGTAGTGAGAATATTGAAAGCGTGGTGCCGTTTATGATATACTCGTTTAAAAAAGGCCTAAATTTGAGAATTTGAAAGTTTCAAAAAAAGTTGTTTAGTAACTATAACTAATGGTGATAGCAATTTAAGTCCAATGTATTTAAAACTCTTTTAACTCCAAATTTGTATTGACAAAACATTGAATAATTTAAGAAATAAAACGGCTTTGTTATGTTCCTATCTAAAATACTAGATATTTCAGCCAGAAAAGGTGCTAAATTCAATAAATTAAATAGTGATTTTTGTCCATATTTGGCAAAAAGTGATTTCCTTGGTTACCATGGCAACGAACATTGATAGCAAACTTTTAACAATTGTTTTCTAATTCCTGAGTGGTACTGACCATTCTGTGAAAGTTTCATCCAATTCGGAGTCGGTCCGTGCCGGGCCCTATTGGAATTTTTTTGGTGGTTACAGAGAATTGATGTTAAATATAATTTACTCAATCCTAAATCATACCTAGTATAAAAGGCATGAATAATAAATCTTGTCACGTATCATATTTTGAGCAATGTATATATCACTTAAGATTGTTAAATTAAAGACAAACACATATAGCAATGCAAATGAGTTCATACATGATGTTTGAATTTGTTTTATTTGATTGATGGTATTAGGAAACACGTCTACTGAAATTGTGTTGACATTTCCAACCTGGCTGAAATGACATTTTAGTCAGGCCAAAACCTTTACACAACTGGCGGACGCTTAAAGCTCTGTACTAATATTAAAGGCTATAATTGTGTTTAAGATTAGCGTAGCAAGTGTTTTAGGCATGTTTCATTATCATAAAAATTTTTATTATCAAATACAGATTTCATATTTTATGGGGCCTGTACTTTATAACCAATCATTTTATCTTCAAGTTAAAAGGTTGTTCTTTATACCACCCTTACCAGTTTTACCAGGGACTAACTGTTGGATTTCTTTTGCTCAAGTATTCAGGAGGTGCTCAATTTATGGACATTTTGTTTTTGTTACTCGTGTTTTGTCTTTGTTATATTGTTACGTCTGTTACTTCCAGCCTTGTGACCACCTGCTGGGAAAGGGCTGATCCCTTGGGTCTCTTGTGTGTGATGTTTTCTTGTGTTTTTGTTACATTCCCATGTGGTGTCCTGGATCAGGAGTGGTACTTCATTGTATCGATTCCTGATCTTTGCTTTCTTCCTTACTTTAGGCACGAGCTATCTCGTGATATTCAAGGTATAAACTGATGTAGGTGGTAGAAAAAAAGTTATAGATTTGTACCCTGTTTGTCGACCTGTACATAAGATAACTCATTCGCTAAATGTCGTGGATTATCTGCACGTACATGCGTAGAAGACTTGGGATAACTATTATAATTTTCTGTGATTAAGCTTATGCTTCATGTCTTATGCAGCGTGAAATCTAATTGTTAAACGTTTATTTCTAAGTAATTGAGACATTTTCGATCGCAATTCGAAGGAACATGTTAACTTTTATCTCTGTAAACGGTAACGGATGAGAACAAATACATAAACATGTCCTGTGAATCATCTGCCTAAACAAATATACGTAGTCGGAAAGTGCTCTTTGATCAAACTTTCAGTCTGCTTAATAAACTGCTATCAGATAACAACTACCACCACTACCACGATCACGACCACGACGACGACCACCACCACCACCAGACGTATCATATTTTGAGCAATATATATCACTTAAGTCTGTTAAATTAAAGACAAACACATATCGTCGCTTCAGTGCTATAGTGATCTAAGTGACATTTTGGTCAAAATGAGTTATGCATACCATTGGAAAGGGGATCAAATGTTCTATCTACTGGTAAAGGTTTCATTTGCCTATCTCCTCCAAGTAAGCTTAAATTCACTGTGCTTTTCTGATCTATCTACAAAAACTCAATATCGTTCAGTGCTATAGTGTTCTAAGTGATTTGTATTCAATGACTGATACTGATTTATGTCACTTGACTAGGTGAGTTCAGTGTCATATTGTTCTATCTGCCAAAAGTCGCTTCCCTTGGATAAATTGGTAAAATTCGCAGTTACCTCCCTTACATAAATGTTTATGTTGTAAATTGAAGAGGTTTGTCGGTGTAATGACAAACTTATGGCTATATCTGCTACGTTTAGTTTCAAATAATCCGTTCATATAAAAATATTATACAAATTGACTCCATGGACAGAATAATAAGCTGTAGAAACAGATTACATCCCCCACACATATTTAAACTGTAGAAATAGATTGCCCCTCTTACAAAAAAATTAACAGCCTAATCCGTGCGGTTTATTGCTGTAATGCCAAACACATGAATCAGATCTGTTCAGAATAGTATACAAATTGACTCCATAAACAGAATAACAAGCTGTAGAAAAAAGATAGAACACTATAGCACTGAACGCAGAAGGCGATTTTTAGGGCATAATGTTCTATCTGCAAACTGAAAAATGCCCGTAGATTCCATATTATTGTGAAATTTTTCTTAAAATCTAGTTCATTTACACTGTATGGATATATTTTAACCCTCTGGTATGATTTAAAGGTCTGTGATAAATGAGGCATCTAAAACCAGGATACTAAAATGTGCAAGCTTATTTTTTTTTCTCAAAACTTGTGCAGTGGTAGATTAAACACTGTAGCACTGAAGCGACGATATAGCCATGAAAATAATTTCATACATGATGTTTGAATTTTTTATTTTATTGATGGTATTTAGAAAAACGTCATTATGTTATGTCGTCAGGAACTTCTGGGAGTCCTCTTTAATATGCAATTTGAGGTATTTAAAGGTGAGCAAAAAAAAGAATCCATTATTTGTGTTTGTCATCACGAGGCTTGCCAAACGTTGATCCTCGTGACGGACTTTTATATCCCTTATGGTGTGACACACCTATAACTTAGTATTTATTATACAAATAATGAAAAAAAGAATAAAGTTCCTGGTATGCCTACCATGTTTAGCCTAGTCATGCGGGTAGACAGGATAAAGGGCTTAGGAGATGATGCATGGATAAATTAAGGGTATTTCACGCAAACCAAACATCTATGTACCTTGATCCACATCTGAACTAAGGGTGAGGTTGGCTACGTGATGTCCTACAGTAACATATTTTTTACTGACGTTCAAAGGTGGTACTTCTTTTGTGGCTCATTTGTGTTATTTCTGTCTCGGTTTGTCATGCTTTCACGTGTGTTTATTGCTGCTTTGTGGTCACCTGCTTGGAAAGGGCTGACCTCTTGGCTCTCATTTGTGATGTTTAAGTGTGTTTTTGTCACTTTCCCATGTGGTATCTTGTGTCAAGATGGGGGAGAGAGAGCTGGTTGCTTTGCTTAGTTTGTCTTCCTGGTGTCTCGTGATGGTTGTGTGGCTCTTCTTCGCGGTGCCTGGGTTTGTCTGCAGTTTGTGATTGTTGTATTTCCTGATCATACTCACTTACTATTTTTTGGTACTTGATTGTATCGATTCCTGATCTTTGCCCTCTTTCTTACTTTAACCAAACACTATATATGCCCAGAAAACTAATATCAGAGGAAGTTGAGATCAGGTATGAGATTGTTAGGACTCTAAGTGTTGCTGGTATTAGGAAATACCTCATCATGTTATGTCGCATCTCAGAGTATTCAGGAACTTCTGGGGGGCCTCTTTAATATGCAATTTGGGTCTTTCATGAAAAACAAAACAACAAACATCTATGTGTCTTGATCCACATCTGAACTAAGGGTGAGGTCGGTGCACCGTTAAACCGGTTCAAGCCCTCCAGTAAATTATTTTACTGACAGTTCCAAGGTGGTATTTTTGTGGATTTTTTTATGTGTTTTTTTCTGTCTTGTGTTTGCTATGCCTTTTTGTGCGTCTGTTTATTTGTGCCTTTGGGTCACCTGCTGGAAAAGAGCTGACCTCTTGGCTCTCGTTTGTGGTGTCTAACTGTGTGTTTGTCACTTTCCCATTGGTATCCTGGGTCAGGTGTGGTTTATACTTGATTGTATCGGTTCCTGGTCTTTGCACCCTTACTTACTTTTCAATGGACCTGCTGGTAACTTAGTCACCTGAGATTTGTAAATTATAACTTATTCAATAATTCAGACAATTATATGTAAGAGACCTACGTAAGTCTTCCTTCGTCAATAGACTTATAAAATGTCGTGAGTAAATTGCTGGCGCCTAACAAGAATTTTGTAATCACTGGCTGTAACGAGTCCATACTGAATAAAATGCTTTGTTTAAATAGTTGGATTTTTTGTGTAAATTATTGATAATAGAATTTCATTTTGTTGTAATAATTTAAGTCTTTCTCCACCTGAATCTAAACTACTTTAAGAAATTAGAGGCAAGGGATTCGGGAATTTCATAGCAAATATAGTAAGTGAGCATGATCAGGAAATACCACAATCACAAACTGCAGACAAACCCACAGCACCGCGAGGAAGAGCCACAGAACAATCACGAGACACTAGGAAGAAAAACTAAGCAAAGCAACCAGCTCTCTCTTCCCCATCAAGATAATTGCAAAAGTAAAATGAACATAAAGTAACGTACAACAAAACAGAGAACATTCACAGACTCCTACAATGTGAGTTACAATAAACAAAGAAACAACAACAACATAACCACCGCCTTAGAACGGACAGCAGCCTTAGCCACTGGAGACTAAAATACATTTTACTGGTACCAAATCGTAGCCCTAGATTCTGTTGTTGTTGACAAATGACACAGTTTCATCTAAGTAAAGTAATTAAGGTTGCAAAGATCAGGAATCGATACAATCAAGTACCATATCTGACCCAGGATACCAATAGGAAATTTATGATAAAATAGGCGATTCTTATTTTCAAAACTTTAGTTAATTTCTTGATAGAAATTTTCCTCGCTCCACTTCCTATGGTGTATAGTTTCTGAGTGTATTCTTTTAGCGAGAGTATGTTCTAATGTTGATGGCTTCAACAACAGAAACCTATTCTTGTTTTCTAAGTGATTCAAACAAGATGAGCCATATCATAAAATTCGTAAAGCATTTATAATTTCTATCACAGACACTCAGACTCCATTGTTTAATATATATTGGTTTCAAAAACTCTTCTGCAACAGGGCATATCGGAGCCACTATTTATGGTGATTTTAGCTTATAAATTCAAAATAATTGTTAGAAACCCTTAATTTAGTGATCAATCCAAAAAGACAATCAAACGTTAGGACTATGTTGGATATCATTTGACAGTCTGCATGTCTGGTTATAAAAGTAAGGAAGAAGGCAAAGATCAGAATCAATACAGTCAAATACCGCAACTGACCAAGGAAACTATATGGGAAAGTGACACAAACACACGAAAACACCACACACAAGAGAGCCAAGAGGTCAGGCCTTTCCCAGCAGGTGATCTTAAGGCTGCAAAGAACAGATAACACAAATTACAAAAGGGATCCACAAAAGAAGCACCACCTTGGAATGGTCAGTAAGAAAATTACTGGAGGGCTTAAACATGTTTGACGGTACTAACCTCACCATTATTTCTGATGTGGATGAAAACATTAGATGTTTGGTTTGCATGAAAGATCACTAACGTATCGAATTATCATCTCCCAGTACACGTACATACAAATTGAGATATAAAAAGGGGATAATTATAAAGGACTCAACAATACATACAGTCAAATACTGGTTAATAGCTCCATCACGGTTAATATCTATGGGTTTCTTCTTTATTTCAGACTCTTTGGCGGCCTTGCCGTAAAGTTTTAATCGGATGCTAGTCTTTGGCTGTGCCTACAGTGAATCTTCTTGTAGCTTTATGATGCATGGATAATTTAGGGGTCTTTCATACAAACCAAACATCTATTTGTCTAGATCCACACTTGAACTAAGGGTGAGGTTGATGCACCGTTAAACCGGTTTAAGCCCTCCAGTAAAATATTTTACTGACCGTTCCAAGGCGGTACTTCTTTTGTGGATCTTTTATGTTTTTTCTGTCTTGTGTTTGCTATGCCTTTGTACGCGTCTGTTTATATGTGCCTTGTGGTCACCTGCTGGGAAAGGGCTGACCTCTTGGCTCTCGTTTGTGGTGTCTTACTGTGAGTTTGTTACTTTCCCATTGGTATCCTGGGTCAGGTGTGGTACTTGATTGTATCGATTCCTGATCTTTGCACCCTTACTTACTTTTATTTTAGCTCTGACTATTTGTGAGTCATTTTCTTTTTTCATTGCGTTTGTTAATGTGATTAGGTTGTTTCTCTGTGATTATACATTGCAATATCTAGGATGCCTCTGCGCGAGCTTAATTGTTTTGTGTCTAGGGCAAAGATTTATACCAACGAAAGCATTTAAGGGGCTTTGGCAGTTGTCCGTTCTAAATTGGCGGTTCTGTTCTTGATTCGTTGTTTATCGATTATCCAAAATGGGGTTCTGTGTTTGCTCCATGTTTTGTTGTGCATCGCTTTGTGTCCTTTCCAGAGGAAGAGAGAGGTGGTTGCTTTACTTTGTTTGTCTTCAGGCTGGTGACTGTTAGTGTTCTGTGGCTCTTCCCTACGTTGCTGTGGGGTTGGTCAGCAGTATGTGATTATGGGATTTCCAGATCATACTTGCTTTTATGGCCTGTTTGATATTCTTATTATACGTTTTACCCACTTTGAACAAGGAACATCATACTGAGGAACGGAAACAGCCATTTTCAGAGCAATAGGAAACTGAGACTTCCACAATCCATTTTGGTGTTATATGTATTGAAAATAAATGTCTATAGGATTAGTGAAGTTGAATTTTATAAAATATAAGAGGTCTTCCAGTCCTATCTGGATCCGTGCACGTATCCCGTCTATGATAAATCAAATGGAAAGAAATGGGTCATAGGATCAAAGTAAGAAAGGTGGCAAAGATCAGGAATCGAAACAATAAAGTGCAACACCTGACCCAGGATACCACATGGGAAAGCGACAAAAACACAATTAAACATCACAAACGAGAGCCAAGTGGCCAGTCCTTTCCAAGCAGGTGACCACAAGGCAGCAATGAACAGACGCGAAAACATGACAAACACAAGGCATAAATAACACAAATGATCCACAAAAGAAGTACCGCCTTGGAACAGTCAGTTAAATATTTCATGGGAAGGCATAAACTCGTTTCACGGCGCCAACCTCACTCTTAGTTCAGATGTAGACCAAGACACATAGATGTTTGGTTTGCATGAAAGACCCCTAACTTATTCATGCATCATCTTCTAGTAATTTAAGACGGTCCTCAATATTGATGGAAAAATATCTGACATAATTTGATACAGTTTGACTGCCATATTTTCATTCAAATTATAATCCCAGATGTTCTTCTCACGTGAAGTTTACATTTTTAGTTGCAAATGATATGGTAAAAACATTTTCATATTTATCACGGCATAGTAGCACATAATCCTATTAAAGTTGTTTGTATTTAAAATGACATATGGGTTTTTAATACTGTTAACTGTGGCGCGTCAAACAATTTTGTATTTATAATGAAACATATCAAAATAAAACCACACAAGCATGTGCGTCTTGAAAAATTAGAAGATTGAAGACGACTATTTGCACCTTGCATAGAGGGTACACACACTTTATCATGCTCAACTTAACAGAGCATAAAATTTATCATGCTCATAAATGTTAAAATCCCAACATTTTAACATATATCATTAGAGAGCTATCTTTATTTTTCAGTATTTTAGTTTTTTTAACATACTCTGTGTATGGGGCAGCGAAGGCGAAAAGTATCAAATCTAATGTGATGACACATTTGTTTTAAAACTACACACACAAAGATACTACTGTCCTTCCAGTCGAGAGTGACAGTGGCGTCATTTTTTTCAAAGTATTCAAGGAATTATACAATCAATAATTTACTTGTGTATTAATCCTATCCAGAGGATATGATTAATACACAAGTGATATATCGATTCGCGTTAGCTCAAGTGGAGTGTACAAGTAAATATTTTACTTAACAATGTAAACAAAGTATTACGTCACTGTCACTCTTGGTTGGCACGACCGTATAACAACGTTTTTGTTTGCCGTGTGTGATAACTTTAATGGTGGACATGAGGATTTGTCCACTGGAAAAAGTGAATATCACTTTTAAGGGTAGATAAATCCTTGTGTCTATCGAAATTGGAGCTAATAACTGTTTTGTCATACAACTTTCAAACTGTGAATGAAAATTTTCTTCTTTCACGTTTGTAACTTGATTTTTATTGTTGGAGTCAAGTTTAGCGAAAGAACTTTCACATAAATCTGAGCAACTATTTTAAAAAGATTTAAAATGTAGTATTGTGCATTTCGATACGATATAAAATCTCTAAATACAGAATATAAGTCATAAAAACTTTACATTTTGTTTGTTACAAATAAGAATAAAAATGAACGAACAAACAAAAAAGGTTGTATAAAACTCATAAAATGTCTCTTATTTACCTGTTAGGAGGTGACGCAGCAAATTAATCATGTCAACTGTATGCAGCCCATGCTAATTTCCTACTCATCATGTTATTTTAGCTCTCAAAAAGTGATATACAAATGTTAGAAAAGTGTCAAAAATAATAACCTCTGGAAACCAGTTTGAGCTGGTTTTTATTTGTATCTATTTGTAGGTCAGTTAAGACATGTTTTCAGGTAGACATTGAGATTAAAGAAGACAAATTGGGCCAATCAGGAGACAGGATTCTCTGTAGTCAAGTAACAAAGGCTGATCTTGGTTGCGTCAATACATTTTGAAAATTGTCTTTAAGTATATCGCTTCTCACACAAATAGAAGGGGTTATTAAGAGCAGGTGCCACCAGGGAGACCTGTTCTTGTAGTAAAGCTGGAAAACAATATTGCATGTATTCAATATGCGAGATGCCATTCGCGCCAAAATCGAGATTTTCTACAATACGAGGGATGATCCTAAAGTTCTGATTCTGGCGTGATATCTCTGTAACCAGCAGTGCAACGTGTCTGAAAATTGTACCAAATAAAAATGCATTTTTTTCTATAAACGCTCTGACAAGTTTTATGTAACTTGAAACTGATAGTAACCCTCATAAGAAAATTAAAACGAGTCCACAAACTAGGTCAATATTCGGTTGTACACAAAGCATGCGTATATTAAAAATAAAACCCAATCAATTGTCCAAAGTTGCACTATATCGTAAAATGATGTTATATGGGATTAGATTGAGCGCAAAGCATTCGTCTGAAACCTATAGCAATTTTGAAAATTCGTATATAAAATAAATCATTTTTTGGTAAAAGATATATTTTTTACAATACTCTGCTTAAGATATTGTATCGACACAACCTGTCCCCATTCTAACATTCAAATGGACATTATAAGTAGCAAAAAGTAAAAATACAATGCAATTTTATTTTTTGGCTTTAAAGATGCGGGGCCTGAAAGATTCAGATTCAAATATATTTATAATTCTGTAGCATGAAAACAGGCCAGTGGTATAGAGTGGACCATATATAATGTGTAGTAATTATTAAGCGAAACGGTACAGCGAGAAAATGTAAGCATCATTATAAAGGTAAAAACTCGCTCTTTGAATAGTCATAGTATGTTTCTAAAAAATTTCTCTGGACAAAGCTACAAGGTAAAGATTAGAACTTTTGAATCATACGTCATAAAAAACAAAATTATTATATACAAACTTGTCATATCACTGTTGTCCATTATAGTTAGAGTTTTGCACATTCTTTACAATTGTGCAATCAAAATCCGGATGCATTTTCTCAGAACTTTCAAATGCAGTTGTTTTGCTGCTACAGTCACGGGAAATGTGCAAAGTATGAAACCTGTGCAAAAAACGCACAGGTTTCATACTTCGCGCATTTACGCGGATTAACGCCCTTAAATTAGGTATGCCACAATTCATGCTCCCATCTCTAACCACGGAGAACCCCTGTATGTGTTTGGAATCAATTTCGCTGCCTCCACGGAGCAGCACAAAAACTGTTGACACGTAGGTCAAAGTAAAACTACGATTTCAATATTAAACGAAACGAAACACCTCAGCTTAGTACAGTGATGATCTATTTATTTGTATAATCTTTAAACGTTTTGCCTGCTTGGTAATTTGTCTAATTTTGTTGTCGTCTACTGACTTTTTCAAAATTAAACTTTTCAAAGAAATATTTCAGGAAAACTATCAGAGTGTCAAACGGTTTGGATCCAGGCCGGTCCTGAACAGAGTTCAAAATGTTTGCAAAGGCTAGCAGCAGACGACAACATTGGCCGCTAGCAAGGAAAGAGTTTAAATTGCATTTTAATATATTCCAGTGAAAAATCAACAGTGAGAGATCTGGATATCCCTGCTGTGTTCTTCTTCAATATGTATTCATATAATTTGACGGATAGTTTAAAAATACTTTCTATTGACAAAAATGATATGTAAGTTTTAAGACACATAAAACCCGTAAAATAAATATGGCTGTTGTCAATTTTTGACTGAATACATCGCCGTATGAAATGATTATATATTTATGAAAATAACCAGCGTGTAATATTCACGTGTCAAAAAGGTGTTCAGCATCGACTAGCTTCATTAGAATTAAACAATCGTTGGAAATAAAATTCCTGACTTTTAGTTGATCCAGGAGATTAACGTAGCAGTGTGAGCCTTAGTTCCGAGCATGCGCAGCCTGCAAGCATAATGCTCCAATGAAAGGATAATAAATCCATGAATTTTATGCTGGATATATTTAACATCGGTTAATGTGTATTTGAATAAGGCTTGCAAAATATTCAATTAAAAATTATAGATTCAAAGAACACCTGCGATTCAGTGTAGGTTTTTGAATAATAACATTTGTGTTAAGCGATTTTTGAATGGCAAACATCTCTAATCCTTATCCATAAGGTCTGCAATATCATTCGTGTTACAAACACTTTTTTCCAGTAGTTTATAAATGTTCTTTGTAGAATGGATATTGCGCAAAGCTAATTAAATCTGGCTTAACATATGGCCAGAGCGATATTTTACCCACCGGTGGTTGCGGCTGGTGTCCGCTCTAAGACGACGATTCAGTTGTTGGTTCTTCTATATGAGCTTCGAAGCGAGAAAACCTGACTTTGCTGCATGCGAGCAACAAAGGCGCAGACCAGACTGCGCATTTGCGCAGCCTGGTCAGCGCCTTTGTTATTCGCTCTCTGGAAATAATATTACCTAAACTAGATACATGCAACGTTTCAGTAATCTAGCCAGTATCTGTAGCTGAGCCGATTGCTTTGTGTATTAAATGGTCGGGCATCCCAAAGTCAGTTTTCCTCGCGACGCCATTTGATTTCTCCTGTATCCATTATGTGATGGGCTATCGCGTGTACATGTAGTTATGTTTAGTGGTGTAGTTCTTTGTGTCATTTCGTCTCACTGATTAGAAAAAAAGATTTTTATGCTTTGCTAGTATTTGTTTGTGTGGATGGCTATTGGCTTGTTTGTGTTTCAGTGCCTCTCCCTCTAGGAGCTACACATAATAGGGCGGTGTGTCATATGCGTTAGATTTCATGCCATTATACATATTAACGTGCCTTTTCGACTGAACTTAATGTCAGATTTTCCACGAAAAAAAAGTATGACTTTATCTCATTTTTATATCTTGATTTATATGTTCTAGAAGATGATGCATGGGTAAGTTAGGGGTTTTTATGCAAACCAAACATCTATGTGTCTTGATCCACATCTGAACTAAAGGTGAGGTTGGCGCCTTCAAGCCGGTTTAAGCCCTCCAGTAAAATATTTTACTGACCGTTCCAAAGCGGTACGTCTTTTGTAGATAATTTATGTTGTTCATGTCTTGTGTTTGTCATGCTTTCGAATATGTTCATTGCTGCCTTGTGGTCACCTGCTGGGAAAGGGCTGACCTATTGGCTCTTGTTTGTGATGTTAAGTTGTCTTTTTGACACTTTCCCATGTGGTATCCTGGGTCAGGTGTGGCACTTGATTGTATCGATTCCTGATCTTTGCAACCTTTCTTACTTTAATGAGGCATCCAGAATGAAAACATATCAATATTGTAATATCCGTCAGTTAAAGCATGGGTTAGGTGCTCATTAGAACCGTCTCATTTTGAATACACTCTTATCTGGAGGCCTGCAATTTAAAATTCTCAAAAAATAAAGAAAAGCATTACAGCCTTTTATTAAAGACCGCTACGAGGTCAAAATTAAAAGGCAATTCAGCCATTTTTTAGAATTTGTTCATTGGAACAAAAATCTAAATATAAAACTCGTAATAATGAGAAAGTATAATACTTCTTTCCAATTGTTTGACTCAACCGTCTGTTGTTATGTACATAGCATGAGAAAAGTAAGTGTACTACAATCAGACACTGCAGACCAACCCAATGCACCGTATGGAGGGGCCACAGAACAATAACAATCACAACACACCAGGAAGACAAACAAAGTTAGCCAACCAGCTCCCTCTTCCCCGTCAAGCTGATTGCAAAACTAGAAAGGACACAAAGCACTGCAACACACATACCATGGGTGCAACAATAAAAAACGAACAAACAACTACAAAGCCACCGCAAAGCAGCTAGGGGGTACTTAAATGCATTTTGCTGTTACCAAATCTTTGCCCTAGATTTTGATGTTGTTGAAGCGCAAACAGTGTTTGGCTTGCATGATGGCTTCCTAATAATTGTTATGAATCATCACAGAGTCACAATATAATTAAATTAACACAGTTTGATGAAACAAAGAAATTGGCTCACAACTCAGATCGTCAGAGCTAAAGGAAACCTCAAGCTAAGTCACGGTGGGCCCAGCCAAAGACAAGCATCGGGCACCAACTAGCGGATCAAAGCTTTACGTCTGGGCCGTCATTGAGTATGAGGTCTGGCCCACCGTCGTGCAATTAAAAATGGAACCATAGCTAAACGCAGTGATTGGGTTACAACCAGACATGCAGACCGTAGCATGATATCCAGGTTGAACCCATTTATTTTAAAGCGTTTGGTTATCTCCTTGTATTGATTACTATAATTAGGTTTTCTAACGAATTATTTTGAATTTATAAACAAAACCACCAAAAATACTGGCTCCTTTATGCCCTGTTGCAGAAGAGTTTTTAAACCAATTATATTGCATTTACCATCAACTCTGACTATCTATGGTAGAAGTAAGAAAAGGAATGATTCACATCAGAAATAAAGGTGAAAATGGTACTGACAAATATGTTCCTCCAGTAATTTTCTTATTGACCGTTCCAATGCAGTGCTTCTTTTGTGGATCCTTTTTGTTATTTGTAAATCGTGTTTGTCTTTGTCTTACTGTCTTGTCTGTTCCTTGCAGCCTCGTGGTCTCCTGGAAAGGGCTGACCTCTTGTGTGAATTGTTTTCTTGTGAAACTTTCCCATATGGTGTCCTGGGTTTGGTACTTGATTGTATCGATTTCTGATCATTGCATTATCCTTACTTTTACGAATTTTATAATAGCGGTAACCCTGTTTTAATTGTATAACTTAACAGTGACAAATAGGTTTCTGTTTTTGAAGCCATTAACAAAAGAAAAACAATTTCACAAAACAAATAAGCTGCAAAATATTGTCACCATAGTTAGCATGCGCAGTCCAAAAAGTTTTGTCAGATGGGGTCCAACTTTTTCTTCAAAGGATATTGGGAGAGAGCGGAACCAAATACCAATTTTAGCGGACCATCAGCGAAACGCCATTGATGGCCAAACATTGAATGCTGGCTTGGCAGCTTTTTGATTTTTCAGAGGATACTGGCCAGTATTTCTAAGAAACCATATATTTGGTGATTTTCATGGATGAGTGGGGGTCCGGAACCCCCTGTCTACCCCATCTAGATCCGCGCTTGGTAAGCGGGGCGAGGAACATCTTTAGCAAGAAATGGGGAAGGACCTCTACCGGTGGTAATGGGAATCACAGTGAATCGCTGCCTATAATTTTGATAAAAAATAAAGTCGATCAAATGCTTCCATCTTCATACGTAAGCTCTCTGTTTGTCTCTATTTTATGATTTTGCATTTGTTTTCCTATTTCCATAAATGTACGGCTTTATTTTGGGGCTAAAATGGTCACTTTTTGTATTATGATACATTTAGGAAATAGAAAAATATCACCCCCCCCCCCGAGTCCCAACTTATCATTTTACACGTAAGTGTGTTCTCATATTTTACATAATATATGTGAAAAAGCTAGTTGGGACTCAGAGGGGATGATATCCCACAGCCCAAAATGTGACGTCTGGGCGAGCCCGAACATTATCATTTCAAAATATTTCTTAACAAATCAGATATAAAAACAACAACAAAAAAAAATAATCATTTAAATGCTCATGATTTTATACTTTAAAATACTTTCACTGTGATTTGTAATCGAGAACTGACGATATAATACCCATACACGTGAAAATAATTGATTTCTAAATGTTTTGGTGAAGTCAAATATTGCAACCCCTACCACCTTTGTAGAATCTCCTGTTCTGTCGTAGGGATCTGCCGGTTTAATTAGAACCTTAATTCGTTCCTAATACATCAAGCGTCCTATTCAAAAGGTCCAGTGATATCTTATTTATAGGTAAATTTTGGAAAGCATCTGAAAAATAGGCAGATGCCCCATCAAAGTGTCACAGGTCCTTTACTATTTTAAAATTAAAATCGACCCATTTATCATAAATTTTAGATGGAAATCTGCAATTTGGTTTGGACAAATCCAAGTCTAAAATGGTGGTTTCAGTGCCAAAGAAATTTGCCTTATAGGCCGAAGTTCAGTGGGATATTTCTGACCTACCATTTGTTCGAAATAAAAATTATCAAAATTAATCAAGTCATCTAGATACCTTGAGGTAGAGCTACCAGCTTTAATAACATCAGTTTGATTATTGTCAGAAAAGACAAAATGACTCTCATAGCAAAACAAAAGCAAATCTGCAACAAGAGTAGCACATCAGTACCAAATGGAATACCTTTGAATTGACTATAAGATTTCAAGCCAAATCTTATGAATGCATTTTCCAAAAGAACACATTTTCTGACATGACCACAGAATATGTCCTGTAAGATGTTCAGAAGTGAAAACAATAATTGCGTTTCTCATTACGTATTAAACCTGTTTAAAAGTGCACATGCTACATAATTTCTGCTTTCAAACAAAGTCGTAGTTTTCCTCAACTTAATGTTGTCAATACAACAATTATAAGTTCATATGCACTTTGTCGAGTCCTATTGGCCTGGGAATGGGCCAGGTGGTACTACACAAGCCTGTTAATCTTTATACGGGTATGGTGCACAATGACAGATACAGACAAGTGGGCATCGTCGAGAAAAATCATGATTGTATTGCATACGGACAGCAAAGGCACAAACCAGCCGGCGAATTGAAAACTTAAAAGTTATCTTTAACTTTTTTCATGCTGGGTAATTTTTCATGCTTTTGTTGTCGTATGTACCATGTTGACGTTCTTTTCAAATTAACTTTACAAAAAACAATCAAGAAACACTTTCAGTGTCAAACGTTTTGGATCCAGATTAGGATACACATTCAGGGGCGGATCCAGGATTTCTTGAAAGGGGGTGCATATGAATAAAGGCATTGGGGTCGCTTTGCTGATTTGTCTAATTTGTTTTTAAATATCCATTGAAAATGAAATAATGGTCTCACTGAGACCAAATTATTTCATTTTCATAGGATATTTAAAACGGGGAGCGGGAAAGTGGGTTCGAGAGAACCGCCTGAGCTCCCTTTTGATCCGCCAGTGATATTGTGTCTGTCCTAATATGTGTCCAAACTATTTGCAAAGAATCAAAGGTTATCAGCAGATGACACAAGCAAATCTGACAATATCTTGTTAAATATTTCAAAAAGTAAGTATATTCTCAGAATCACCATTACATTAAATGCTCCAGGAAATTTGGTATTTATTTGCATATATGTTTAAAATCACCCCTTTAACATGAATGCAACGCTACCTTGTGAAGCAAAGTTCCTAAAGATAATCTTGCCTTAGCCTTTATCAACATTACATATAATTGGAGTGAATGAACGTACAATGCTACATTTTCCCTACCAGAATTTTAATGAAATACTACGATTATTTTTTCACAAACATTATATTCAAATGCTCTAGTTATTAACATTATATTAAACATATTAATCATAGTCTTCAATGGATTTACTTACATTTTCTTTAAAAATAAAACATTATAACAAATACTATACTGGACAACGACTACTATATTGTTATTCTAACAAAGATGTAAGAAAAAGTTCGTTTTAGTGTACACGTATCAAAATGGGTTTATAGTATATTTGATAAGACTAAGTGTGTGTTCCTTGATACACAAATATACTAAAACCAACTGCTAATTGATCACCTTACATTTTTACGCTAGTTCAGAAAGTGAAATTTAGGGTATACAAAATTCATGTTTTTTAAGTGAAGCAATACTTTGCTGAGACTCTGCAAGTTATTTCATTAAAAATGACGTGTACTTCTTGCAAGGACGAAGTTAGAGAAAAGTTACTCTCATTTCAAAAAAGTCACACTTTTTCTACGATATAAACCATTACACAAATACACGTTTTTGTTTGTTTGAAGATGTTACTGGCTAGCGTGATATAAGAAGAATAAACCTCAAAAGTTTTGATTCCATCAAACTCGTTCTTTTTGCTACTCAACAACATGAGGCAACACTTTTAGCAGGTTAATCATTAAAATTCAGCTTTAAGCTTGCAATGTACATAGAGACTTTGCACTGCTCTGTACGCTTTATTAACAGCGATATGGCATTGAAATTTTCAGCGATTATTAATTATCACCAGACGTCACCGTCCTTCTTTGATAATTGGAAAAAAAATATAATGCTATCAAATCGATTTTTAAACTCTAACATTGAAACCGGAAGTGTACAGTAGTCGTAAAACAATAATCGCCAAAAATGGGCTAATCAAGTTCTACTGTGTATGGCCTACAGTGATCAAATTAAATTAAGCGCATTTAACAATTTTACCAGGAAATACTGTTGAATTTCAAAAATCTCGAAAAAAATTTGAAAAATGCAACATTTTAGAAATGCGTAAAAAATCTACCATGAGCAAAATTTCAATTGTTTGGTGTTTTTCAAGTCGGACAGACCAGTTTGTAACCATCTAAACGTCAATTTTATATAAAAAACTACTCTCAAAACCATTTTTCCTAAAAAATACGATTTTTGCACTTTTAACCCAAAAAACTCTGAAGTTAAAGAAAACTGTTCAAAACACTGCTCAACGTTTGCCCATTAAATTACACATATAGAGGCATAAAATCATTTCAATTTTATTAGTGTTTGGTCAGAAATAATGAGTTTGAAAAGTAACCAATTAGAACTTGGTTTTAGTATATGCTGGAAATGATATGCGATACTTGAATGAAAAGATACATATATTTCATGAATTTACATGCTAGTCTCCACCCACTATGAATAATTATATAAATAAACTTTCATGTTGGTACATAGAGCAAAGAAATAACTTGTCAGGTCCACTAGTGTAGGATCAGATTTTATCATATTTCCATAAGCAATTAGAGAAGACCCTGATCAGGACCTGAGCTTGGTCCGCTCTAAGGTGCCTTTATGAGGTACATTTGTGTAAAGAGTAAATTGTCTCTACGAAGCCTAGACTTCCCTGTGTATAGCAGGGAACCGTGATGACATTAATAAATGGCTGGGCTTGTTGATATGGCAAGATTTCGAGCTTGTAATATTTTAATTAAGGTGATAGACTGGAAGACCAAATGTGACAACTCCATATAAAATTAACACAGCTTGTGTTACTTTATTGGCGAGCTTAGACATTAAACTGATCTCGACGAAACTTGATATGGTTATTTTTTCTATTTGATATTGATACTCATTTAGTGAATATGCCATGCTTTAAGCTCTATCTAATTTTGCTTGGTCTGAACTAGACTTGTCCGACTTCATATGCTTATCAAATGTGCTTGTGATCATCAAGGACTGCTTCCCATTCTGATATCTGTTCAATACTTTGCATACAGTTTGTTAAACTCGTGGACTGTCAATCTATGAAATAAAAGGATATGCTGTGTAGAGCCACAAAATGCTCCATACACAATATGCTCTCTCGAGGTGCATATTGTGTACCCTGCATACACAATATGCTCCCCCTTAAATCGGGAGCATATTGTGTAGGACATGTATCATACCTACACAATATGCTCCCTAGCTGAGGAACGCAGTCGTGGTAGAGTGCTTGACCCGATATCGATGGATTCGAGCCTCACCTGAAGCACTGCGTTGTGTTCTTGAACATGACACTAAATATCCTGTGCTCAGTACTGGTTCCCCCCCCCATGAAGTCAGAGGGATATTTTTTTGGCCTCGGCCGCCTGTGCACCCGTCTGTCTGTCCACCTGTCCACCTGTCCTTCCAGAAACATACCTAAGTACCTATTAGTCAGATTTGGTGCATTCTCTGCATGAATGGATAGTACCATGGACAGTCCCAAATGCGGATCCAGAGGGGGGGGGGTGGGGCAGGGGGTCCGTGTCTCCCCCGGAAAATCACAAGTTATATATTTTCTATAGGAATAAGCAATTGGAACCCCCCACCCCGGAAAAAGTTGGAACCCCCCCCCCCCTCCCCTGAAAAATGTTGGACCCCCTCAGGAACCTTGAAAAATGATAGTTTTCTTTGAAATTAACCATTGCGACTGTAAAATAAGCTGAGGACTAAAAAAAAGGTTGTCAGAGGTTTTTTGTCAGATTGACCTGGACCCCCCCCCCCTGGCGAAAATTCCTGGATCCGCGCATGACAGTCCTATATCGTATAAGTTTCGTCAAGATCAACTGATAAACTCATTATTGCTCTGGCACTTATAATGCAAAAGTTGTAATGGCTTTCTTAGAGTAATGATCTAAACATTTCCCCAAAGCTATTATGTATAAAAAGCCTGTAGATAAGTATGACGGTGTAAAATGTAAAAATGAATACCACGCCCATTGGAATCTTAAGGCAGGGTCAAAGGTCAAATACATTAATTTGGCAATAACTTAGTCAATTTTCAATATTATTACCGAAACTTTGTATGCAGACAGATAAAAAACAACAATAGATATGAAATATATCAGACTGGATATTTGATTGGATGCCTGGGTCCGATCCCCTGGGTAGATTTAGGGGATGGGGCGAGTTCAAAATGAAACTTATTCTGAATATTGTCATGCTGCATATAAAATTAAGGGAACAGCACATGACAGCAACATGATAGCAATTATTTAGCACGCTGAGACACCATTGACCACTGAGGAAGGGGGTCAAAAGGTCAACGCATTTTCACCTTGAAATTAGTCATGTTTCGTAGAGCACCTTGAAAACAAGCATTCTGTCCTTAGATACACCCTAACCCCTTGGGTAGTGGCAAAAGGTCAAATATTCATTTATTGAATGCTGCATATCAAATAGAAGGGACTAAGGCATGCAGCAACATGGTAGCAAGTATTGTTCCAGAAGACGTACCGCGACTTCGGGGGTGGGTCAAAAGATAAAACATTTTTTTCTGAAATCAAACATGTTGAAGATCAGAATGAAGTGTATAGCACACTGAAAGCACAAATGTCAAAGATCACCCACACTAGATCAAATCAAAGGGGAGAAAGTGTAGATTTACTTTAAGGTGGCCAATCACGTGGTCTGACTGATTCGGTTCACGGACTGCACAAACCAGTTATCGGACATCAAAAGTAAGGATAATCTGCTGTTGTGCGTAATATGCTCGCAGCATATTGTGTACCTTACCTACATAATTTGCTTACATTATCATACCACCAAGGTAGCATATTGTGTACCATAACGTACACAATATGCTCAAATTCTCATAATACTATTCCATTTTCATAATACTACCAAGGTAGCAAGCATATTGTGTACCTTACCTACACATAAAAAAACTAGGTAGCATATTGTGTACTTTATCTACACAATATGCTCCAAATATCATAATACTACCGAGGTAGCATATTGTGTACCTTACCTACACAATATGCTCCCAGTATCATAATACTACTGAGGTAGCATATTGTGTACCTTACCTTCACAATATGCTCCGAATATCATAATACTACCGAGGTAGCATATTTTGTACTTTACCTACACAATATGCTCCGAATGTCATAATACTACTATGGTAGCATATTGTGTACCTTACCTACACAATATGCTCAAATTATCATAAAACTACCGAGGTAGCATATTGTGAACCTAACCTACACAATATGCTCCCATTATCAAAATACCACCAAGGTAGTATATTGTGTACCTTACCTTCACAATATGCTCCGAATATCATAATACTACTGAGGTAGCATATTGTGTACCTTACCTACACAATATGCTCCCATTATCATGCTACAACCAAGGAAGCATATTGTGTACTTACCTACACAATATGCTACCTAGGTAGTATGATAATGGGGTAGTAATATGATAATCGGAGCATATTGTGTAGGTAAGATACACAATATGCTACCTTGGTAGCATTTTGGTAATGTGATTATATTGCGTAGGTTAGGTACACAATATGCTACCTCGGTAGTACTATGATAATTGGAGCATTTTGTGTAGGTAAGGTACACAATATGCTACCTCAGTAGTATTATGATATTCGGAGCATATTGTGTAGGTAAGGTACACAATATGCTACCTTGGTGGCATTATGATAATGGGAGCATATTGTGTAGGTAAGGTTCACAATATGCTACCTCGGTAGTATTATGATAATTGGAGCATATTGTGTAGGTAAGGTACACAATATGCTACCATAGTAGTATTATGGTATTCGGAGCATATTGTGTAGGTAAGGTACACAATATGCTACCTCGGTAGTATTATGATATTTGGAGCATATTGTGTAGGTAAGGTACACAATATGCAACCTCAGTAGTATTACGATAATGGGAGCATATTGTGTAGGTAAGGTACACAATATGCTACCTCGGTTGCATTATGATAATTGGAGCATATTGTGTAGGTAAGGTACACAATATGTTACCTCAGTAGTATTATGATATTTGGAGCATATTGTGTAGTAAGGCACACAATATGCTACCTCAGTACTATCATTATAATTGGAGTATATTGTGTAGGTAGGGTAGACAATATGCTACCTTGGTAGTATGATAATGGGGCAGTAATATGATTATCTGAGCATATTGTGTAGGTAAGGTACATAATATGCTACCTCGGTAGCATTTTGGTAATGTGAGCATATTGTGTAGGTTAGGTACACAATATGCTACCTTGGTAGTATCTTGATAATGGGTTTATATTGTGTAGGTAAGGTACCCAATATGCTACCTCGGTAGTACTATGATAATTGGAGCATATTGTGTAGGTAAGGTACACAATATGCTACCTCAGTAGTATTATGATATTCGGAGCATATTGTGAAGGTAAGGTACACAATATGTTACCTCAGTAGTATTATGATATTTGGAGCATATTGTGTTGGTAAGGTACACAATATGCTACCTCAGTAGTATTATGATATTCGGAGCATATTGTGTAGGTAAGGTACACAATATGTTACCTCAGTAGTATTATGATATTTGGAGCATATTGTGTAGGTAAGGTACACAATATGCTACCTAAGTAGTATTATGATAATGGGAGCATATTGTGTAGGTAAGGTACACAATATGCTTCCTTTGTAGTATTACGATAATGGGAGCATATTGGGTAGGTAAGGTACACAATATGCTACCTCGGTTGCATTATGATAATTGGAGCATATTGTGTAGGTAAGGTACACAATATGTTACCTCAGTAGTATTATGATATTTGGAGCATATTGTGTAGGTAAGGCACACAATATGCTACCTCAATACTTTTTTTATAATTGGAGCATATTGTGTAGGTAGGGTACACAATATGCTACCTTGGTAGTATGATAATGGGGTAGTAATATGATAATCTGAGCATATTGTGTAGGTAAGGTACACAATATGCCACCTTGGTAGCATTTTGGTAATGTGAGCATATTGTGTAGGTTAGGTACACAATATGCTACCTTGGTAGTATCTTGATAATGGGAGCATATTGTGTAGGTAAGGTACCCAATATGCTACCTCGGTATTACTATGATAATTGGAGCATATTGTGTAGGTAAGGTACACAATATGCTACCTCATTAGTATTATGATATTCGGAGCATATTGTGTAGGTAAGGTACACAATATGTTACCTCAGTAGTATTATGATATTTGGAGCATATTGTGTAGGTAAGGTACACAATACGCTACCTCAGTTGTATTATGATAATGGGAGCATATTGTGTAGGTAAGGTACACAATATGCTTCCTCGGTTGTATTATGATAAAGGGAGCATATTGTGTAGGTAAGGTACACAATATGTTACCTCAGTAGTATTATGATATTTGGAGCATATTGTGTAGGTAAGGTACACAATATGCTACCTAAGTAGTATTATGATAATGGGAGCATATTGTGTAGGTAAGGTACACAATATGCTTCCTTTGTAGTATTACGATAATGGGAGCATATTGGGTAGGTAAGGTACACAATATGCTACCTCGGTTGCATTATGATAATTGGAGCATATTGTGTAGGTAAGATACACAATATGTTACCTCAGTAGTATTATGATATTTGGAGCATATTGTGTAGGTAAGGCACACAATATGCTACCTCAGTACTATTTTTATAATTGGAGCATATTGTGTAGGTAGGGTACACAATATGCTACCTTGGTAGTATGATAATGGGGTAGTAATATGATAATCTGAGCATATTGTGTAGGTAAGGTACACAATATGCCACCTTGGTAGCATTTTGGTAATGTGAGCATATTGTGTTGGTTAGGTACACAATATGCTACCTTGGTAGTATCTTGATAATGGGAGCATATTGTGTAGGTAAGGTACCCAATATGCTACCTCGGTATTACTATGATAATTGGAGCATATTGTGTAGGTAAGGTACACAATATGCTACCTCAGTAGTATTATGATATTCGGAGCATATTGTGTAGGTAAGGTACACAATATGTTACCTCAGTAGTATTATGATATTTGGAGCATATTGTGTAGGTAAGGTACACAATACGCTACCTCAGTTGTATTATGATAATGGGAGCATATTGTGTAGGTAAGGTACACAATATGCTTCCTCGGTTGTATTATGATAAAGGGAGCATTTTGTGTAGGTAAGGTACACAATATGTTACCTAAATAGTATTATGATATTTGGAGCATATTGTGTAGGTAAGGTACACAATATGCTACCTCAGTAGTATTATGATCTTCCGAGCATATTGTGTAGGTAAGGTACACAATATGCTACCTCGGTTGCATCATGATAATGGGAGCATATTGTGTAGGTAAGGTACACACTATGTTACCTCAGTAGTATTATGATATTTGGAGCATATTGTGTAGGTAAGGCACACAATATGCTGTCCAGTTCTATTATTATAATTGGAGTATATTGTGTAGGTAGGGTACAAAATATGCTACCTTGGTAGTAATATGATAATGGGGCTTATGGTGTAGGTAGGGTAAACAATATGCTACCTTGGTAGTATGATAATGGGGTAGTAATATGATAATAGGAGCATATTATGTAGGAAAGATACACAATATGCTACCTTTGTAGCATTTTGGTAATGGGAGCATATTGTGTAGGTAATGTACACAATATGCTACCTCGGTAGTATTATGATAATTGGAGCATATTGTGCAGGTAAGGTACACAATATGCTACCTCAGTAGTATTATGATATTTGGAGCATATTGTGTAGGTAAGGTATACATTATGCTACCTCGGTAGTATTATGATAATTGGAGCATATTGTGTAGGTAAGGTACACAATATGCTACCTCAGTAGTATTTTGATAATTGGAGCATATTGAGTATGATAGGTACAAAATACGCTACCTTAGTAGTTTTATTTTATTGGAAGCGTATTGTGTAGGTACGGTTCAGTATAACGGTACTTAGGTAGAATCATTGTGATGGTATACTATTCAAAGTTAGATAACGCTTTATGTTAAGAATTTGTAGAGCAAGAAACTACTGCGCCGAAGGATATGAAGTAAGTGCATACATTAAATTATCACCATAAAACTGTCAGTAGCAAGCAAATTGTCAAAATACATTATTCAAGTTTACTCAGTATTAGTTCTGATCATAACCTTAAAACATACATACAATAAATGTTTCGTCACCTTTATAATGAATCGTCTCATATCTTTGCGAGCGCCAGCTTACTAGTAAGTGTCAGTGCAGAAGATTGTATGTTTCTGTGGTCAATACCTGAATTAACCGAGTTCAGAAAGTCTCTATTCCCATGTTAGCCCCATGCCTTTCAACATGTTTCAGTATAACCTGAAATACATATATGGTTTGGAGAGCTATGCCTTTTGAAAAAAATCAAAATAGTTGCCATGGGAGCCAAATTGGGTATCAGAATCGAATGAGTCAAGCAATTCTGAATGTCAATGTTGCCCCTATCCCTCAAACCAAGTTTAGATTCAATCTGACGTAGGGATGGGAAAAGATGGTCTTTGAAGGATATCAAGATGGCTACAATGGTAGTCATATCATATATTCCATTGGAACAGGTATAGCATTTATGAATGTCCATGGTGTCGTCGACTCATACAGGTTCATTACATTTCTACATTTAACCCCTGGCGTTTCCCCTTTTTTCCTTACTACGGTTTCCAAAGGTTGATATCATGTCGGGAAAGAAGCCAAATTTGGAGATAACGTCTCCAAAATGTTGTTAATGGGGATTAAAGACCACTATAATACAATTATGATGCGGGCATGGCTTTAGACATAAGGGTTCGTAAGATAGACAGATGGATGTCAAGAGGACAGTTAGAAAGAAAGGTAAATACCACGAGACATGTTTTCAAGAAGAGCATATTGTGTACCCTCGGACGACCACTGAAATAACATATGTACCGACCCTACACAATATGCTCCTCTGGTAGCATATTGTGTATGCAGGGTACACAAAATGCTCCAGCGGAGCATATTGTGTATGCAGGGTACACAATATGCTACTAAAAGGAGCATATTGTGTAGGGGAGCTTTTTGTGGACCCACAATGCTGTCGTGTCGTGTTGAGTTTTACATAATCTAATATCATGGTATTTTTCAGCATTTGATCAATATTCTGAACAGATACAAAAGAACACAAATCCATCAGTATAACCACAATGTCTTTCTGAAATATATATTATAGGGTCAATTGAGCTTTGTATTCGTCCCCACATAATTCAAAAATGACTATAAATCAAATGTCAATGCATAGTACGATCCACGGATGTGTTTGTTGAGCAATCATTTCCGTGTGTCAGGCGGGCAATTCAAAACATGTTTTCATTTACCAAGCGTAGTAAAAATAAGACCACAAAACAAATGTGACATTGGCTTATCCTTTGACAATAAGCATGACATCTTGCATCGCCTCTGGATCCATTTAGCTGGATATCGCCAACTAGTGTTTACAAACATAATGCTTAACTCATTTATTCTGTACAATAGTGCAAGTTAATAAATATTCATCCAAGTTAACAATTTTTCAGTCATTTATGTATTTTTCTTGTCTTCCTGAGTTGAACCAGTACTAAGCTTATAATAAAATTTCTTGGTCAATGTCACAACACAGTGGCCCCGATGAACCTGGAACTACTAAGGCTGCATTTTACCAACGGATCCAGAACAAACCCTTCTAGGGAGCGCAGTGATTGAGTGCTTTTACTCGAGACCGAGGGGCCGCGGATTGTAGCCTCACCGGCGTCACTGCGTTGTGGTCCTTGGGCAAGACACATTTGTCCTAGCTTAGTACTGGTCCAACCCAGGAAGACCCGTCCCTGTTTAGCTGAGAGATTGTTGATGGGACGTAAAAATCAAATCAAACAAACAAAAACAAACAAAACCTACTAAAACACTTATATTTTGCGGGTGATTTACTTGGCGCTATTGGCGGTAAAATAAAAAAAAATCGCCCGAAAATTGAAACCGCGAAGCACATTTCGGGATTCAGTTACACAATAAGCAATAAACGGACACACATCGATAGAATGTTAGTATCTGTATCGTCAACAATGACGTTTTGAACGGTACAGTATGTTTCAACGTGGAGGAAACCACGTCTTGACCCGTTACTCCATGATAACGCCTTTTGGCGCCTTTGAAACATCATGTATTTGAAAATATTATGGAAAACGGAGCATTTGCTCTTTTGGAGCAAATGCTCCATTTTCCATAATATTTTCAAACGTACGAGGGGCGTTCAATATGTAATTAAAATAGCCCAGTATATCCCAAAGTTTTATATTTACACACTTCATAATTACTTTCATTCAAAGGTTTGTTTCTTGGCTAAATAAGTGTAAAATTGCAGTTGTCCAGCTCCTTATCTAATTTACACTATCCACTTTCAAGATAGAGTACTGAAGTACACTGCGATATGAAATAAACAATGTTTTTAAAAGCAGATAACTACATGAACGAGGGATGTTTTCAGTTTGCTTCTTCGTGTGGTAAATATCCATATACTGGTGATTTATAACTGCAAATATCTTTGATATTGCTTTATACTCTATGAAATACTGAGGGTGCCATTTTGGTTAAAATCCTCCTGGATGTTACATTTTCTGGCATTCTATTGACAGGGTCGTTTTTGCGTGAACGATTACGAAGCGCAAATTTATAAGAAAATCATTTGTAACATTTCCTCTGGTCGCTTTGATGTTCATTTGCAAGTATTACAGCCGATTTTGTAATTTCTGTATTTAATCTCACTCATAAAGTACCCCCAAATACGTCATTTGAAAATTAGAAAATCACTTATAAGAATGTCATCTCTGGCTTACACTGAAATGGATCTGACAAAATACCGCGTTTTATCGATGTTTTGCATTCGGATGCATTGTTTGGACATTGTTACACGTATTTACATGTATATACATATAAATCTGGCTGGCTAACTTCAGAGGATAAAATTATAGGAACTGAAAATGGTATACCACTTAGATGAGATACCCCTAGATATTGGTTTCAGTTTAACTGGTCTGCTGCCCATGCACTGTAAGTATTGAAACTTCGATACAATCAAAATTATCCTTTCCTGGTACAAAGCCATATTTTCTAGTGCAAGAACCCTGCGTAATTTATTTTTACGTACATTGCTGTAAATGACGTCAACGTAAGAGGGGATAACGTAATAAAACCGTTTGCATAACATATAGGTACCGGTCTAAAGTATGTATCGTTTTAGCAGATAAAGGTGAAATGAGTTAGAAAACTATTGATATGTGATTCACGCTTGTTAAATTCTTGTTTTAGAAAACACAGCATGCCTTTCTACATTTGTTAGAATTAGTCTTTACAATTCGGAGGAAAATATATGCAGTGTATATTAGTGTGCTTTTTAAAAAAAAGTCTGTAACTTATTAAATTTGCAAAGATAGAATAACGTTTCATGCACCATGGGCCACGCTTTGATCTTTCGTTTGGCATATGGCATAAAATCCTAATGCGGTTGTAGATGAAATTATGAATGGGTTTTCATTACATATTGAACCCCCCTCGTATTCAAAACTTTACTAAAATTTTCTAGAATGTTTTCAATACTGTCTAAAATAGAAAATGGCATATGGAGTAGAGGGTTAAACGAGGTTAATAATATTGCTCCCTATATGAGCATATTCTTTCCTCTAAGAGTAGCCTATTTGGAAATTGAAAATAACTTTAAAGGACGTTAAATTGAGAAACCACCAAATGTTGCCAGTCTTATAAAATCGCAAAATGTTGATGCCGCGAATATTAGGTGGTTTACAGTATGTTGGTCAAGCCAAACCATGCCACTACAGCCTTCTAGTCGATTATCCAGTTGATGATAGCCAAAGTGAAAATCATAAACCTGGCTCCGTGTGGCATCACGCTGCTTTAAGACACCATACAGATTGGTGGAGGTCAAAAATCACGATTTTCTAGGTCTTTGCGAAACCTGCCTCTCTGATAACGACATGCGATGAGTGACAGACTGCCCGTGTTTCTTCGTTTTAATGTGTTGTTTGACATCTTTTGAACTGGCAAATTGAAAATAAACATATGACAGAAGAGTATCGCTGTCAAATATTGAAATTTGAGAAATTACTTGATAGCTGGATACTTCTTTAATATCAAAAGATGAAAAACTATAAAATTGGAGTTTTATAATCTTGTCACAGCTTCTGTCTCAAGATGAGACTGCAAATAAAGGCCCGAAAATAAGCAAATATTTTTCTACGCTTTTTCATATAAATGTAAATAATAATAAAATGATATGTTTTTGAAACAGTATGTGGGTTGAATACGCTGATGTCTCGCAAAAATGAAAATATTTGAAAACAAACAATAACAGATCTGATTGATTTCTAAGGCCTAAAATGGAGGACTATCAGGGAAAATATAAATAAAAATCTTTGGTCGAGATAACATTTTTTTAAAGTTTGGTGAATATTATCTTCTCCATTAATTTTATCATTTGTTTTGGTGCTCAAAAGAATAGTCTCGTTGAATTGGTATTTAAGTGGGGTGGAGGGGTGGGGTGGGTGGGGTGGGACTCACAAAGCTGAGTGCATCTAACAAGTTGTATGTCAGTGTTTAGATTATTTTCATTATTATTATAATTTGGTCCCAAATTAACCCTGGTAACTACATATTCACTTAACAAAATTTCTAATTGGTCACCTTACACTTTACGCTAGTTTTTGAAGTAAGAATCGGTTATACAAAATGTCTGCTTCTATAAATAAACAAATGTTTTGTAAGTCTCTGCATGTCATTTCATTTAAAAAATGACTTGTACTTCTTGCACAGACGATGCTAGAGTAAAGGTACATTCATTTCAAAAAGTCACATTTTTTCTACAATATCAAATAACCTACAGAGACGTATCCTTTTGTATTTTTGTGTGTTTTAAGATGTTAAGATGTTACTGCCTTTCATGATTTAAGACGAGCAAGCATCAAATGGTTTGCTTCACTCAGACTCCTCGTTTCTTTTACGTAATAACATGAAGACAGACACTACCAGCAGCTATATCGTAGAAAGTCAGCCATATTCATGCAATTTACATGTGAAATTCGCATTGTTCTGTATGCCTTATCATCTGCGACAGGACAGTGACATTTTCAGCGATTATTCATTACTACTACACGTCTCTGTTCTAGTTTGGAATTTGAAAACAAAAATGCAAAGTGCCCTCAAATTAATTTTCACATTCAAACCAGAAGTGCGCATCAGAAGTGAAATATTTGTCATCACAATATGGACGGATCAAGTTCTATTCTGTTTTGCCTATTATGTTCAGATAAAATAAAATGCATTCAACAATTTTAGCACGTGCTACTGATGAATTTTAAAAGTCTTGAAAAATGTAATATTTTAGGAAAAGCGTAAAAAATCTACTTTAATCAAATTTTCAAGTGTTTGGTGTTTGTTGAGGTTGGCTAGACCAGATTATTGCCAACTGCACTTTAATTTGATAAAAAAAACTTCGCTCAAAACCATTTTTCTTCACAAAAGTAGATTTTTGCATTTTTAACCAAAAAAAAATGTGGATTGAAAGACAACTTTTCTGAAAGACCGCTAAACTTTTGCCAATTAAACTGCACATATTTAGGCAAAACATCGTGTCAATGTTATTAGCGCTTGATCAGAAATAATGAGTTTGAAAAGTGACCAATTAGAAATTTTGTTAAGTGTACATAGTGCGAAAATGATTCTCGTTCATATTGTGTTAATACTACGTGCGACTGCCTTTTTAATTGCGTGTAAAGTACCAATAATAAGTCCGCCGTAACTTACATGCAGGCTGCTCTCCGTTTCTGTTGTTGATGATTCGTTGTTTATTATTGCTCCCATTGTGTGGGATCTGTGTTTGTTCCATGGTTGATGTGCAGTGAGTTGTGTCATTTCTAGTTTTGTAATCATCTTGAAGGAGGATAAGAGAGTCGGTGCTTACTTTACATTCATGGTTTTGTGACTGTTATTGCTCTGTGGCTATTCTTCACGGTGCCGTGGGTTGGTCTGCAGTGTGTGATTGTGGTATAACCTGATCATTCTCACTTACTTTTCGCCAATGTTGATGATACTTCTATTTTCTTCGTTGTACAACAGTAAGAAAATCATTCGGCTAAATTTTTGACGGAGAATATCAGCCAATGGCAAACTAAATATCTACTCTGGTGTAAACGTGGTTGCTTAATAAGCGAGAAGTCCCAGTTGCATCCATCTGAACCACACTCCCTCCCAAGTTACTGTGCATATGCGAAGTTTCGTGTAAATCAAACCCACGCGAATTGGCGATATCACTCTGCCGTTTACTGATATTGGTAAATCTTGCCCTGTTCGCGATTTTTTACGTCGCAAATGTGTCTTTTAACATTTTTCGCGAAAATAAGATTCTCGCGAAAATTTCCGAATTAACAGTATTTTGGTTTTCTATTTAGTCAACAATGGGCTTCAGATTTACTTAAACATTCCACTTCTAAGTTTCTGGTGAAACTATTCAACTTTAAATTGGTTTTAAAAGGGTGTTAGAAAAATCCTGCGAAAATTGCGATTGAAAGCAAAATAAGTAAGCAAACAGTGTAGATCCAGATGAGATAGCTCATATGAGTCAGCTCATCTGAATCCATACTTTTGCACAGTTCTCTTTTTCAGGTCTATAGTGTTGAAAAGGTTAAATCCTTTAAAATATGCACCCAATTTCGACAAATATGAGAGCACATATTGGTTTTGCCAAGTCTGGGCATCCATCATGCATACATTCAAGTAGGATATCAGAACAGAACAGAACAGAACAGAACAGAAATTTTATTTGGACTTAAGCATTACAAGCTCATCGTCACAACAATACATAAT
Organism: Loripinus fragilis; assembly: GCA_964019695.1. Classification (NCBI taxonomy): domain Eukaryota; kingdom Metazoa; phylum Mollusca; class Bivalvia; order Lucinida; family Lucinidae; genus Loripinus; species Loripinus fragilis. The sequence goes on along the minus strand of OZ026522.1, from coordinate 23,159,706 downwards.
ATACAAATCATATATTTTACGCATGCATTTAAAGTGTAATTAATTTGATAAGTGTAGTTTGAGAGTGAAGCAAATTTAGGCATTTTTGTCCCTATTTTGCTGCAAACTCATGTCAGTACACCCTTGGTGAGACTGTCTACAAAATACTACCACCACAGTCGTCGTATCATCGCCAATTGTATATTTTCTGTATATCACAGAGGAGCATACTGCAATAAGGGCAAAACCAGGCCGCACTCTTAAAAGCAACATCGGTCCAGGGTTCGCACTCTTTGCGTCTCTCCAAAAACTATAATGTTTGAACGTACATTTCGAAAAAGTGAAAAAAGTGAACTCCCGGTCCGGTGTCCCCACCCGAGCTCTCTCTGTATGCGAACGTTCATTTATTGTTATATTAAATTCCAAAAATTAGGTGCATATGTGCACAGTATAAGTATAGACTCAGACCAGACGCTGCATGAAGCAACACCTGGTCCGGGTCTACACTGATCACCAGGCAAACTTCAAATCTCGTATTACGACAAAAGAATGGTCCCACGCCGGGTCGTCCAAGTTTAAGCCGATGCCAAACGTTTTGGATCCAGATCAGCCCGATGTCTCTCGGGTGTGACCTGGGTCCAAACCGTTTGTGTCAAGTCCCCACCGGCATAAATCATAGTGAATAACACCATAACATCTGTAGATACTTTGATGCTGAGTGAACTTAATACATGTATGATGGCCTGGGTTATGGCGATTGATTTAGAACGAGCACCATCCTTTTGCAAAGGCCTACAAATGTTCGAATAGCTTGGGTGTCAGTTTTATTTAAAACACCATTTCTAATTTTAGTTTCATTTTTCATAATTGCGAATGAGTAGTGAACTTTTTTGAATAAATTATAGCGTCTAGAGTTTGTCATGGACTTTGGCAACAATTTACGATTATTAACGTGTGTCACATTTATTAATATTACCTTTTATTCTTTAAGTTAACGATTTTAACATCTTAGTCTTTTTTCAACCAGGTCAACCAGATAATATGACAACGGCAACCAGTCAGTACATCAACGGTGATGCAATCAACAATCCATTTTTAACATAATGTTAAATCTATCATTATGGATCTTTGCCATCTTGGTTGCATCAAAATTTACAAATATTATTAAAAGCGTTGTATCAAATTCTGAATTATCGTTGCGTGCTCGCAGGGTCAAGGGGCGGTTTGGTGATTTGCATATTGAAAAACAGATAAAAAGAAGATTTTATGAAATGTATGTATTATTGTCCGATACAACTGTAAGCCTACAAGCTTGATTTGCCTCACTTTCCACGTTTGACTGAGTCAGACCTCTGACGCGCCAATACAAATGTTTGACCGCAATCAAAACTTGTAAAAATGCAATTAAATTCTACTTTTTACAGAACATTAAGTCAATCTGCTCAATATTTGTCGTATTAGACCGATCGCCACATTGTGGGCGTGGTTCTGTAATACGGCTGGACAAAAGTCTAAAGCCCTAATAACTTCTACTGTTATCACCGGAACAAGAGATTTATACCCACAATGCAATTTCGTGAATATCTGATCCACCATTTTGAAAGGTGCGCCACCACGTCTGCACAGCACAATAAAATTCCAATGTTCTATAAACAAACACAGGTCTCGGAGTCAATAAATATTGAACGAAACAGAAATTGAAACGTTTTTCTTTGACATTATAATTCCGGTTGATATACATTGTCATGACATTTCTGAGCAATGTACAAATAAGGTTTTTATGAGTAGATTAATTGCTAAATTTAAATTAATGTCATCTTATGTAGATAACCGATGCACCGTTATTATTATACATGTAGCACTAAGTTAAAAGATGAGTAATTTGTATTTGGAATTTTTATTTGGAGACTAGGGTTTTAATAAACGTTTCATTCCATCATTCACCTGATATACCAGTACACAACGGTGGGCACACAACAGCCCCCAGCGATACGCAATTACAAAATAATAATAAAAAAAATGATTTTAAAAAAAAGTCAGTCGAATCTACCATTTTTTCAGTCTGTTCAACTAAGCACGTGAGTATGGTCAGGAAATACCACAGTCACACACCGCAGACCGGCCCAAGGTACCGCGAGGAGGATCCACAGAATACTGACTTACACAATACACCAGGGCCCGAAATTACAATGCCTCCTTAAAGTTAAGGAAGACTTAAGTTAAGTATTGATTTTTCAGGATGCGAAAATTAACGTTTCAAACTGATTAAAATCAAAATAGTTTCATTTTTTTCTGAGGATCACAATGATATCTTTGACCACAATTACTGCATCGATCCAGTCAATTTAATTAGCATCTAATATAGCAAGTTGGAATATCAATGCGTAACTTAAGTCTTCCTTAACTCTAAGGAGGCATTGTAATTCCGGGCCCAGGTAGGCAGTTGAATCAAAGCAACCAGCTATCTCTTCGTCATCAAGATGATTGAAAAACTAGACGGACACGAAGTACTGAATAACAAAACAAGGACCAAACACAGAACCTCCACAAAATATGGGAGCAACCATAAGCAATGAATCAACAACAACAACAACAACAGAGCCATTGCCTTATAACGCACAGCAGCCTAAGCCACTGGATGGCTTAAGGGGATGTTGCTTTCAAAAGCTCTTACTTGTATGAAATTTTTCCTGTATAAACAAAAATGAATATTTTATCAAGGAGATGGATACCTTTGGCTATATTGCTGTATGAACAATTTAAACATCTCACACAGGTCATTTTACGCCCCAACATACCGCTTTTTAGCACTTGGCAGCAAGCTTATCATTCGTTTTTTAGTTACTTCCTCGTTTTATTCCGTTTGGAATATTGCGGCAAACTCGGTGAATTTTAGATAATAATGTTAACATGAACAAGAACTACAGTTATACAGCTACAATATATGAAAGTATTTTCACCCAAACATATACAATTCTGATATTATTTACATTTTTTTATTTTTACCATGAACAATTTATAAACGAAAATTGGAAACATATATTTTTCTACCAGACGTTTGTACATTTGGGCAAAAAACCTTTCAGATACTGTAGTCGGATAATTGTAGTTCATGTTCATGTAAATTGTTTTCTCTAAAGTTCTCTCAGCGTATCACGATATTGCAAACAGAACAAAACCAGTAATTTAATCAAAAACGACTGATAAGCATGCTGCTGAAAGCATAAAAGCTATATATTGGGGCGTAAAATGATCTGTGTGAGATGTATAAATTGGTCATACACCAATATACCAAAGCTATATGCCCATTGATTTAATAGCAATTGTTTTTTTATACAGGAAAAAATTCATACAATTAAGAGCTTTTGAAAGCAACATCCCCTTAAAATGCTAGAGTCTGTTGTTTAAACATGAAAAATAATTAGCTGAGAGGCTTCCTAACAATTGCTATGTATTATCACAGAGAAACAATCTCGTCAAATTAACACACAATGATGATACAATGAAAAGTGCTCACGACTAATAGATAGCCAACCCCAAGATCAGCCAAGGTGGGCCCAACAAAAGACCGACATCCGGCACCAACCAACCGATTAAAGCTTTACAGCAGTGCTGTCACAGAATCCGAGATCTTACCCACCGTCGCACAATTAAAGAGGAAACCATAGCTAAATAGACCGTGATTGGATTTACAACCAAACATGCAGACGTTCGTATGATATCCATGTTATATCCAACTTTGTTGTATAACCTTCGAGCATTTTTTGAATTGATCACTAAAACTAGATTTTCATTAGACACCGATAGAGTAAAACGATACTAATATCCTAAATCATCAGCATCATACAGACAACTATTATAATATCAAAATCATACAAATGTAACAGCAAGGTAGATTTTCTGTAAAGCGATAACTAGCTACACTCATATATACATGTAAGCAAAACATGTGCAAGCGCGCTCGCGAGAGAGAGAGAGAGAGGGGGGACCGTAGACTAGTGTAGTTGTATTTTCAAGAATAACTAGAGACCCAAGTCAAGTGTTCCAAAATCGCTCACTTATATAGCACCTTAGTGGCAATGATGACCATCAGATCATATCATATTGTATTTAGCTTTTCTGCCACAGGCTGTCTGAATGTTGTTCCGCTGTCTCCGAAAAATGGCTAACATTTTGGGAGGAGACACTCTTAGGAAAATTCCAAGATTAACCCTGTGACAACCATCTAGGATACCAGAATGTAATGGTTTGAAAATGTAACGATTTTAGCAATTCCAAATTGCTATGCTGCCCCGATGACTCTCAAAAACGGTCCGAGACATCAGACATATGGTTCCAGATTGTAGAAGTTGTTTGACGACCATCTTGGATATTGCACTTTAGCCATTTTAGATATCCGTGCTGCTCAAATGCTTACCAACAATATTCAGTTCATTGGGCATATGGTTTGAGAGGAGAGATCGTCTTAAGATTTTCAAGATAGCTGCCAGGACGGCCATCCAGGATATTGGTACAAATATATTTAAGTCATTTCTACAGGTACTGTGGTTCAGTAGGAAATATCGTTTGAAGAACTTTTAGATAGCTGGCAGGGTGTCCATCATTTATAACGAAAAGAACCACTTTTAGAAATTCAGAATCACCACATTGCCTCTCATCAAGTTACGGTTTAACCCTGTATCAAGCACCAAGAAAATATGAGTCTGAAAATGTCGTCTACTGAAGTCTCTGCTGCAAATAAATGCCAAACATAATTGAAGAATTCAAGCATAGGAGCAAACAGCGTGGACCCAGATCAGATTGTTTTTATATGAGCAGGTTGATCTGGGTCCACAATGTTTGTCATAGAGTCTTCTTAAACTTTTCAGCAGACAAGAAAAGTAGACCACTTTTGTTTTGATTGTCGCTTTAAGGGTTGATTCAACGTATGACTCTGGGGAAGGATTTCTAGCGATAAGGCGGGCTATTTCCCTAAATGAGACATTCGTTTTATTTTGTTGAAATAAGGACTGGAGACACTAGGCACATCCAACAAATAGACCAGCCGTATATGCACCCTTGCACCATAGCCCCTATATTTAAATCGTTTTTTCCCTTAATGCATGTAATGACCCTTCGTCATTTTGAATGAAAATTTATTTTTATCATCAACTGTGCTTGCGATCTCATTTACATGTATGGGAAATAGACCGTTAAACTAAGGTAAACAAACGTCATATCACGATAGAGTTTATATATTTATACAGTTGATGTACAATAAAAAAAACACCATCTTGCAACGTGGTCTATTTTTATCAGATGTTTGATGTATTCTTTGGCTTGTACAACCCCTCACCCCTAGGCCCAAGACGCCCTTTACACGTGTTGTATATGTTTAATGCGACATATCATTGTCCAAAGAGCATCTTGTGTCTAGGGGGGGGGGAGCATCTAAAAACAAACTGAAATATACCGATTTTATCTTTCCAATGACAAACGTCACGGTTTTAAGTGTATTTCATACGCATGCGCAGAAGGAATACCGTAAAGTTTTGGAAATGAAGAGCACTTCTATCCTTAACATTTTAGCACTTTTATTTTTGGAAAACTAACAATGCATTTACTCAAAGTCTGGTCTAAACGGAAACCCAGTATAAAGACGTAAAAGAGGGGTGGGAGTAGAAAGCACAAGTTTTTACGGCTTTGTGAATGATGAATTGCTTTGAAACGTTTTTTGATGCTTACTATGCATATTTTACTGCCGAACCACACCAGTTTTAAAAACATTACTTAAAAATTCGGTGTTTGTAATCATGTCAACTAGGGAAAAGACACGCCTTATCGCTAGAACTACTTTGTTATTTGGCGGCCCTTTTGGGTATCAGATGGAACGATTTTAGCGATTCTGAACCACCGTGTTGTCTTGATGTCTCATACAAAGTTTGAGCTCAATTCGTCTTACTGAACAGGTGAAGTCCAAACTGTAAAAAAACTAACGACGGACGGACTGGCGGAAAATGATATACCATAAATCAAATCAAAGTAAGTAAGGGTGCAAAGAAATCAAATAACCTTTACTTCACTCATAAACTGACGTGGCGATGCAAAATATTCTTCATTGACTTTGATGTCGATATTATTTCGATGGTACATGTAAAATGAAGCTTGAAAATATACCATCTAATGACAAAAGCAGATGTAGGGTAAATCTGGTTCTCTCCTTTTACGAAGGGTCGTTTTCCAGACTATTTAAGTTCACACAAGAAACTTTATAAAAAGTGGACACTATTTATTCATGCACATTCTTGTAATTCGATATGTTGGTTTAATGCATTGAATGAACTGTCTCTGCGCTATACGTGTATTATAAACAACATTCCCGTTGACGTAACAAAATGGCCACTAGCGCTAACTCCTGGTGAGCCGGACTACTAAAGAAGCATCATTAAATTGTAACCCAATAGTGGAAACCCCATTTATCAATAGGGATCATTCACAGCCCCTCAGTGTAAAATCAAACATTGATTACCTCTAAAATGCTAATCTAAACAAAATTAGAGGGTATGAAAGTTGCATAGTAATACAATATATGGGGTCTGACAAACTGGATTGATGAGTTGCAGCAAAATTACGTAGCCCAATACGTCACCGGATGCTGTTACGGTGTTTATATTCTCCCAGGTGGTTAGAATGTGCTGTGAACGTGTCCCATAGAAGATTGACTATTTAACCAAGGAGATACTCACATCGGATAGGTGGCAATCGAAAAAGTTAATACTTTGGACAAAAGTAGATCAAAAGTAGTTAGAATCATAGTTTTTTTTACTGCATGGCAATCAAAACACTTTTTCTAGCAATTGGACGTCAAATGACAATCGAAAACTCTGTTTCTTGCCATTTTTGATCTGCATTCGTCGATTGTTTAAAGCGTTTTCGATTGTCGCCTATCCAGTGGAGACACTAGCGTCACCAAAACGAGTACTTGTCAAGCAGTTTGGGTCCAGATGAAATGTCGCATACTGCCAATACAAAAACGATCATTAGAAAAAATACAATTCATTTGATTACCTTTAAATCCTCGAAAGATACAAATGATCATTCCAATTTAAGTGTATCAAATTAGTTGAAAGAATCTATTAGTACACAAAGGGTTGGCCAATAGCTTTGTCCCACTTCTCATAGGGCCTGGTACATTGTATCTATTCCGTGGGATGGATTGTCATGAGAGAGAGAGAGAGAGAGAGAGAGAGAGAGAGAGCGAGAGGTTTCTTTATGCGGTTACTAGATTTTATTTAGCATACTTTTTAATGGTGGATAAATAATTGTGTCTACTGAAAATGAAGTCAATAATTGTTTTGTTTTCGGACTTTACAACTGCTTTTTTTTATTTTTTGTAACTTCTGTATTGTTAAAGTCATGGGCAACTAAAGATCCTACCCACAGGCTTTAGCAAAGTTTAAAAAATAAAATAATGTATATATGTATGTTTTGTTATTATATGCCACAATAACGATGAGCTGTACATGCTTAAGTTGTGAATAAACTACATATTGCATATTTATTTACATGTGTTGATGAAGTCATGTGCAACTAAAGACCTTTCCCCCAGGTTTTAGCAAAAGCTTAAAAAATATAAAATAATGTAACATTTTGCATTTTTAAATGTATATACTTGTTAATTCGCTGAATGCAGAATGTAAATCATGAGACACTGTTTTACATTTTTTTGTTTAAACAAAGAATAGTGAACAAACAAAAACAAAATTGTTGTTAAAAGTTTAAGATCTTTTATTTACCTGTTGAAAGGTGAAACAGCAAATTGTGTCAATTTAATGCAGCCCATACTTATTTCATACTTAATAATGTCGTTTTTAGCGCTCTAGAGGGTGACATTGAAAAGTGTCAAAAATATTAACTTCTGGAACTAGCTTGGGCTGATTTTCATCCTGTATCAACTTGACCAGTTTCCAGGTAGACATAGAGATTGAGGATTCTCTGCAGTCGTATAAGAGTATTTATCACGCACAGACATTCTGTTGGTTTTGTAATGCATTGACTATAATCATGTTTTCACTTGCTTTAAAAAGTAGAAAATTTACAAATGAATCATTAACACATGTCTTTAACTGAATGGATTCGTTCGGTATCTTCTGGAAAGCAGACCCATGTTTTAATTACATTTTATCTGATCTGCTTATTACAGTATCACTTTTTATTCAAGGCATGCGAGTAATCGCTAGTAAAACCATGTTAAAAAGAATAATATTTGTAGAGTATTTTGTGAGATGAATATCTGTATAATACAGATTAAAACCCAATAACTGTCAGTGAACACTGGAATAGAAAATCGACTTAATACCAACACGAGAAGTGAAGAAATTAATGATTATACGCTACTATGCATAGTCTGGTCTGGTTTTCATTTCTAGAAAAGCCATAACTTATGTTGTTGTCTCCAGCGCTTTATATCAAGGCAAATTGCTTATTTCTCTGCCAAAGCGCTCTGCATGACTGTGACACCAAATTGTGGCAGTTAATGATAAACACACAAAAAACAAAAAAAAAACAACAACAACAACAAAACAACAACAACAAAAAAAAACCACAACCTGTTATCATATGACTTGTCACCACTACAGTTGCGATTTACTCATGAATGCTGAGAGTTAAAATCGAAAACAAGGATAAAAGCCTATCTTAACTAATCAAAACGTATTGACGACTAGTCACAAGCTAATATTGAAACTCATCATTACATGTCATGTTTTATATCTGAATTGTCTGTTTAATTAACAGGCTAGGATTAGTTGTGCAGCTAAGCTTCCCTTTCTACAATCTCTGAATCATGTACAAGGATAAAACTAGACTGGTAAAGAGAGCAATAGTAAAAAAATAAAGCATACTTGAACAATCATACAGTATATCTGTGTTCCATTTTACACTGATTGTCTGATTTACTGTATTTTGACAAATGGGGAAGTAATAATGTATCATAGATTTAATTCTGTGGTGATTATAATTTTTCAGTAAGAAGTCCTAGATATATGGTCGGAGGCCAGGCTAGGTTACAACTAATATAAGGCAGCGAGCCAGTAGTGATGGCATCAAGCGAGGAATACTTCTTTACCCATTAATGTCGAAATCATTAATTTGCCGCCCTCATTTCCAATGTTAAGGCGTTTGGGCGGTATTTCCGTTTTTATGGTATAACTATTTCTTGACATATATGTTATTATGATATAATCTATAAATAAACATAATTCTTTTTTCAGATGCCTATCTACTGCAACTAATATAACAATATGTCACATGGTTTGCCGCACGTGACGTTGCAAAGCACATGCCACGAGATAATTTTGCATGGCTTATGGGAAGTGACGTCATAACGTCAAATAATTTCGCATGATTCATCCATAACGTCGTTGGTTTTAATGGTCCAAAATGACAGGAAATACATAACATACATTTGTTATAAAATAAAACAATTGCTGACTTATGTTTCGGATAGCCATGGAGTGTTATTGAACAACAAACTTGATCATATTGACCTCCGCTCCGCATCGGTCAATATGCCGCTTACTGTTCAATAACACTCCATGTCCAGCTCAACATATGTCAATAAGTGTATAAAGTTATATTTGGTGTAAATGCATCTCTGCATCTATATGAGGTTTCACATGACATTTGGTATAAGTAATGTGTAGTTCCAATGCCGTTTTGTTGAAGAAACAATGAATTTTATTTATTTAATCTGTATTCGCGAAATGTGCCACTTTATTGCTAATCGACCAACCCAGTCCACACCTTCTTTCAACGACGGACGTTATTGTACATTGTATGTGAAACGCATCCACTGACTGTGGTGTCAATCTTAATATTTGCTTTATTTAACAAGGTTTCTTAGAAAACAAACTAGGAATTAAATCCAATCTTAACTGTGGTATTCCGGAAATGATTGATTGCTTTAATGGAAGTTACTGGTATTTCCGGTGCGCTTACTTCCGGTTGTCACATGGTCTGCGATCTTCGTGACTGCAAATACAATGGCGTATTTTTAAATACAAGTCAATTGAACATTTGGCTTTCTACAGTTGTTTTCTTTCGCCTCGCTAATATTTGCAATACCTTCCAACGTCTATTAGATTGATTTGTCCGGATGTCATTAGGACGTTGTATATTGCCACAGTGAAAGCAAATATTGATGAAATGTAACATAAAATGGTTTGTGTAGCGAATACGCACGATTACTATTAAGCCCCGGCGTGTGAAAGGAGCTATTTGATGGCAGCTGCTATAGAAATAAGTAATAGTTATACCATGGGTTGTCCGCCTGTACGTGGAGATAATCCACGAGCTTTAGCGAGTGGATTATCTTACGTACAGGTGGATAACCCATGCTATAACTATTTTATACCACCTACATTAGTGTAGACTTTGCGCATCACGAGATATTTCGTGCTAAAGTTGGTCAGGGTGGTATAAAGGTGGTTGTCCATATATATATATATACATTTCGTCAGGGGCATGATTCTATTATTATTTGACAAACACAGACTGTCTTATTTTAAGTGCCAAATGAGCAAAACAACACAAGATTTAAGAAAATACCAAGTTCACCATTAAGACAAATTCATATTAAATGTAATAAATACTGGGTACCCATGACTAATTCCATCCTACAAAAACGTAATTGCCATTTTTCGATCGTAAGTGATTTGGCAAACAGCAAATATTCTTCTGGGTGTAATACCGATGCTAATTTCAGGATTGTCATGGTCTTTATTGGTTAATGCTGATATCCCGTCGATGTGCCGGTTTTTGCTTGATAAGGCATATTATATGAGAATTTTAAATTCGGAGAAGTTCCTCTTTGCGTCGTTTCCAGGAAATTATATGGGAAGTGGCGCAATTCTAAATTTGAAATAAAGACGTTAATAACTTAAGGTATGATTGGACAAATGTAATAATAATGTTTTTTCACATGAAGGCTGCAGGTAACAATACGTACATGTACTTATTGAACCAAACGTTATGGTACATGTACTCGTAAACTTGTGTATCGAACTTCAGTTATAAATAAGATAAGCTTAAGTATTGCAGAGAGAGAGAGAGAGAGAGAGAGAGAGAGAGAGAGAGAGAGAGAGAGAGATGTAATCCATTTGAAATCCAATCAAAGTTAAGTAGATAGTAGACATGATAATGAAAACAGTAATTATCTGGAACAATATTGTTATGCGAGGGCTGATGTTTAGCTTAGATGTAGTTTTGACTTTTTGCAATTTTCATATAAAATAGTTTAAACGTTTATCAAAACTTAGACATGCCCTTTTTCGATTGATGTCAATGGCCACATTGTGTCAAAATTGCCCCGAAAATCTTGCAAACGTTTAAAACGTTGTAGCTGTTAAATGAATTCGGTAAAATTTGCTGAAAACAATGAAGAACACTGCTCCATTCCTGAAATTGTCAAATGGTATGTATTGGCTAGAAAAAAGAAAGTTTACAAAATCTTCTGCTATAAATACAATTGGAAAGCCTCGCCCTAGTGATCAATTCAGAAAGATAACCAAACGTAATAAAAAAGATGGATATAACATGGATATCATGCGATGGTCTGCATGCCTAGTTGTAAACCCAATCGCGGTTAGCTATGTTTTCCTCTTTAATTGCAAGACGGTTGATCGGGTCTCAGACGGCCCTGGCGTAAATATTTCGTCTGTTGCTTGTATTTGACCGTGTCCACAGTTGCTCAACTTGAGGTTTTCTTGAGTCCTAACTATCTGCGAGTCGTAAGCCATTTTCGTTTCATCATAGTAATGTTAATTTGATTAGATTGTTTCTCTGAGTTGATGCATTGTATAAGTTATGAAGCCTTCATGCAATCCAAACAATTTTGTGTTTAAATAATAACATAATCTGGCGTGAGATTTGGTACCAGCAAATATATATTTCCCATGCCCAACCCCTGGCTAGGGATGTTGTCCATTCTAAGGCGGCGGTTCTATTGTTGTTATTTCGTTGTTTATTGTTGCTCCCAGTGTTGGGAGAGGGGTTTCATTGTTTAACCTTATTTTGCTGTGCAATACTTAGTCTCTTTTCTAGTTTTGCAAGCATCTGAGCTGCTGATTTCCTTTTTTTGTATTCACTTGAGTAATAAGTTCACTTTTTGGAACGTTCATGGAATCATCGATAGTTAGGGTCTCTTGCAAAAGGCTTCACGTTTACTTTGCAAGAGACCCGATGTATTCGTGATTCCATGAACATTCCAAAAATTGAATTTATTGCTTATATTTACATTCTATTATAAATATCTAAAATATAAAACTTATTTATAAGTTAGGAAGTACAACAATTTTGTATTTAATATGAAATCGTATTAACGGTTTTGTCGGAGTGTAAAACAGAAAAGCCGAACAGCCAGCGTAAACACGGACAGCCAATGGAGCAAACAAGAGGCTTGTTTTGCACGTGCGACTCAGGTGTGGCTCGCTGTCAAACAAAACACCAGTATCACTTCTGGCGAATGAGTTCGATTTTCGAAGCGAATTGCACGGGTAAGTGAGCTTGGCAGCTGTCAATCAAATTTGTGTCGTTCAAGAGGCTACGAATTGTTGCAAAAATCTTAAGATTCATAAAGGATTGCTTCGAAAATGTAAATATAATGTTTTGTGACTGTTAGAGCTCTGTGTATACCTCCTAATGGTGCCGTCGGTGATTGTGGTATAAACTGCCACCGGAATTGTTTTTGCCAAACCAGTTTTGGCAAAATGACCTAGTAATTTTAGCTGACATAGAAAGCTAAAGTGACTAATTTCCAGTAGAATAGACCATACTGAGGAAATTCGATAGGTTTTTGGCTTAAAATCTATAATGACCTGGAATATATTCCACGACAAAGGTCAAAATACCGATGCGAAAAATTTCCCATTGGGGATTTTCAAAAGTTCTAAAGTTCATCTTTTTATTCAAATATGACAAGATCTCATGTTAAAGGGTGTGTAAAAATGAATGTCCATCGGTAATAACGATTTTTCATTATTCCTCGCAGGGATTTTTGGAGAAAAAAATCCTGCGGGATTTTTTTAAAACATCTGTTAAAGGGTCTAAAATCAAGCTTAGGTTCACTCTTGCAATCTGTTTGACACAATTGAGTATGTTTAAAGTATATAATAACACTTTGATAACCACTAAAAATGGAAATGGGTTCGTCCTACTGATAAGGGTGTGCAAGTCCATTTGGCTTAAATGGGTTAAAATTAAGTATTATCTTCAGTTTCAGCTCTGATGATTTGATTACAACCATGCAACTAGCAGGTTAGCAAAGGGTTCATGAACTCGAATTTAGAGATATAGCTGTCATGCAAATATAAACAATTTGCCATAGAGTAACAGGAATTTTAATACTGATTGGCAGTTTTGATGTTAAAAAGAGGTAAAGACAATGGACATGATACTTGGAAAACGTAAATTTCCAAATCGTTTTCTTCCTTATTTTTATTAAAATAATTTTGTAGGTACACATTGGAATTGCCTCTATGAGCCAATTCCAATGTGTACCTACAACATAATGTCTTTTCAATAAATGAGTTTTTCACCATAAGCTTCTTTTAAACAAATTCTCAACCTCTTTCATTTATTCAAAGAAATGAGCATGTAGAAATGAACAATATTTCATGTAGTTTGTCATGCACCTGGATGACAATAATAGACTGTCTATTTTATTATGCTTCTGACAGCTTATCTTGAGATGTTTCATGGGAGTATATTGCTAAATTGCTAGTTGCATGGTTGTTAGTCGAGTTATGTGTACTTTGAACATAACCAGCGTATAAAAGAATAATTTATTGAATAAACTTAATAATATAGAGTCGTTTATATTTACCATGTTTACATAGCATGACAACATCTGTATCAGAAATATGTTACGCAAGAATCTTTGAAAAACGATAACCAAGAAAAAAGAGAAAAAATCAATCATAAAATAACATCTAAGGAAATCACTCGACCAAGGTGTAAACATAATTTTATAGTGTTAATAACAGAGGGTACGTGTCAATTACGAATCCAAACATATTAAGGTCATCCTAAGACGTTCATGGAGAATAAAGAAAAAAAGTAAAAATATAAATAGCAGCTGAGTGAACCAAGTACAATCAGAAAATTGTGACAGATGGCATATTTTCGTTTATACTGATTTCCCCCTTTCTCTACACAAACAATGCTCAAAGGGAGACTAGTGGAACAACCAGTGATTATCTTGAATTGCGTACATTTTCGAAATTGGAACTTCTCTAAAGTAAACAATTTGCTCCCAAAGGGATAAATTCTTTCCTTTAAAGAGCAGTTCATTATGATATGGTAAATCACTTACCACATTTAATAGGTGACCTCCATTGAATGTGTACTATTTTCATTACGCATATGCGTAACTGCGTAATGGGAGCTGAATCTTAATTGCAGAAAACTCATGTTTTTAGGGTCATACTGGAGCGTATGGAATTGAATCAAACCGAAACCATTGTATTTAATTTTGCTTTACAACTAAACTAAGGGAGATTGTCATCGCAGAATGTCCAGCCATCTCTTGTGTTGCATTACTTCCCATTGGAAGTGTTTTGGTGAGCACAATTTATGCTTTTACTGTTCTAAATTATTTCTGCCAGAGAAGGTAATCATCAGGACACGTAAGATGATGTTTACAATCAATAATAACTTCTCTGTTACTGTCCTGCTGGCCAAGAGTGACAGTGACATCATGTTATGTTTACAAAGTTATCAGGGACTTATAATCGATATACCACTTGTGTATTAATCCAATCCTGTCCTATCCACAGGATAGGATTAATACACGAGTGATCTATCGATTCGAGTTAGCTCAAGTGCGTTGTTCAAATTAATGATTTACTGAAAATTGTAAACAAAATATTACGTCATGTCACTTTTGGTTGGCAAGGCAGTACCTTGTTTACCGTCTAGAAAGTCTATATATACATGTAAACATGGCGTTCCCGTTCATGTGTGCTGCGACCTATCTGTCGCATAACTCTCTATTCGTTCATGCGCGGATCTTCGTCAAGGGCCCAACTGACAGAAGAAAAGAGTTTTTGCAACGTTTTTTAGTCTTCAACTTATTTTACAGAGGGGTCCAATAGTACATTTCAAGAAAATTCCAGGGAATCCAACATTTTCTCCAGGGGGGAGTCCAACGTTTTCGAGGGAGGGGGAGTCCAATTGCTAATTCCTATGGAAACTTATAGACCTTGTAATTATACATGTGGGGATCCAGACCCCCTATCACCCCCACTGGATCCGCGCATGTCTTAACGGGTCGTGGGATTCTATATTCTTCTAAGTGGAGTGCTTGGTATAGCCGTTTTGAGTTTCGATCTACACAGCGCCATGTACCTTGTATGGGATTCGGGTTAGCTGGGATCCAAGATACGTTGTACCCTATTACTTTCCACTTCATCAGCAGGCAGGATCTTTTTGGATTTGGTTATGATGGTTTTCATGACTGGTCGTCTGACATCCTCTAGTGCATTACATTATGTCAAGATACACTGGAAAATCACTGGTGGCTGAAGGTTTCCTTAGAAAATCTGACATGAACCCTCAAATACGGTCCAATTGCATCTTGCAATCATCTTGATGGGGAAGAGAGAGAGAGAGCTAGTTGCTTAATTTCATTGTCTTGTGACTGTGTTATGTGGCTCTTACTTAGGATGTTGCTGGTTGGTATTTCCTGATCATACTCATTTACATTTTCTAAATGTAAACTTTAAAATCTACTTGTCTCAAACCACAAGACCCATAGCTTCAATATTTGGTATGTAGCGCTATCTAGTCGATATAAACCATGTAAATCTAGTTATATCCCTGTTGCTGTAATTGGCCCCACCCCTGGGTCATATGTTTTGCAAAGGCTTACATAGAGGGGATTAAAACATCATCTTGCATAAAATCACAAGGCCTAGATCCTTGATATTTGGAATGTAGCATCATCTAGTAAACATCTACCAATTTTGTTCAATGACATGTTAAGTGTGTTTCATGTGAATGAAATGTTTAGGGTGGTTGATAACAAACATATTCTATTTGCAGATGACTCTTCAATATTGGTAGCTATAAGATATTATACAATTATTGACTTCAATGAAGTAGACATAAGGATTTATCTACCCGAAAAAGTGATAATTCACCGAGGCCGCTAGGCCGAGGTGAATATCACTTTTAAGGGTAGATACATCCTTATGTCTACAAAAATAGAAGTCAATAACTGTTTTGTTATATGACTTTTAAACTTAGACTGAAAACTCTATTTTCACTTTTGTTGTTGAAGTCAACCTCGATCAACCTAAGGGCTTTCTTACAAGTTTTATCAACTGTTAATAAAATATTTTAATGTAGTATTTTGCAAATTGAAATGTATATTAATTCTCTGAATGTGGAATGTAAAATTAAATCATAAAACTTTTTTACATTTTGTTTATTCAAACAAAGATAAATGAACAAACAAAACAGTTGTTAAAATTCACGAAAGTCTTTAGTTTACCTGTTGGGATGTGAAACAGCAAATCATGTCAATTTCATGCAGCACATGCTAGTTTTAAACTCATCATGATATTTTTAGCTCTCTAGAGGGTGATATTGCAGAAGTGTCAAAAATATTAACTTCTGGAAACTAGTTTGAGCTGGATTTAATCCTATATCACCTTCTGAGCCAGTTTAGACCAGTTTTCAGGTAGACATAGAGATTTATGAAGACAAATTGGGCCAATCAGGAGACAGGATTCTCTCCAGTCATATAACAAACGTATATACTGTTGAGAATTTACGTCAAACAGATCTTCAGGTCACAAGTGAGTTGCTGATTAATCATCGGTGGGCCTGACCAAAAACACAACACCAGACCCAACTGGGTTACCCTCTCATCTATAGATACGTAATTAAGTCGGAACAGTCATGGAATCTGTGGTACGACCCGCCGGAGTGCAATAAAAAAGGAAAGGAAAAATTGTCACCGTGATTGGGATGACCACCAAGCTAGCAGTCTGTCGCAATGCATTCATGTTATAATCAATCTTTCGTTTATGAGAAATTATTAACTCTTTTTCAATGTAAACAGTCTTTTTGTGTATAACTGTGAGTTTGTCACTTTCCCATTGGTATCCTGGGTCAGGTGTTGTACTTGATTGTATCGATTCCTGATCTTTGCACCTTTACTTACTTTGTACCTGTAACGTGGACTCGAACGATGTCAGATAAATATACTCGTATATGACAGCTCTTGACCGCCTTATAGCAATTAACATAGAAGTCAGGTTTTCATACCCGCTCTGCTATTGTTTTAACATACCTTCTCAGAGAGAAATAGTTGGAAACTTGGCATTAGTTTATTAACCCATTTAAGTCAAGCGTCCTTTTTATGGGAAATTGGCAAACAGTGAAGAACCAGATCAGACGCTGCTGACCGTGGCGTCTGATCAGGTTTGCACTGTTTGCCTAGTAAAACATAATGCTCTTTTTCGAATTTGAATGAAATTGAAACTTACTTCCTATCAAATGGATTCGTCAACCATCAAAATGTATGCGTCTAATCGAGAAGGGTGGAAAATTCCATTAGCATAAAAGGGTCAATTGTAGCAAAGCATATGCCCACTGGTCATATTGCACTAATGCTGGGCTTTCTAAACCTTATCTGCGGGTTAAATTGTCCTTCAAAAATAGTAGGTGAGTATGATCAGGAAATACCACAACCACAAACTGCAGACAAACCCATGGTATCGTAGGGAAGAGCCACACTACAATTACGAGACACCAGGAAGGCAAACAAAGCAATGTAGCTTTCTCTTCCCCGTCGAGATGATTGCAAAACTAGAATGGACTCAAAGTAGCGCTCATCAAAACATAGAACAATTACAGAATCCCACAATGTGAGTAACAATTAACAACGAATAACAGTCAAACTTGATCGATTTTACTCATTTCCTAACAAGTCACGATTGATTGACATATTTTGGCGGGGTTTTTTTGGTTTTTATATATAATTTTTGACATTATTTTTGACAAGTCAAATTAGGAATTCGCAAAAAGCGGTTGAAAAGTAGTGAAAATAATTTGTATTTGAAGGAGTTTAATTCATTTTATCATATGACGTCGCGTCTGGGAGTGAAATAACACCATGCAATAAAATCTGTAAACCACTAGTGGTTTATCGATTTACGGGAAACGTTATAACGTCCATAACAACGTTGCGTATATAATGACAAAATCTTAACGTTTGAACGCCAGAAAATGAGATTTCAAAGTATTTGTCACATGATAAATAGAATCTAACATTCGTGCTCTTGTATTATTGAATTTATAAAACTCGTTGCGAAAAAGAGATAAAATGCTCGGCAAGCCTCGCATTTTATCTCTTTTCCCCAACTCGTTGAATAAATTCAATAAAACATGAGCACTCATGTAAGATTCTCTATGTATTGGATACTTGAAGGGACATCATCCTATAATAACGTGAAGCTCAAATGACGTGTAATGTACTTCCCCTTCACTGTTTGTCAAGTGCGAACTAAATGAGCCGTGACATGTGATTTCCAACAATTTGACATTTTTACAAGTGTAGACTTGGACGAGCCTCTGCAGCCTCCTTTTAAGCCTAGAAGCTCCAAATGGTGGTCAGTAAGTAGCTTAACAATCATAGAATAATCAAGCGACTAGAAAAGGCTCTGATCAGACTGCGCATATGCGCAGGCTGATCAGAGGCTTTGCTGGTCGCACATACCACATTGTTGGAAATCTCATGCACTGGCTCAAATAATAGCGCTTCTAGGCGGTAAATGAAACGGGTGGCGAGGGGGGTTTCAGATATACAGTAGCTCTTGGCACATAAACAGTATTTATACATAAATGTGCACGCATTGCTGAATTGACAGTACTACCATTCTCGCTAAACAAGCCTCTAACCGTACACTATGACAGAAGTGTTTTGTGTAATAGTCAAAATATTGTTTTGTATAAAACCTCTATATAGAACGTAGGATCCATCTGCATTTATGCAAAGAATCTATCCGACGGACTTTGATTTTCAACTTGTGTCCTATACTTATAACCGGTTCAAAATGTTTTAAAAAGGTGTGTATAGTAGTTTCAAAGATAGATGAAATCATTGTAATCAAACACTGGCGAGTTTACCTTGATTTTTGGGGTGCAGGTAGTCTCAGTTTACAGCTTTATTGAACCTACCATGGCTTTCTGCATATATATGCGCATGGTAGTGAATAGTCATTCTTTACCTACTGTACCTGTTGATAAGGAAAATAGAATTGCCTCATTACTATGCATCTTTGAAACTATTATAACCTGTTCATTTTACATACAAACAACAAAACAAGTGAACACGACCTATAAATGCCAGAATTACAAAACATAGGCCAACCTACAGCACCGCGTGAAAGAGACACAAAACACTAAAAGTTACACGACAGTAAAACACATTTAAAAGTAAGAGACCAGCTCTCTTTTCCCCACCTGTTTGATTGAACAAAAACAAAAACAAACAACGACAACAACAAGAAAGCACACTTCAGTAAAACCTGTCTTAAGCGGCCACTCAAAAAGAACACAACAAATTGGTATTCAATACCAATTATTGCTTAATGTAGGTCAAATGTATTGCAGAATGCTCAAAGGGGAGCATTCTGCAATAATATCGACCTTCATTAAGCTACCATTTTGCATTAAGATCATTAATTTGCCTAATTTAAAGTAGCCGCTTAAGACAAATTTTACTGTAAGTACTGCATTACAAAACCAAACCAAACAAAGAACCACCACAAATCTTAGGAGCAACAATAAGCAACGGACAAACAGTAACAGAATCACCGTGTTAGTATCCTAAGCCACGTGTGTGTGTGTGTGGGGGGGATAAACTTTACCGCTGAAATCTTGCACTAGATTCTGATGTTGTCGAAACACAAACATTGTTAAGCTCGCACGAATGCTTCCTAACTCATACAATACATACTATTCTTGCATGGGAATTCGTTACGTGAAGCTGTTTGAAGCCGCAAAATCCGTGTTCAAATCATGAGATTCTCGTGCTGTTTGAACATGGCTTTTACTTGAAAAAGCCTTATCTGGGCCCAGACTTGCATGCATGACGTTACACTGGAATGCGTTGCGGCCGTGACTGATCATTTCGCCGAGGCTTTCGTTCGCGAAAACGTTGCAAGCGTATATATATGACGATGTGGCGACGTAATGACGTTCGAAAGTTGACGCTGACGCAATTTTGTTTTGAGAAATCAAGTGTAAGAAAAGGGATATTTAATGTTTAAGCGACGTTTTCAGCGCGGGAAATGCTGAAAACAGGTAAAATATGCAAGTATAACGACCACACATGTTTGTTTCATTGCATTAACACTTGCCCGGTCCCTCGGACGATGTTTGAACACTCGAACTAACGGCCTCGTGTTCAAACAGCTTCCTCGGGGGCAAATGTTAATTGATGAAAAAAAAACACGTGTGATTCCTATAGTATATCATGGCAGGGATGCCCAAAATCCAACTCACATTCTGTTATAAAATATTGAATCAGTTTCTAAAGAGACCCTAGAGAAAGTCTCTTGTATTCCAGCCAAAGTCAAACACCGGGCACTGACCTACCAAAGAAGGTTCAAGGTCAGGGTCTTCATAACGTCTAATGCACGGCACACCGTTGCGCAAAGAAAACCATAGCTGTAATAGTTAAAAAGAAAGCAAAGATCATTGAATCGATACAATCAATTATCACATATTTAAGACACGTTTTGCCGTGATAACCGAAAGTCTGCATATGCGATAAGTTCTTTCCCGCCAACTGGTTATCAGCCTGCCGTGGTGATAACCGGAAGTCATGTATTTTGAACGGAGAGAGGTTATCATGCCCGGCACGTAACGTTGTTCATTTGATGACGTCAGATGTAAACAAGTGGCGCGACGTAACGTCAAATTTACGCCATTCCTCTGTTTTACTTACATTTTTTTTACGTCAAACGCGTTAAAATAGTGAAATGGAATATGTGATAAACAGATTATAACAAGGGGTTTTGGTTATCGCCCTCAGTATCAACCCTCGACCATTATCAGCCCTCGAGCTAAAGCTCTCGGGCTGATAATGGGGTCTCGGGTTGATACTTTGGGCGATAACCAAAACGCCATGAGATAATCTCTAAGTACCACACCTGACCCAAGACACCATATGGGAAAGTGACAAAAACACAAGGAAGCATCACACACAAGAGAGCCAAGTGGTCAGCCCGTTCCCAGCATGTGATCACAAGGCTGCAAAGAACAGACAAGATAGTACAATAAAGACCAACGAGAAACATACATACAAAGCTCTACAATAGAAGCAACGCCTTAGACTTGTCAGTAATATAATCACTGGAGGGCTTAAACAAGTTTAACGGTTCCATACCCTTAATTCTGGTGTGAATCAAGACACATAGATGTTTGGTTTGCATGAAAGATTCCTAACTTATCGATGCATCACATCCTAATAAACATAAAATATCTCACTCTTTTATGATGCTTGATGATCTTGGTACTTGTATTTATTGGCCTCTTCCAGAGTTCTGGGTTATCCACGAAGTAAGACGTCAGTCAAACTGCTACAGAGACTAACTAGAATATTGCAACTTTGCATGTCGGTTGCTTAGTTATTATTATCACAATGTGTGATGCCTGTTTGATCTTTATGCCTTTTGGTCATATTCTATATGCATTTTCAAAGCAAACCTTTAATGAGTCTTAAGATTGTTTCAATCGTTCATAGTCTCATGAACCACACAAAATTTTATTGACAGCAGCCAAGCGCACTTGCCCCTGCAATTCGATTCGAACATCGCATTCATTCGCCAGATGTGACACTGGTGTTGTTATTGACATCGAGCCACACCTAAGTTGAACGTGCAAAACCAGCTTCTTGTTTGCTCCATTGGCTGTCCGTGTCCACCATGGCTGTTCCGCTTTTCCGTTTTGAACTCCAACAAAACCGTTAATACGATTAACATTAAATACAAAATTGTTTTATCTCATAAATTATAAAAAAAACCCCCTATATATTAGTTATTTATAATAAAATGTAAATATAAGCAATAAATTCAATTTTGGAAGGTTCATTGAATCATGAATACTTCGGGTCTCTTGCAAAGTTAACGTGAAACCATTTGGGCTTCACTTACTTT
Organism: Loripinus fragilis; assembly: GCA_964019695.1. Lineage (NCBI taxonomy): Eukaryota > Metazoa > Mollusca > Bivalvia > Lucinida > Lucinidae > Loripinus > Loripinus fragilis. The sequence continues at coordinate 23,137,519 of OZ026522.1, read as the reverse complement.
GCAAGAGACCCGAAATATTCATGATTCCATGAACCTTCCAAAATCGAATTAATTTCTTAAATAGACACAATGTCTTCATCCACGTGGTCGATCAGGAGGGTCCCCCATCCTATTCACAGGGAAGAGCAGGTAAAATTCGTTATTATTGCACGTTGGAATATTGACAACGTATGTAAGACAGTAATAATAATATTCTTTATTTCCTCCACATGTGAAGAGCATACAAATAAAGCACGATTACAAAAGCAAGATAGAAACATTGAACATATATACATTATATACACTATTGGTTTGCTTTAATACTTTAGAACCTTTTTGTTAATATATAGACATTCAGATTTGAATCGTTTCATTCAAAATTAGGTCATGCCATCGATATAATACTCCATCAACATCCATGCTGAATACGATAATAGACCACGTCAACACTGACGAAGTATTTTTGTAATGACATTCACCTGGTGACATGTTTATTTCTTATTTTTTTACTCATCTTATTATTATTCTATATAATAAGACAAGGTAATCAAACAACACCATTAGATACTTGGGTCATCCTGTCCTCATGCTTGAGTCACGTAAGTTTATATGACTTGCATGGAACTCACAGAATGCTCGCTTCATGAATGTCACATAAAATTACTTATCCAAATCAAGTAGTTTTAATCCCGACTAGGGCTCAGGTGCGGTCAATTTCAGCCCAATTGCTACAAACGAACCACAGTCGCAATTAAAACGACACTTAGGCCACTGGCTGGATATGGTTTACCTCCCCCCATGGGGAATTTTGTAGACCATATATTTCTTGAAGCCCAGTGTCCTGCAAGGATTTTGCAACATGTTAGCCCTCTGACAATGGCAGCGTTAAGCTGTAACAGCCTGTTATATACGTTACCCTACAAAATATATGATAATTAAAATTCTTTTTAAGACTTCAGAAAAGTGTAAAAGATAAGGAAGATTTCCAAATTGGTTATATTTTCTAAATAAGCTATTAATGGGCCACATATAATGACATTTGAAAACAAATATAGTCACCCCCAATGTAGTGTATGTTACATTTTTTCATTGAACCCCCTTTTAAATTATAAATGCATCTAATATAGTTTGTCTTAAATTTTATAGAAACCAGTTTATGTTAATTAATTTGGTATGACATTAAATAATTTTTATTTAGCTTTTCAAAACTGCAAGCATTACGTTTCTATCTTATATACTTTTTGAGTTATTAGATGATGAACATGGTACCCCCATATAACAGAAAAATGTAAAATGTAATTCTGCAGGCCTCGCGTTGGCTATAGACCCCAATTCCCCCAGGGGGAATTTCGTACACTATGATTTCCAGATACTACATTATATAAACTACAAAATGAAATATGTTAGCCCTCTGAGAGTGGCAGGGTTATTGGGTAACATTATGTTACGTACGTTACCCGTAAAATAACATTAAATTGTCCTGATAATGTCTTCAACCTGACATATTCACACTTTTTTAAGTCTGGTACAGGTTTAAGAACTTCTTATAGCACAGTTACATAATTTTAGCATCTATTTTATAAATGTATTGCATTTTTGCCGTTTTATATGTTACTTAGTGTTTCATATGTTATTTCCAAGTATCAGTATGGCAGTTATTGACTATACATGTATTACATCCGTCAGTGAATATAGTAAATCTATAAGGCTGCTATTCAAATAATTTAAAGTTCTTTATTATGGTGTCTTACGCTATTTTACAGCCCAGGTTACATACGTTACTCTCTGAATACCATTAAACATTCAAATTATGGTCTCCAACACGACCTGCTTGTATTTATTTGCATGCTGGCACAGGTCCATGTACTTCTTTTTACTCTGGCTCATTTGCTGAGGAAGTAACTCAGAACATAAACTACATTAACCTCTTTTTTATAGAGACATCAAATATAGTTGACATAATACTCATTGAAAGTTCGTAACATTCAGTGCAATGTGCAAGTAACAACTTAAAAGATCAAAGAAAATACTTCAGGTAGAAGTTCTAGAGCAAATCTTCATATTTTATCCAAGGGTTTTAAAGAATTTTCCTAAACAACTTATTACTCCTCTATCAGATTTATCTTGCAAGGATTTTGCAATATGCTAGCACTCTGGCAATGGCGCCATTACCCTGTAACAGCAAATTACAGTTATTACCCATCAACACCTTGATAATTTTAGTAAATGACTTCTGAAAAGTGCACACCATAAGGTAAGATTTCCAAATTGGCTATCTTCCAAGTAAGCTATTTTACATCACATATATGGACCTTTGAAAACAAATATGCATCCCAAAGTGTTATGTATGTTACTTTTTTCATTATTCCTATATAAATGATTCATGAAACTAATATACTTTGATATTTTTAATGTGAATGTGCTTACTAACACATTTTGTATTAAAGAATGTTTATGTACCTTTTGGAAACTGCAAATATTGTGTTTCTATCTTTTATAAGGTTTGAGTTGTTGAATTTTGAACATGGTAACCCCATATCACACAAAATGTGAAATGTAATTCTGTGGCTCTTTTGTTAGGGTACAATCAAGATTTCTTTCACCCAGAGGTGCTCAATTTCCTTCCCATTTATTTTCAACACATTATGTCCATATCTGGAAAGCCTCACTTGTTTTCATGGGAAAGACTTGATAGTTCAATCTTTGTATGCACATCTTAAGGACAGAAAGGCAGGGTGGAGGTAAGCTCATGTTCATGCCATTTGAAATAGTCAGTATATGAGTATGACTTAGGTCCTTTTTTAGAAACATGTTGTACACAATCACAATTACATAAATAGCACATGTTAGGGCTTCATATCACTGATGAGTGCCTAGAGCAATTCTTTATTTGTTTTCCTACCCTTCTTAGAATGTTGATGAACTAGTGGGGGAGGGGTTCTCTATCAGTTTGATAGGAATAACCTTTCCGTGGTACTAACACATCGGCACATTGGTATTGTCACAATCTGTTAAACAGTGTATTACTGTAGATCTCTTCCCCCATATTCTGGCCAATGCTGTTGACATTCAGAAGGTGCACCTTTTGTTGCATACACCATTGTTGAACAAAACACCCAGGTTATCCTCTGCGAGAATGTTTGTAAGACTTTATAGACTGCTGCTTATACATTGTATATATGTATCAGTGACAAAACCAACATGCCCTGCCTTTAGTGCCTGGTTGAATACTGGTGCCATCAGATCCATGAATGTGGCAGGAAAAGCTTTTATGCTCTGTAGTTACGGCATTAACATCAACGATATGTGCAGCACTACATGGCCAATCTAATGTTGGTTCAATAAGTGATTGCAAGCCATGCTATAGTTTGGACTTGTCAGTTTTGGTGAAAATTCTATCAGAAGTTGACAATGGCTATGGTACAGGTCCCAGAAGGAATGGCAGTGTCAACTCAAGCTCAACATTATGTCCAATAGAAAGTAGGTCATGCTTACCAAAGACGCTCCTTTAAGCTCTCACCTGGCTGTTTACGTTTTGTAAATTGGGCAATTTCTTCTTGCTTGACCTCGCAAGGATCAAAACTTTATTAGCTTGTAGCACTTTATGGGGGATGTGGAAGACAGATATTTTTAAACTAAAAGTGATCAATGGAGTCTGCAACAGCCTCCCTGCCAATGTCATCAGCCTCAATAAGATCCTTAGCTATGCCCAGCTTAGCAGGCACACCAAAAGACAAAAAGTACAGTTCATTGTCTTCAAAACTAGAACTAAAAGAATTGGTGAAGCCTGAAACTGCCTCTAGTACTCATTCTACTTTGCATCTGAGCAGATTGAATATTTTATTTCAGTGCATTGAAGAGTTGTTTCAATATATTGAGCTCTGATGTGATGAGTAATACACCATTCCATCTGTATTACGAAGCGTAGTTCTAGTTGCTGAAGCCTATAATACCACTTTATTGTTTGCCTGATAGTTATGTCAAAAGCATTTCTCAAGCAAAGAATCAATGGTTGTGACACACTAAACCAATTTTGTTCAAGAAGTTCTTTGCATCTGCGATGTGTATCAAATTTATGAGTGTAATCAGTTACACAGGTACATATTGTGTGTAGTTGTTGTGATCGTTTGCAATGAACATTGGGAACAAGGCATACAGATAGAGATGACAATGCAATTCAAAGTTGTTTTCCTTGTAGCCCTAATCAGTGTCAACATCATCTGTATCATATCCATATACCTTGTCCAGAACTGAGCTGTTTCACAGTGACTGTCTTTCAGAACTTCTGACTTGCATGCATGGTATCTATACTGTTTATGTGAGCAAACAGCTAAGGTTGATAGATTGCATTATATTATTAGTTTATCACCATAAATTAATAAGGAACTTCAATTTATTTCAGCCTTATAAATTTTCTAAATTCTCTGACAGACTTTATACATGTATCGGCAATAACTTCTATACAGATACTCAGAATAACTTATGTATCATTTGGTAACACACATAACAGTTAAAGCTCACGGCATTTATTAAAGGAATACTTTAAATAGGTAAACCTTGTTAAAAGAAGTACATAAACCTGTGCAAGCATGCAAATAAGTATAAACAGGGCTTGTTACAGACATTAACTTAAATGTTTGATGCTTTTTTGAAGGTAACATACATAACATGGACCTGAAAAATAGTGTAAGCGACCATAATAAAGAACTTTAAATCATTTAAGTAGCAGCCTTATAGAGTAACTACATTCTGTGACAGATGTAATACACGTATAGTCAATAAATACCATACTGATACTCGGAAATAACACAGGAAACACTAAGTAACGTATACAACGGTAATTACTGAAGACATTTATAAAATTAATACTAAAAATATGTAACTGTGTTATAAGAAGTTCATAAACCTGTGTCAGCATGCAAATATGTACGAATATGTCATGGTTGAGACATAATCAGGGATGTTTAATGCTATTTTTGAGGGTAACGTATATAACGTGCTGTTACACGTTAACGCTGCCACGCTCAGAAGGCTAACATATTTAAATTTGTGTCTTATATAATGTAGTTTTAGAAAGTCATAGTGTACAAAATTCCCCCTGGGGGGGGAGGGGGTCTATAGCCAGCTCAATGCCTAACTACTGTATTTCAACAAATGTTCAAAGGACACACATTGTATGCGGCTTGTGCTTGCTTATAAGGCGAAGTTATGTACGCATATGTAGAAATCAATGTATTCAGGAATGACGTTTACATCACCCAACTGTTGTTATCTTACCGAAACGAAATGTAAGATAGGATACAGGCAGGACTGTAAACAAGTATACTTAATATATACCGTGGAAAACAGCACGCCACATTGGCGGCAAAAAGACGCCGACCAAACGTATTTACGATGAGTCGACGTCGATATGACGCCACTGTGACGTTAATTAACATCACTCATGATGTCAAATTTCCAACAGGATATTACCAGTATCAAAGTGTACACGGGCATGTTTAAAATCCCATAAAATAATGTTAAAAAGTAATTCATTGGTCTGGTGCAATTTTGTATTTGTTCAAACACAGAGCAAACATTTTTAAACAGTCGAAAACATCACTCTTAATTTCAAATAAATCGTAGCAACCGGAGAACAACATGTCCAACTGACGTAGTGGCGTGTTATTAATAAAAGAAGCATAAAATCTAAGACCAAATCGCTTCAGTAACCTTAGCAATAATGCATTTCTAATATCTGTTGTAGCAGGGCAGAACAGAATGGTGTGCTCAACTTTTAATAGAGTAAGTTACCACAAAGTGAAAAACCTTGGTACCATTTGCGCGAGTATACCATACTCAACATACGTATTGCTTTCTTGAAATGACCTGCGTACTTTGGATACTTAACACTGAGCTCCCACATAATGTATGGTTTATCTGAACAATGGATTGTTAAGAACCGAGTTAATGTTATGGTGCCTTTGGCTGGCAGGTAGGGGTCGTATTAAACAGTATCATGTTAAGCCTCGCAACGTTAAAAGTACATCAATGCTTGTTTTTCGTTCTTTCAAAATCAAAGAGAGGCTTCCTATTTTGTAGTTAACACTTGGTAAATGTTTAAATGTAAGTAAAAAATGCAGGCATTGTGATATAACTCATATTAGCGCTAAAACTGCGTCTGTAAATTCTTTACAACAAATATTTCTTAATTCAACATGACCTTAACTCACTACTGCATGTTAATGATATTGATTATGTATGAATTGGTTATTAAAACATCATTAAAAGTGACTAACCATATCTACTTTTTATCGTTTATTATTTTAGAAATATTCTAACGGGAGATTGCTATACCATGAAAATAGCATTTAACTAACGAGTAAATGTCATTTGCAAAATCTGCTCCTGCTGATGTTCAAACTTCCATAGCTATCATAAACTAGTTAATTCTTGTAAAAAGTTTGTTTCATTTGCAAATTAAATACAATTTAATATCATGACAAAACATTTAATGATACTAGAGTGGTACAACCACCCAGAACATTTCTGTTAGTCAATCCTTTGAAAACGTCTTCTTTGGATAGCGTCACAGCCTACATTTAGCCTCAATTTCAGATTAACGTCACTTTTTATGAATTAAATACTCGGGGACAAAATTTTATAAACTTGTCTTACCCTTCATTGTCTCTCTTTTGGCATCCTCCTTAACACCAAAACCCTTTTAATTAAGCATGCCTACACAACGAAAAAGTACTGATTTGGACTTGTAAACGTCATTATATAACAACGACGTTAGTTGTTTTCAAGGCTCAACTTTTGCTTCAAATGCTTAATTGAGATGACCTTTATTTTTTTCAGAATGACAGATTTGACCGAGCTGGAAAATAAATGACTTTATAAACCGATGCTGTATCAATTTTTGTATTGCCAATAATGCAGTGGAAACACGTTTTTGACACCTCTCTTGTTTAAAGCAATGAACGACGCAGTAGAAATCCAATTAATGTACACCAATTGATTTCCTCAACTTTATCACATACCAAACTATCATTTCAGCAGATATTTTATAACTTTAAATCATTTGCTCAAATATAAATAAATCTTATATTTATCCGTGCTAAACGTTTGTTGAACAGTATACATAGTTTTCATTAGGAATATATTTGATTTCCAACAATGTGGTATTTTGACAAGTGTAGGCACAGACGAGCCTGTGCAGCCTCCTTTTAAGCTTACAGTAGACACTCCAAATGTTGTTCAGCCAGTAGCTTAACTATCATAGAATATCCATACGACTAGCAAAGGCTATGATCAGACTGCGCGTATACGCGCAGGCTGATCTGAGGCTTTGCTGGTCGCACATATCATATTGTTGGAAATCTTATGACACGGATCATATAGTAAGTGGGAATGATCAGGAAATACCACAATCACAAACTGTAGATAAAAGTAAAGTAAAGTGCTTGTTTATTATAGTGCCACCCCTATTGAAAGGGCCAGCCATTTCTGACTTATGAGACACCTCAACTTGCCACATTTACTTCCCAAATCCCATCCTTTTGCCAGGCACCAGACAGGCTAGGATTTGGTAACCATTACGTTTAACTAGCTGGCGGCTCACCAACCGGCCATATCAGAACGAACCCCAATGCAGATAAACCCATGTTATCGCGAGGAAGAGCCACACAACTATCACGAGACACCAGGAAGACACACTAAGCAAAGCAACCAGCTCCCTCATTCCCATCAAGATGATTGCAAAACTATAATGGACATAAAGCAACGTACCACAAACCATATTACATTTACATACTCCCACAATGGGAGTAACAATCAACAATGAATCAACAACAACAGAACCACAGCCTAAGAACGGACAGCAGCCTAAGCCACGGGGGAGGGGGAAGGGGGGAGGAGGGGCTTAAATGCAGTTTACTGGTACCAAACCTTCGTCCGAGATTCTGTTGTTGTTAGATTAGAGTTGGGTATAAAACCAGGCATGTAGACTGCCACAGGACATCCAAGTTATATCCAACCTTTATATATCGTTTGATAATCTTATTGAATTGATCACTAAAATTAGGTTTTCCAATTTATAAACTAAATCACCATAAAATATAGTTGCAGAAGAGTTTTTAACAGAATGGTGTATTTAAAACAATTAACTCTGAGTGTCTATGGTAAAATTTAGACTGCTTTTAAAATTTTATGATACATGTACAAACTTTAAGGAAATTTTCGGAAAATGGATTGTTTGACAGAAAATCGACAGGTGCGGACCTTACAAAAAATGGTGAAAATGTTGTACTCTCTCAAAATGGGAGAAGAAAATATTTTTTTGGCAAAATTAGTTGCTCCACTGAACAGAACAAACGTTTCTACAGCATTTTCGTCAATTTTTGTAAAATTGAATTTTCGACTGAAAATCGACAGGCGCACACCTTAAAAAAATGGTGAAAATTTGGTACTATCTCAAAATGTGTTAAGAAAATATGTTTTGGCAAAATTATTTATTCCACTCATCAAAAGAAGTGTTTCAACAAAATTTTAGGCAGTTTTTGGAAAAATGAATTTTGACGGAAAATCGACAGGTGCGACCCTTACAAAAATGGTGAAAATTTTGTACTATCTCAAAATGAGCCAATAAGATATTTTTTGGCAAAATTATTTGTTCCACTCATCATAAGAAACGTTTCTACAAAATTTTAGGCAAATTTTTGGAAAATTGAATTTTTGATGGAAAATCGACAGGCGCAGCCTAACAAAAATGGTGAAAATTTTGCACTTTCTTAAAATGTGCTAAGAAAATATTTTTGGCAAAATTATTTGTTCCACTGATCAAAAGAAGTGTTTCTCCACAATTTTTGGAAAATTGAATTTGTAATGGAAAATCAACAGGCACGGGCCTTACAAAAATGGTGTAAATTTTTTACTATCTCAAAATGTACCAAGAAAATATTTTTTGGCAAAATCATTTGTTCCACTCGTCAAAAGATCTGTTTTTACAAAATTTAGGCAGTTTTTGGAAATTAAATTTTTGACAGTAAATCGACAGGTGCTTCCTTTACGAAAATGGTGAAAATTTTGTACTTTCTTAAAATGTGCTAGAATTTTTTTTGGCAAAATTATTTGTTCCACTCATCACACAAAGTGTTTCTCCACAATAACGTTTCAAAATCTTCATTTGTTTTCAGGCAAGCTGAAAACTCTGTCCCCAAGTCTAAGACAGCCTAAATACTGATTCGCGCTGATTATAATAGCTTTTCTGTTGTAGTTTCAGTTAATCGAAGGACAACTTACTTTTAACAGGAAATTATTTATGATTTTAGGCAAACTGCAAGTTTTAAGATTTGATTGTTTAAAATTCATGATTTTGGAATATTTTAACTTTCATCCATGCACCATGAAATTTCCAGGGAATGCTGTGACTAGAAATTTACTGGATCATTTTACTGTAAACCCATTAATAGTAGTGGCAGCCAAAGTTATTGGCGTAGTTTTATTTTGACGGTTTCTCAATTAAATGCCCTTTAAATGTATTTTCTACTCTCATAGGGTCTACTTTTAATGGAAAGAAGATGATCTTTTCTTTTATAGCAGCTCTTTTTGAAGACGTGGTTATCTGTACACTGAAACACGCTCTACCATTCAATAGTTGTTGTCTGAAGATACGGATATTAACATACTAGGGATGTGTGTCCATTTATTGTTTATTGTGAAACTTATTTTGAAAGTTTATTTTGTCATCTCATAATTTGGTTTTTCTTTTGTTTTTACAGCCAATAGTGCCTATTTTAATTATGTCAGGTCTCCAGATAAGAGTGCGTATTGGAAAAGTATTTTCTTTATTTCTCATCCAAAACATATGTTGTGGGTACTCAAAAGAACCGTCTCAATGAGGCGGTTCTTTTGAGCACCCAAAACACATGTTAAAAGTAATAGGTAAGGAAATAATTAAAATTTTACGCAAATAAAATTTCCTTATCTGGACCTATGTATAATAATGTGCCATAAAGAACTGTTCAACGGTACATTTACTTCTGAGTTTTTATCTTAAAATATACATGTAGAAGAATTTCAGAATCTATCAGACACTGGAACAGTCTCCCGTACAGCCTCAAGGCCAGCCCCAGCCTGCGTGAATTCACTACTGGGCTGGCCACTGTCACATTTTAGTCACCAAGTCATTTTATGATTTTTAACTGTAGAAAATGTAGGGTTTTTAACTTAGTCATCATATATGATCATCCATGCCTTAACAAAAACCATTTTCATCATTTTCTAGCTGTTCCCCGACAGCGCCTCCCAGTAAAAATCAGTAATGATTGTACGAGGTAGAAGTAGATCATATGTATAGTAAAGCAGCAAAGAAGTAGAGGGTGTAGACACATGCAACGCTTTTACTGATGCTCCTGTTGGCCGAACCAATATTTGGTGACATCTTATTGTTGTACAAGGGATTAAAATCATCCACACATATAGCAACTGCTGCTTTGCCTTGATCATCTGAGTAGATATTATATTCTGAATCACCCAAAACTCTTTCATCCTTTGAGCCTGTCAGGTTCAGGCGTATTTCCTGGTAGAGGCCGATCCACTCGGAACGCTCAAGGTGAACTTTTTCACAGAAATTCATCTTCGTCAGGTATATGAGAGGAGCTGCATAAAAAGCGTGTTGCTCCCTCCTGAAAATGATTTCTTCGTATATCTTTTCCTTGACTACTTGTTCTGACGTAACATCTGACGTAACATCTTGACGTTCTATCTCTTCAACTTCATTAAACCTTTCATGCAAACCATCAATAACATACGTTTTGAATTTATCAATGTTCACTGAATAGCTGTAGACCTGATCATGTGACATTATCTGCCATTCCTTGCTGAGGGCTTTCTGTATTTTATTCAGCACATTTTCTATCATCACCTGAGCGTTCATCTTTCCAACTCTTGCAATTATTTTTCTAGCAAAAGATGCGTTTTTGATGGTAATGGGCTCAGCATAAAGATGAAAATATTCCAGCGGAATGCCTCTGGACTGGAACCAGGAATCAAGGCTTTTACTTTTATCTCTAGCCATGCTTTGGAGAAGGGACATTGGTAAGAGGTCATCCATTGTAGGTGTCATTTCAATTTGGATGGTGTAGGTCATTCTTACCGTTTTAATGCTCAATGGTACACACTCCCCACCGCTCCTAAAATAGCCATCAGGACAGGAAACAGCCCTACATTCAGCCTATAAAGTAATATAAGAATCTATTACAACCATGCAAGTTACGGCTTAGCAAAAGCATAGTTCATGAAATCAAATTTAGTGATATAGCTGTCATATATAGCGTCATTTCATTTAGTGATAAAGCTGCCTATATATTTCAAAATAGGTTTCCTTAATTTCAGTAACATAAATACGTTGAGGCATAGAGGCAATTCCAATGTGGGCCTACAACATATGTCTTTTCAATAAATGATTTTTTCACCATAAGCTTTTTTAAGCAAGTTCTCAACCTCTTTCTTTTTTCCAAAGAAATGAGCGTCTAGAAATGAACAACTTTTCATGTTGTTTGTCATGCACTTGTATGGCAATAAAAGACTGTCTATTTTATGCTTCTGACAGCTTATCTTGAGATGTTTCATGGGAGTATAGTTGCATTGTTATATGAGTGTGAAGTTGGGTTTTGTAAATTCATGACCCACATCTAGCTGTTATTACATTGTACTGATTAAGAAAACCCTGGGTCAAGATCTGTCTTTTGTTTCTCCTCATGGGCGAATCCAGAGGGGGGGGGGGGGACAGGGGGTTCGGAACCCCCCTGAAAAATCACAAAAATATAGGGTTTCTTTGCAATACTGGTCCGGATCCCTGTAAAACCACAAAGCTACCAAGCCAGCATTCAACGTTAGGCCACCATCGACCCGCCAGCGAAACGCCATTTAAAGTGGTATTTGAATCCTCTCTCCCCTCCACAGCTTAAAAACGAAGTCAAAGTTTGACCCCTCTGGAAATACTAGTATATAGGTGATCGAAGGACCGAATTTCAAGCTCCTGTGGACAAACTAACGTATATAAGCCATGGCATGGTTTTTGTTTGATTTGATTCTTTACGTCCACTCAACAATCTTTCAGTTATGCGGGACGGGTCTTCCTGGGTTGAACCAGTAGTAAGCTAGGATAAATGTGTCTTGCTCAAGGACCACAACACAGTGACGCCGATGAGGCTCGAACCCGCGGCCCTTCGGTCTCGAGTCAAGCACTCTACCACTGAGCCACTACGCTCCCTCCATGGCATGGGATTTCCAACAATGTGGTATGTGCGACCAGCAAAGCCTCAGATCAGCATGCGCATGCGCAGTCTGATGAGAGCCTTTCCTAGTCGTATGAATATTCTATGAGTGTTAAGCTACTTACAGAACATCATTTGGAGTTTCTAAGCTTAAAAGGGGGCTGCACAGGCTCGTTTGAGTGTACACTTGTCAAAATGCCACATTGTTGGAAATCACATATGGCGGCTCATATCACCATCACTGACGCAATGGCGAATAATCGTTTTTGAAATACTTGTACCTTAGTTGGGTGCCTGACCATATTCTTCTGACAGAGCTCGTCATTTTTCTGAGTTTGTTGATCCAGTGATTTGGTCAGTGCGGAAGAGACCTTTCGATAATCGATTGTGGTTGTAAGCAACATTCCAGAACCACGGCCATCGAAGTTGCTACAAAGATTCTCCTTTTCAAAGCCATATCCATTGCAGAGGAGACAAAATACGTTGGCAAACGTATCCAAAGATTGTAGCCAATTTACAGGCGAGTACCAGGTGGAACAGGCCAATTCGAGACCAGCATCATAGTTCTGCCATAGCCCTGATACATTGCATTGATGTATAAGATCAACGAAGCAGACGTGTTTCTCTAGCTGAATATTTGGAGGTGTGAAAATAATGTCACATGTCTTCCCATACAAAGCTCCAATAATATGATCATTCGAGTAAGTGTCTATATCAAAACAGCTGACCATGACTTCCCAGTGTGTGTAGTTCTTGATTCCATTGCAGTCAGCACAATGTTGGTTGTAATAGAATGTATCTGTAGCAGAGTCGTAGACTGGATACATTGAGCCCCAAGGTTCGGATGATATTGATTTACAGTCAACTGCTGGGGAGTTGAGACACGTGTCAATGAATATGTATGCCGTGTCCGCTGGCTCGAGTGACGAATGTGCAACAAGAGGTCGATAGCATCTTTTTCGCGCTTCAATATTTAAGGTATCATTACAACATTTTCCACGGGCTTCACAGGTTGGGTCGCAGGAACATGACTGGCAACAAGACACCATTCCCTTTTCAGGAACAATCTGTCCAGCTCTTGAACAAATGTCGGCATAGGGACAAATATTCATCAGGTAGTCGAGGTCATAGATGGGCTCTTGTTCAGTTCCTGTTTTTGCATGAATGCTTTGGTCTTCAGATTTAGGAACAATCAGACTCCGTAATGGTTCAAAGGAATCAGAGAGATTCTGATTGGTTGATAGACCATTCTCCGTCTTTGTTGAACTTTGTGCTCTGCAGAAGAAAGATGTGTCCACCAAGATACACAAGATAACGCCCAGCTTCAAATGAATCTGAAATATTATAAGAATCTATCATGAGTGTGAGGGTAGGATAGAAAATTCTTGCACACCGGATAAGGATATCTGAGATTTTACCCTGGGATAGAAAATCTTATCTAACCCATGGTATCTTACCCAGGCTGTCACTTGAGGGCTTCATACACTGGTTGTATTGGAACTCACGCACATTGTCGTCAAGTGACGTCATTGTTATGTTTAAGTGACATCATCATGTGAGATTGCATCTTAGCGTATTCAGGGACTTCTGAAAGCTTATTTTCAAATAAAGAAACAGCGTTGAGCAAGAACATGAAGAAAAAGAATCCATTATTCGTGTGAGAGTAGGATAGAAAAATCCGTCTCTCTTGATCACCGATTGTCATCACTCAGCAAGGCTCGTGATGCCAATCAGTGAACTTCGGGACGGATTATTCTATCCCACCCTCACATTCATGATGGATTCTTATAATCTGTCCCGAGGATCGCCGTTTGGCATCTCGAGGCTTGCCGAGTGATGCCAAACGGAGATCCCGAGGGACGGATTTTTCTATCCTAACCTCACACGAATAATGGATTCTTTTTCGTGCTCACCACTGTTTTTATTTATTTAATCATTTATCTATTTATTTTAAAATATGCTTCCAGAAGTCCCTGAATACGCTAAAGTGCAATTTCACATGATGACGTTACTTGACGTCCTGGGTAAGATAGCATGGTAAAGATAAGATTTTCTATCCCAGGGTAAAATCTCAAATATCCTTATGCGGTGTACAAGAAAAAGAGTATCTTACGTGAGTGTCAGGTTTTAATGAATATATTAAACAAGTTAGGGAGATAAAATGCCAGGCCTAGGCTTGCCGAGCATTTTATTACTTTTCCCCAACTTGTTTAATAAGTTCACTAATACAGGAGCGTGAATGTTAGATTATATTTATTACATAATACTTAAATCATCATTTATGGCGTGAAAAGTCAAGACTTTGTCACTTTTACGAAACGTTAAAATGGACTTCACTACGTAACGTTTCTAAATATATAGTACCGTTGGGATCTCCAAATATTCACCTAAATATAGAAAAAATTCAAGAAAATGAATACATTAAAAGAACTATTTTAAAATATTGATTAAATGAACCCTTATGGAAAACCCCAAATCTCAAAAACATATATAACATTGTAATAGAAAGTTTTAACAACATAACAATCATAATAATTAAAATATCCCACGTCTGATTGGAACCTAATATGGAGAAATCTATCTCAATATACAAACTTTAAAGATAAAATAACAATCTTTAAATATATTCACAAGATACTCCCCACTGGGGAGTACCTAAAGTAAATAAACTACATCAGAGAAATCCCCGCTGCGCGGATTGCTGGCTAGGTCCTCATACCTTCAAACACATATTCGAGGACTGTACTTCTCATAACATCGAGCGTTCAGAACTAATAATAACACTAAAAAAGGCTAGACCCTAATTTAAACATTAACTCAGCACTCATTCAAACAACAGATTTAACTCTTCAAAACAAGATTTGCAATGCAATTATTAGATATATTCTCCAAATATGGGAGAAAAACAGCAAATTAAAGTAAGTAAGGGTGCAAAGATCAGGAATCGATACAATCAAGTACCACACCTGACCCAGGATACCAATGGGAAAGTGACAAACTCACAGTTAGACACAACAAACGCGAGCCAAGAGGTCAGCCCTTTCCCAGCAGGTGACCACAAAGCACATATAAACAGACGCGCACAAAGACATAGCAAACACAAGACAGAACAAAAACATAAAAGATCCACAAAAGAAGCACCGCCTTGGAACGGTCAGTAAAATATTTTACTGGAGGGCTTAAACCGGTTTAACACCTCACCCTTAATTCAGACGTGGATCAAGACAAATAGTTATTTGGTTTGCATGAAAGACCCCTAACTTATCAATGCTTTATCTCCCAGAACATATAAATCAAGATATAACAAGGAGATAAAGCAAAGATAAGGACTCAACAGTAAATAAAACTGAATACTGTACCAAAATAAATCCAACAGGTAAACCCCGGTTGGCCCGACAAACAGCCAAAGCATCAGGCCCCTACCATCTCATCAATAGATAAGTCTTTAAGTTAGAACCATCATAGAGTCTGAAATCCAACCCACCAGGGTGCAATTAACGAGGAAAGCAAAGTTGCCAACCGTGATTGGGTTGACATGCAAGCATGCAGTCTGCTGCAATACATTAATGTTATAGCCAATCTTTTTATAATGGGAAATTATTTTAATGAACTCCGCTGAAAAACTATTAGAGCCAACAATCTTCTTCAATTTATACACCAAGTCACCATAGAAATCAGGTTCCGAAAGTCCTTGGCGCAAGAGAGATTTAAGTCCAACGTGGAATTAAGAAATCAAATCATAGTATTGTCTTTAAAATTTTGAAAATGTTTTGCTAAGTTTATGATACCGATAGCCTTGTTTAAGAAGTTTCTGAGTTAACAATCTATTGCGAGTATTAAAGTCAGCAACATAGCTAGATGCTCTAGCAAAACGAATGAGTTGAGAGATATAGACTCCATAGGATGTAGAACGAGGAGCATCGCCATCTAAAAATGGGAAATTGACAATTTCAAAATCAAACTCGTCACGTTTATCATAAATTTTGGTAGAAACAATATGATTAGAAATTGACAAATGCAAGTCTAAAAATGCGGCTTTGGTATCAGAGGTATTGGTTTTATTCAGTTGGAGCTCCGAAGGGTATATTTGACTGGCCAAATTGTCAAAATGATCATTATTAAAATATTTAAAATATCGTCCAAATATCTAGAAGTAGTTTTAAACGCATCAATAACATTAGCCTGCTTATCATCAGAAAGAGACATCATAAAGTCCCTCTCATAACAATATAGGAATAAATCTGCAACCAGGGGAGCACAATTAGTGCCCATAGGAATCCCAACTACTTGTCTATACAGCTTGGTGCAAAATGGAATAAAAACGTTGTCCAATAAAAAGGTAAGCGCATCACATACATATTGACACGACCATGCATGATATTTTTTAGATTTTTCTGAAGTAATAAATGCATTTCTGTCATTACTTGCAAGGTAGGGAGAGCCTTCTCTCTGGAAGGTTCTTTCAATAAGATCAATAAGTTTATCTTTAATTAAATTATGAGGTAGATTAGTGTAAATAGTAGAAAAATCATAAGTAGACAAACTTGTCGCATTGAAATCTCTAGCTTTAAGTTTATCTAAAATTTCACCTGAATTTTTAATAGACCAAAATAGGTTTTTACCAGAACTCTCCTATACCTTTTCACAATACTTTATAACATGTTTTTAACAGCTGTAAGACAGAAGGTTAATGATTTAGAAAGTTCTGTTGTCATACAAGAACTAGAATTAGCAATAAATCTTGCTTTATAGGTTTTTTTAATGGAGTTTAGGTAACCAGTACAACGTAGGAACTTTGTCTTGATTTTCTTTAGCTTTGACACCAAAATGTTGGGCTGTATAACAACCATGCCCATCAACAATCACCCTGTCACTTAAAGGAGGCTGCAGTTTATAGGCATTAGTGTCAACAAGCTCACGCTTAAGAGTATTGATATAATACAATCGTCAAACAACTACAACATTGTTAGCAGCTTTATCTGCTGGAACCAAAAAAATAGTTCATATGAAAATCTTGGATACCTCGTTTAAGATGACAAAAAGAATATTTAGGTTTAGGGGGTAAAAGATGAGTATTACGAGAGTTAAATGAAATACGAGTATCAATAATTTAAAAAATGTTAGTCTTCCATTCCTTCAAGGCATCAGGTTCAACATTTTCCCGTTTAAACCAACGATTACTAAAGTCATTTAAAGAAGCAGCGATCTCTCTACGACATTTAGAGAAACCAATATTAGAGGGAAATCTATATTTAGGGCCTTTAGAAATAATATTGCGAACTCTGGCGTCAGGAATGACATTTAAATTACCTGTAATAACATGCCCTGCAGAGGGATATAAATAATTAGAATTTTTACAATCTCAGGAGACAGGAGTATTGGAGTCAATATCTATATCATTTACAATTCTGTTAAAGTTATAGTAGAGCTAATTGGTTTATAATATTTATAACAAATGATAGGAGTTTCAGAATTATTAAAGTAATTTGGAATTGATGAAATCACTAAATTATCCTTGAAGATACTATGTAAATCAATAAACTCAATACCTTTGTTAATGAATGGAATTTTGATAAAATGTCGTTTATATGTCTTTATGGTTGACCTCAGAATCGATATAAGGACTAAGGAAATGTTTAACATAACACCTTGTAAGGAGTGCTGCTTTATATAATTTGTTAGCTCTATCGTAAAGTTTATTAGCCTCTAACTCTAAATTACGTAAAACTGAGATAGGCAAGGAACTTAAAAATGAAAATAAGCCATGCCAACCATGATTAGTTAAAGCCAAAGAAAGATCCTTGAGGGAAGTATTTAAGCGTTTTTTCAGTACAAATTTTGCGCTTAATGTTGCCATTTTTACGTATACCATGAAATCTACTTTTACGTTTTTTTACATTCCAAAACAGTAAAAAACATCAAAATCTGGCATTTTAGAAATGTTACCTTCAAGGTATATATTATCATTAAAGCCTAAAGGAAAAGGCGATTGCAAAAATTT
This sequence comes from Loripinus fragilis, assembly GCA_964019695.1. Taxonomy (NCBI): domain Eukaryota; kingdom Metazoa; phylum Mollusca; class Bivalvia; order Lucinida; family Lucinidae; genus Loripinus; species Loripinus fragilis. The sequence goes on along the minus strand of OZ026522.1, from coordinate 23,119,279 downwards.
AATCCATTCAAGTTCAGTTTCATGTCTCTTTATATTTTTTAATCTAGTTGATGTATTTGGATCATATATATTTTTTTTCAACCGGTTGAATTACAATTTTACTAGGTGAATGACTATTACTTTTGAAATGGCTATAAAGAAATATGTCATTTTTAGGACCCAATCGGAACTGCCTCGGTGATAACGTGACGCTGACGTTATATAACGTGACGCTAACGCCAAAGAAACAATGTTAACACAATAACAAGTGTGATTGCAGCAAAACAAACGGTTATGAATAAAGTTGATGTGTTTTATTCAATAAAGTATCGCTATAGCGATATTTTATTGAAAAATACACAAACTTCATTCATTCTGCTGATTAAACGAGTAATCGAGTTTAATAGAGCTGAACCAACTCGCTAGTTTTCCATACGCCAGTTTGGGCTTACAAACTGGAGATTTTTGGTACATAGTACTACGCCTAATGCTTCTTACATACACACGATGCGTGATTCGATTCTCGAATTGTGACGGACTTTCCTGAATTAATAAGACTGCACCTCGATTTGAATAACTACCTACCTATCCACTCTAGCTCAAAAACATTTTTTCAAAACATTAACAAAATCTTAAAAAATCAGCAATGACATTTTTGAACATGCAATTTCTGAAAGCTGTCTGTCTTTCAAGTGAATATATACATAGGGTGCTTTCTTCATAGCAGGATGTGCTAATAGGTCAAACTAACTTCAAACTTTTAAAACAAGCATTGAGAAACCAACCCATTATGAAACCACTCTCAAACCTTCAAAACAGAAAAATATTCCAAAATAAAATTATAACACAAAACTGTAATAACCAATATCTGATTTTAAATCAAGAATCCATCAAAATATAAACTATAAGCCCCCAAAACTGGCTGCAAACATAGCCAGTCCAACGCAACCTACAAAAAATCGATTTCAATTCTGATTGGCCTATCTTGGGTTTCCTCTCTAGCGGACGATGCCTAAGTAGATCAATCCTTTTTTGAACAAAGTTTGCACAAAAAACGATTTACCGGAGTTTCACGTCTAAACCTAGCGCCTGCGCAAAGTTAACCCTCAGCACGGCCACGAGGCCTAGAAGTGACATATACTATGCACAATAAGTTGTGCAATTTCTTATGTTTCGCATCTTTATGTGCTCATCTCTGTGCAATATCAAACAATTCCAATTGCAATGACGAGAACAGGATCTTAGGCAAATGGATCCAAAAATTTACAGACGCCATCCTTTAAATTGGCATTTGGGGAGGGCAAGAATTGCAGGAGGGGTCAGTAAGCGAAATTCACATCCGTTGTAAGTAATGCTAAAATGATAAGCATGTGATTTTTCGTTTGATGGTCTTAAATTTTCCTCATGCATCATACATGTACGCCTATAAAAACTATTGGTTATGTGACAGATGTAATAGAGATTTCATGCTGAAAAAATCAGTTGCCATCAATGACGTCAAAACGTAGTTATCATTTGATTAAACTTCTTAATATGTAAATTTGGCGTTTCAATGCAACAGAGACTCGGTTGACAAAGATGCCATAGGCTGACAATGTAACTCATCTTATGGTTGATTAAAACGTTAAGTTACTGGAAAATAGTGCGTTAGCGAGATAACGGAGACGGTAGGTTTTATCTTTCGGTTCGTGCTCTTGACCATGAAGATTTTTCATTCAACATAATTTGTCTGAATGTGTTGGAAGGCATCAAACAGTTTTACTTGTCAATGTGCTTCAAGAAAACCCGACTAGAACCACCGTTTAAAGGTGATAACGTAACGGCATTAGTAAAACGTCAAATTGTGAAAAATTGGTCCTTTATTTCTCTGAGAAAAGTCAGAAAGTTGCAGCATTTGCTATGCTTCTTTTAGTTTTCAGTGACCAAACAATCGCTTGAAAATGTCTTTGGCTTCCCTTAATGATCAGAAATACACACGTTACCCGCTATTTTTAAATTTTAACGTCATTTTAGCACGGCTGCTGCTAAACTGGTTCCAAGTTGTTCAAATTAACAACTGGTCATGTATAACGTCTCCGCCAGCATATCCCGACGTTAACGGTGACGTTGACGTCACGAAAACCATGCCAACACAATAACAAGTTTGAATGCAGCGTTACAAACTCGATAAACGTCATAGAGAGGAAAATGAGTAAGTGATATTTAATAGAAAAACCCCATAAGCTTTTTTTCTGTAGCCTGTATGTAACTTTTAAACTGGTTCCGAGTTGTCGGCTAGTTCCGTGACATTCCGTGAAACGGGCAGATTTCTGCCCGTTTGATTTATTGATGACCTGTCCCTACAATAGCCAATGTAGGGGAGAGAACCAGTCTAGGCTGCTGCGTTTGGTAATTCCGTATCTTTTTTAAAGAGACTAAGTCTGTAACTATAAACATTTGTCGAATTTTTCTAATTTATTTTTTAATCCTTTGTAAATTAAGAATCAAGTTATGTTTGAATAATACATATGTTCAGTACAGCTGAAAACTGCAATCTTATAAAACAGGTGTTTTTTTCTCTTGTTGGTAATTATTTACTTCCCTCCAATAGTTCTAGACAGCTGATTTTTAACATAAATGCTGTTGATTTGATAGTGATAAGGTTTACAAAAATGTAAAATGTTTACCTGAATTTGAGTATTTTACTGTGTTCTTGAAAAATAGAAACATTATTTCTAAAATAAGAAGATCAAAAGTTACATGCTATGAAAATCTTGTCAGATGATCGACGCTTGTATCTTCATGACGGCAAATGAAACATAAAATCTGATGTGGATGGGTTCATCCATACAAAACAATTGCTAAACTTAATGTGCATAGTATATCATTATATAATTTTAGATTTCAAGGTTTATGTTGAATCTGGCCTCTGAGGGACTCCATTTATATGGTCACGATCAAACAGTCTTGATTATAATAAAGTTTCAACATGCAGAAGACTGAGGGGACTGGTAAATACCAGTTTCTAAGGTAGGAAGCGCCATAATATATACCCCAGAAGTGTCGAACATGGTGCTAATTATGTTACCAACCTCTATACTGCAATACATTGTTTTTACTTTGGCTCTCATTATGAACCAATCATGAAATCAGTTATTATTTAAAAAAAAGCTTTATCTCTATAGTGCTACATAACATATGACTGCCAGGATTAACAAGGCAAATTACTCTGCTCAACCTGAAAGGAAATAGAATACTAGATAGCTCATAAAATAGGCATAGCCTAATTAAACAACCTTGTTTACTCACGGAAATAATGTAGTATAGCCAAATATCAAACTACCTATAAAAGGTGACACTGGTAAAATATTGTCCAGAATGTATTTTGTTCGCCTATGTTTGTAAATAAAAACTTGACGCGTTTTTGTGAATTTTCCCAAAGACCATCTCACCTCAAATCCAGTGATACGAACCTGAATCATGAATGTACAGTCAAGTGGGAATATATGTTTATAGTCTCAAAATACAACGTGAAGCTACACTTGTCTGCCATATGGCTTTCTGCCAGTGAAAGGCAGTACTAGTATTATAGGACTTTATGGGTACTGTAAACACATGGTAAAAGCGGTAGTTTTAATATTCATATCTGGACGTAGTTCGGCTATTTCATCTACTATTCTATTAATAATTTGGCGAAGAGCAAATAAGTTGTTTGGGCTGCACAAACATGCGTGCATTTCATGAAAATTCTAACCGTATACACACTGAACTCACATTATTAAAGAGCATAATCGCAATATTTTTGTCGTTCACAAAAATATTTAAAGCCTCATAGACAAACAGTGTAGACCCAGATCAGACTGCTCTTGATCTGGGTCCACACTGTTTGCCTCTATTCTAATGTTAAATAGGCATTTTAGGCAGCAGTTATTTGCTGGCGTTTTAAAGACTAATTAATGTGTTTTGCGAGTAAAACCCTTTCTCATTTTCAGCATTTAACTATGTCTAAGGTAGACCAGTTCTTTTAACGCCTTCATGAGGTGCTGCCTTTACAGTAACCAAAACGTCATATAATACCAGAGTTAAGTATGCCCCACTGGTCCTGCCTATTACATAACGAATTTGGCGCATGAATACCTCTAAGAAAAGAGTGGCTTCAAGAAAAGGAGAAATAAATTCAAGCCCAAATATAAAGAATTCTAAGCCAACTACTGTCCTACCAACCAAGAGTGACAGTGACGTCATGTTTCTTTACAAAGTTATAATTGACTTAAAATCGATAGATATCTTGTGTATTAATCCTATCCTCAGATAGGATTAATACAAAAGTTATCTATCGATTCGCGTTAGCTCAAGTGGAGTGTACAAGTTAGTGTATTACTTAGCAATTGTTAGCAAAATATTACGTCACTATCAGTCTTTGATAGCACGACAGTAAGGATTCATCTCGTGAGCTGGCCTTTAGGTTGCACTCTGCTATTTGGATTTTCCATAGACGCTAATGTTAACATTTTATCACCTTGTTCGAAGATCAAGGTGATGTTTGATGATCAGGAAACACTACAATCACAAACTGCAGACGAACCTGTGGCACCGCGAGATAGAGCCACACAACAATCACGAGTCACCAGGGAGACAAAACATGCAAAGCAACCAGCTTTCGTTTCCCCATCAAGATGATTGCAAAACAAGAATGAACACAAGTAACGCACAACAAAACACAGAACAATTAAAGAATCTCACAATGGGAGTAACACTCAACAACAAATTGACAATAACAGAACCACCGCCTTAAAACGGACAGCAGGCTTAGCCACTTGGGGAGGGGTGGGGCTTAAATGCAATATACTGGCACCAAATCGTCGCCCTAGATACTGCTGTTGTTAAACCCTGCCTTATTTTAAGATATCATCCCAGCCAGTTAGTCTCAAAGAAAATAATTATATGTTTGCCAACTCAATCCCACGCTTTATCCCTTTAAACTGACAAAGTACGAAATGTCATGTTTCTTTTTTTGTTGCGCTTTTAGAAGTAATAGAAGGAGTTGTCCTGTTAACATGGTTATAGGCCACTGGCTGGACATGGTTTACCCCCCAGGGGGAATTTTGTAGACCATATTTTTCTTGAAGCTCAATGTCTTGCAAGGATTTTGCAACATGTAAGCCTTCTGACAATGGCAGCGTTAAGCTGTAACAGCCTGTTATAACCGTTACCCTACAAAATGTTTGGTAATTAACTTTCTTTTTAAGATTTCAGAAAAGTGCAAAAGATAAGATAAGATTTCCAAATTGGTTATATCTTCTGATTAAGCTATTACTGGGCCACAGATATTGACATTTGAAAAGAAATATAGCCACCCCCTATGTAGTGTATGTTACTTTTATGTTATGTTATTTTATGTTTAGTGTATGTTATTTTTTCATTCAACCCCCTTTTAAATGATAAATGAATCTTATATAGTTTGTCTTAAATTTTATTGAAACCAGTTTATGTTCATTTTTATGGTATTATATTAAAGCAATTTTATTTACCTTTTCAAAAATGCAAACATTACGTTTCTATATTATATACCTTTTGAGTTATTAGATGTTGAACATAGAAGCCCCATATCACACAAAAATGTCAAATGTAAGTCTCTAGGCCTTGCGATGGCTGTTGTACCCCTCCCCCAGGAAGAATTTTGTACACTATAATTTCCAGATACTACATTATATAAGCCACAAAATTAAATATGTTAGCCCTCTGAGAGAGGCAGCGTTAGCGTGTAACATTATGTTACATACGTTACCCACCAAATAACATTAACTTTTCCTGATAACGTGTCCAACATGACATATTCACACTTTTTTATAAGTCTGGCACAGGTTTAAGAACTTTTTATAACACTGTTATATAATTTTAGCATTTATTATAATATGAAATAGGCACACCTTATGGGCAACCAACCACTATTTGAACAGTCAACGGTATTTCTTGTGAGTCGGTACTCGTGTGAGTATAAAAAGTAAGGAAGAAGGCAAATATCAGAAATCGATACAATTAGTACCACACCTTATAAAAAGTGACAAAAGTGTTTCAGTAAATTGTCGTTGCTCTGAGTATGAGGAAATAAAATAATCGTGCAAGCTATTTTAAAGGCGCTGGGACTCTTGAACGCAAGTTCCTATTGGATACCATAAGGATTTTAATTTGAGCAGCGACATGTGGTTTCCAGCAATGTGTCATTTTGACAAGTGTAGACTCAGACGAGCCTGTGCAGCCTCCTTTTAAGCTTAGGAACTACAAATGATGTTCAGTCAGGAGCATTTACGCATAGAAAATTCAAGCGACAAGCAAAGGCTCTGATCAGACTGCGTGTATGCGCAAGCTGATCTGAGTATTTGATGGTCGCACATATCACATTGTTGGAAAGCTTATGTCGCGGCTCATTTGTGGCCGTCCTTTTTCTAAGGCGTGACGATGCACGTGGCAGTTGGCGTTTGGCTCAAGTCGTTATCACGTCGTGACGTAACGTTATAAGAATTTTGACGTCACGTCATTGGGATCACACAGCCGCTTGCTTGAAAGAGCTATCGTTAACGTTCAAGCTCCTGTTGATCGAAAAAATCCCCCAGTCTTATGGTTAAAATACAAGTTAAATATCAACAAAACTGACATCTTCGCGATTCACTTTTACTTTTTGTATTTTTTCAATGTCAATGATGATCACGGGACATTTTTCAAAGGTAGAATAAGGTTCTTAGTTCGATCGAATCGACTCCGTATAGATACCGGAACTCTGTTTTGACAGAACGGAAATCAGGCCTTCATATAGCAGATGAATAGAACAGAACAGAGCCTCTAATCGTAACAGCAACCAACCCTCGTTGTTGCCGCTGCGCGGCAACAACTCGTTGGTTGTTTGCTATAAGTATCATGAGTTGTTGCCGTTGTGTATGTTGCTTAGTGTTTCAAATGTTATTTCCAAGTATCAGTATGGCAGTTATTGAATATACGCGATAATGTGTCTTCGGGAGATTAATTACGTCATGAGATATGACGTCGTAAAGTCTGACGTAATTATTTCGCGCCGCGCGTAATTAAAGAGAGCGTCGTCAATGATTAGGACAATTTAGACAAGTCATGTTTCGAATAAAATTCGATTAAAATCAAGGAATTTTAGGCCGATTGTATTCTGTTGTAAATTAGTCATGGTCTGATCCAGCACGGATTCCTGGTGAAAAATAAACTGTCCAAAAAGATGCGGCTTATTAAACGCTAATTGACCCCCAATCCTCAACATCTTTGCACTCCAAAGACATTCTAACAAAAAAGAATTAAATAAAACAAAAGTAATTAAAATTAAAAAATTACAAAAATAAATAGATAAATAAATAAACGCCGGATACATCCCAGCTTTCCTTAATCGACCAACCAGTGTGTCTGAACCTTTCGTATTTGGACGGCAATTCTGAACGAAAGCAGTTTCCGGTACACAAAGCCGCATTTACGACTGGGCAAAGGCTCCAACGAGACTGCTAAATGCGCAGAATTGTTTGAGTCTTTGCTGAGTGACCGTGCGTGAAATAAACTAAAGCCTCACGAGGTAGCTCTCATGTATAAAAAAGAAGTAAAATACACGATTAAGTCTCACACGAGAAACAATATTTATTATTTGTCACCTTGTTACGTCGCCGTTTAAATCAATGTATTACCAGATTTCTTGCAAAAATATTTGTCGCAAAACTATTGAAGCTACAATGATGAAAAAAGCACCAAAATAAAGCAAATTGATATACGCAATAAACATCGTTATTGTTGTTTCCTTGTGTCTGTTGATTCCTTATGGCAGTCATTTAAACACACAGACAATTTAAAAATGTCATTTTTTCGGTGACGTTAACGTTGCGTCAATGACAATCGTGATAAAAATCATTAACTATTAAACGTTTTTCTACTTTTGAAGTGTAAGTATTTTCATGTTTATTGAGTATTGCTTTTTTTCTATTTGCTCTTCATACCTGTAAGTTTTGTAAAATTGCATCCATTAATTTTGTCGTGGTAGTTTATACCAAAGAAAAAAAATCTTGAGGAGCACTGTTTGAAACGGCGACATCACTGATAAAATTTATTGTAATTTCTTTGAGTGGGGGGAGAGTAGTATTACTACTCCCACTCCAAGAACTTTCAGCTTAATGGAACTAAACAATTGGAGAAGCAATAACATTTTCCCCAAAGGTTCCCACTAGAAGTTGAAGTCCTCTTTCCCAGTAACACCTATAACCCACGTGCATGTGTATTGTCAACAAAGACGGAGATGCGGAATGAAACGCAGGGTAATGTTACTTTGTTTTCAAAATCAGCGTACAGTTCAACAATTTAAGAGCGGCGAACTTTAACAAACTTAATCTACCTCCATTCTCAACTTAGTATCTGCAGATGCAGCGAAGGCCGTGTACATACGGAGTTGTCAAGTGAAGACCTGCTCGATTGGGCCTGATTTAGAATTACACAATTCAAAGTACATGTCCCACTTTTTATACAGCCAGAATCCCTTTCTTAAAGCCTACGTGGGTGCATAAAACTGGGGGTTTAATGTGCACACTCAATATACATGTATGCAAGAGGCAAGGGCGCACTACGCCGACATAATACTACAAAATCGAAAGGAATAGGAATGAGTACCCGCACTGCCATAGAAACCAGATTTCTTTATGTCTTTATTGTTTTTTGGTATGATTTTGTTGTTCGGTATAGACTGAAATCTTTTTTTTTTCAGTGAGAAGTATCACACGATTAAGGAATGATGAGGCATTTTGCTCCGGATAGCAAAGTCGGGTACAGCAGTGACCTATATTATATAAGGTCACTGGGTACAGTGAGACAAATACGCAATCCTGCTTCTGTAGGCTGAGATTGTGAGCTCGAGCCACTGTCCGGTCAAAGATTTCATTAAGATTATTATCCTAAATCATTGCCCCGGTTCAAGTAGTGTAGTTGTCAGTTACTGGCGAAATATGCATACACTTTGAACTGGTCGCCATGATATGCCGACTGATAATGTTTTGAAATTATGTTAACCAATTTATATATAAGCCTAGCGCCCTTTTTGTGTGGCATGGGCAAACAGATTAGAACCAGATCAGACGCCGCACTGTTTGCTTAGCGCATTGAGCGAAATTGTAAATTACTACCCAACAACCCTTGAATCTAAAATGGATCCGGCCTTTTGGCAGTATTGTGAAATTCCATTGGGCATATATGGGTTTAGCCTAAACAACAACAACAACAGCAACAACAACAACAACAACAACAACAACAACAGTGAATAAAAGAAAATACCCATCGCCGAATCTGTATTTACAATACCGCCCATCTATTTGTCCTTATCGAATTCGCGTTGAAAACGCATTGAAAACGCACGTAATACGCATTAGTTTTCCAACGCGAATTTCGAAAATCCAATCAAAGCCTACTTTCGATACGTGTTGAACTGCAGTGCAACGCATTTACCTGTTAACCAATCAATAACTCAAGTATAGCAACGTACAATTCACGTTGAAACGCATTGTTGAACAGCCAATCAAAAAGGTTCAATTGCGTTACCAGACCTGTTACATGTAAATCAATGATAATTTTATTATTGAAACCAAGAAAACAGCGAAAACATTATCCCACAAAATGCTTTGTTTATCGTTTCTTTTTTTCTTTTTTGTGTCAATGGCACTCACTCATTTATGTCAGCTGACATCACATCCCATGACATTTGTTTAACATCGGTTACAATTCAAATATGTGGACCAATTCATCGTGTTTAGTCCAACCATATCAAACAGGTCCGTAATTCTGTGTTATCAGGCCTTGGGATCAGCTTTCAGAGCCTGAACCTGCTGCATTTTAATCAAATAATTAGCTTGAAGTCTTTATCGACCAATCTCTTCTTACTGGCTCGATTAAATTTGGGTCTTCAGTTGATGAGGCTCCTGGTCCAAGCCTCACAGAAGGCACTGTATTGAGAGAGAGAGAGAGAGAGAGAGAGAGAGAGAGAGAGAGAGAGAGAGAGAGAGAGAGAAGGAGAGAGAGCGAGAAAGAAGGTTGTCACAACCTATCTGCCTGCACTGTGTTGCAGGGGTGCAGCTCTTTAAGCAGTGTCGCAACCTAACTGCTGGGCACTGTGCTGCAGGGGTGCAGCTGTTTATGTGGTGTCCAAACCTACCTGCCGGCACTGTGCTGCAGTGGTACAGCTGTTTAAGTGGTGTCGAAACCTATCTGCCGGGACTGTGTTGCAGGGGTGCAGTTGTTTCAGCGATGTCGAAACCTATCTGCTGGCACTGTGTTGCAGGGGTGCAGCTGTTTAAGTGGTGTCATAACCTATCTGCCAACGCTGTGATGCAGTGGTGCAGCTGTTTAAGCGGTGTCAAAACCTATCTGCCGGCACTGTGCTGCAGGGGTGCAGCTGTTTAAGTGGAGTCGAAACCTATCTGCCGACACTGTGTTGCAGGGGTGCAGCTGTTTGAGCGGTGTAGTAACCTTTCTGCCAGCACTGTGCTGCAGGGGTGCAGCACTCTAAGTGGTGATGAAACCTATCTGCCTGGACTGTGTTGCATAGGTGCAGCTGTTTAAGCGGTGTCGAAACCTATCTGCCGGAACTGTGTTGCAGAGGTGCAGCTGTTTAAGTGGTGTCGAAACCTATCTGCCGGGACTGTGGTGCATAGGTGCAGGCTGTTTAAGCGGTGTCAAACCTATCTGCCGGCACTGTGTTGCAGAGGTGCAGCTGTTTAAGCCGTGTGGCAACCTATCTGCCGGGCACTGTGCTGCAGGGGTGCAGCTGTTTAAGCCATATCACGACCTATCTGCCGGCACTGTGCTGCAGGGGTGCAGCTGTTTAAGTGTTGTCAACCTACCTGCCAGCACTGTGCTGCAGGGGTGCAGCTGTTTAAGTGATGTCAAAACCTATCTGCCAGGACTGTGTTGCAGAGGTGCAGCTGTTTAAGTGGTGTCAAAACCTATCTGCCGGCACTGTGTTGCAGTGGTGCAGCTGTTTAAGCCGTGTTGAAACCTATCTGCCGGCACTTTATTGCAGAGGTGCAGCTGTTTAAATGGTGTTGCAACCTATCTGCCGGCACTGTGTTGCAGAGGTGCAGCTGTTTAAGCGGTGTGGCAACCTATCTGCCGGGCACTGTGCTGCAGGGGTGCAGCTGTTTAAGCCATGTTGCGACCTATCTGCCAGCACTGTGCTACAGGGGTGCAGCTGTGGTGTCGAAATATCTACTGGCATTGTGTTGCAGAGGTGCAGCTGTTTAAGAGTGTTAAAAACTATCTGCCGGCCCTGTGTTGCAGAGGTGCAGCTGTCTAAGCAGTGTCGCAACCTTACTGTTGGCCACTGTGCTGCAGGGGTGCAGCTGTTTAGGCGGTGGCGTAACCTATCTGCCGGCACTGTGCTGCAGGGGTGCATCTGTTTAAGTGGTGTCAAAACCTATCTGCCGGCACTGTGCTGCAGGGGTGCAGCTGTTTAAGCGGTGTCAAAACCTATCTGCTGGCACTGTGCTGCAGGGATGCAGCTGTTTAAGTGGTGTCGAAACCTTTCTGCCAGCACTGTGTTGCAGGGGTGCAGCTGTTTATGTGGTGTTGAAACCTATCTGCCGGGCACTTTGTTGCAGAGGTGCAGCTGTTTAAGCGGTGTCTCAACCTATCTGCCGGGCACTGTGCTGCAGGGGTGCTGCTGTTTAAGTGGTGTCGCAACCTATCTGCTGGCACTGTGCTGCAGGGGTGCAGCTGTTAAGTGATGTTGAAACCTAACCGCTGGCACTGTGCTGCAGGGGTGCAGCTGTTTAAGTGATGTCGAAACCTATTTGCCGGCACTGTGCTGCATGGGTGCAGCTGTTTAAGTGATGTTGGAACCTACCTGCCGGCACTGTGATGCATGGGTGCAGGCTGTTTAAGCAGTGTTAGAACCTACCTGCCGGGCACTGTGTTGCAAGGGTGCAGGCTGTTTAAGCGGTGTCGGAACCTACCTCCCCGGCACTGTTGTGCAATTGGTGCAGGCTGTTTAAATGGTGTCTGAACCTACCTCCTTGTCACTGTCGAGCAGGGATGCAGGTTGTTTAAGCGGTGTCAGTTTCTACCTCCTGAGCAGGTTAGATGGGCAGAACTGGATATACTGCTCTACTTTTATTTTAGGACTGATCAGGTGAAGCCTTGGCACATGCAATTGCTTTTGCTTAGGAGACTATCCGTGTGCCTTCTTTTTTCTTTTGAGAGAGATCTATTCAGTTAGAATGTCAACAAGTGAGTTTGGCTTGATTATTTTACTTAACAAGGAGGGTTTGCATCTAATCTCAGTTGACCCAATCTGAAAGTTCGAAATTGTTTGATGCGAATCCCATGAAACAAAATTGAATGCAGTGCGATCATATTTTCAATTCATTTGCTTCATGTCTTTGTTTTAAGAAAAAATATTTTACATTGGGCACTAAAAGAGACTAATTATAGATCTATATCTGATGAATATCGATGTAATTTTACTGTTATATATTCATTTTTCGGCCTTGAGTAACTCCATTCATTTCTCCGCTAAAAAGTCGTGATAGTCGGCTCAAAATATTGATCAATGAATGGAGTGAGATATTTGATTCAAACTGGACTTTAAAACCTCAAAGGAAACGGGAATTGAGATTTGCAAGACAAGTCTTATCAGAAATATCCAAAGCAAAGTTAAAACCGTGAATAACAATGTAAACATTGAGCAAGGTCAACTCAATTTTGATTGGTTTACGCATTACTGCGTTGTAACAAAACGATTTGATTGGCTAAAGGAAGAAACGCATATTTTATCGTTGAAACGCGTTAGAGGGCTGCTTATGTATATTCATGAGTTTCGAAATACGTTGATTCGCGTTTCATACGCAATTTAAACTCAACGCACGTACAATGCGTTGGAAACGCACATGAAACGCGAATTCGCAGGACAAATACGCGGGCGGTAGTGTACACTAGTTATCAGGTGCAAGAATGCATTTTCGTGATCAGTATATATTAACGTATGTGGCTAACTGACCCTATAGGGAATGTGTAACTGCAGAACATTTCATTTTGTAGAGACAGTTAGACGGTTTCAGGCCATCAAATAAAAACGTACCTGTACCTGATTTTCTACTAGTGCAACATTTTGAGCAGAGAAATCATTGCGAAAATCCTCGATATGTAGTGTCACACTCCGTTGGCATTACCTTTATTTTTTTCTTTATTACTTCATGTTTATGTACTCATCTAAATCGTCATTCGTGAGCTGAAAGGCGACCACTTTTTTGAGAAAAATGCCATCTGTTTTTAAGTCGCAACCTATTTAATTTAATTTTGATCTTACTTTTCCGCAGAACGATTAACATGCCGATTCTGCTGTTTGTTTGCTTGATTCTTTACGTCCCATCAACAATCTGTCAGTTATGAGGAAACGGGTCGTCCTGGGTTGAACCAGTACTAATCTTGGATTAATGTGTCTTGCTCAAGGACATAACACAGTGACGCTGGTGAAGCTCGAACCCGTGGTCCCTCTATCTCGAGTCAAGCTCTTTACCACTGAGCCAAAGCGCTCCCCCGATTCTGCTGTTACAATGCGAAGGTCAGGCCCTGACAAATGCCCGACAGGGCGTACATAGTATACAGAGTATCAAAACCTGCTCCAGGTCCCGAAGTTATAACATCTTTTGGTGCTCAACTCAAGTGAGCATGGAATTTATGCTGTCATAAATGTAAAGAAATGTTGGCATTTAAACAGTATATTTAGAATCTGCGAGTTTTTCTATGTAAACAAGAAAACATTTTCGTTCAAGTTAACATTTTAGTTTTCACGGGCAGTTGAACATATAATGTCGCGGCCAGGTTTTTCCGAATTTCAAAAGTCAATGTGCAAATTTGCGCCCAATTTTATACGGAGACGTGTCCGTGATGACCCATATTTGTGCTGGCAAAACATTGGTGCAGGAAAATATCGCGCCAGTCGACGGCTACGTCCATTTAGTGCACATTTTCAAACGAAGGCTGACATGGCATGGTACCTCAAGGAATTATTTATATGTCAAAATTGAAGCATACGCAAGAAACGAAGTACGTTTGACTTACGATTAAAATCAATTATTTTGTTTAACCAGCATCAATAGGGGTAAGCTACGTCGCTACCCAGTTTCATGATAGTAACAACGATGGTCGGATAGCTAAAGGCGTAAAAACTTCGCAACGTTTGTAAATGACTCATCGTGACGTCACGCAACGTTAGTTCTAAAATCAACGTCAAGCTGTCCAAAGTTCAAATTCCAATATCTTTTCTAATAATTTGAATATTTTGATCAAACAAAAACGAGTTTACTCTTCATATGATGACCTGTATAAAAATCACAGAATCTCAAAATGGCCAAATTTACCCCGAAGACACATTTTCCCATGGCGCGGCTCACATGTATTACATTCATCAGTGAATATAGCAAATCTATAAGGCTGCTATTCAAATGAATTGAAGTTCCTTATTATGGTGTCTTACACTATTTTACAGCCCAAGTTACATACGTTACTCTCCAAATACATTTAAACGTTCAAGATAAGGTCTCCTACACGGCCTGCTTGTACTTATTTGCATGCTGACACAGGTCTATGTACTTCTTTTTACTCTGGCTCATTTACTGAGGAATTAACCCAAAACATAATCTACCATAAACCCTCTTTTATTTTATAGAGACGTCAAATATAGTTAAATAATACTCATGGAAAGTCTTAACATACAGTGCAAAATGTGAGTAACAACTTAAAAGATCAAAGAAAACCCATCAGGTAGAAGTTATAGAGCTGTTTCTTGCCAAGCTAGCAACTCTTCGTATATTATCCAAGGGTTTAAAAAAATTTCCAATACAGCTTATCAATCCTCTTTCAGATTCATCTTGCAAGGATTTTGCAATATGCTTGCACTCTGGTAATGGCACCATTGCCTTGTAACAGCCAATTACATATATTACACATCAACAATTTTGATAATTTTAGTAAATGACATGACCTCTGAGAAGTGCAAACCATAAGGTAAGATGTCCAATTTGGCTATATCATCCAAGTAAGCTACTTTTCATCACAGATATGGACCTTTGAAAACAAATATGCACGTGTTACGTATGTTATATTTTTTCACTATTCCTATATAAATGATTTATGAAACTAATATCGTTTGATATTTCTTTAGATGTGAATGTGTTTACTAATTCATTTTGTATTAAAGAATGTTTATGCACCTTTTGGAAACTGCAAATATTATGTTTCTATCTTTTATAAGGTTTGAGTTGTTGAATTTTGAATATATTTACCCCATATCACACAAAATGTGAAATATAATTCTGTGGCTCTTTTGTTAGGGTACAATCAAGTTTTCTTTCGCCCAGAGGTACTCGATGTCCTTCCCATTTATTTTTTAACACATTTTGTCCATATCTGGAAAGCCTCACTCGGTTTCATTGGAAATACCTGATATTTCAATCTTTGTATGTACATCTTAAGCACAGAAAAGCAGGGTGGAAGTAAGCTAATGTTCATGCCATTTGAAATAGTCAGTATATGTGTATGGCTTTGGTACTTTTTTCAGAAACATGTCATACTGCAGCTAATTCACAGTAACATAAGTAGCACATGTTAGGGCTTCATGTCACTGATGAGTGCCTAGAGCAATTCTTTGTTTGTTTTCCTACCCTACTTAGAATGTAGATGAACTTGTGGGGGGAGGTTCAATTTGATAGGAGTTGTTTACAACCTTTTCCCAGATATTCTGGCAAATGTTGTTGACATTCAGAAGGAGTACCTTTTGTTGCATAGACCAGTGTTGAACAAAACACCCAGGTTATCCTCTGTGATAATGTTTGTAAGACTTTATAGACTGCTGCTTATACATTGTATATATGTATCAGTGACAAAACCAACATGCCCTGCCTTTAGTGCCTGGTTGAATACTGGTTCCATCAGACCCTTGAAGGTGACAGATAAAGCTATTATGCTCTGTAGTATTGTATTACCATCAAAGTTATGTGCAGCACTACATGGCCAATCTAATGTTGGCTCAATGTGTGATTGCAAGCCATGCAGAAGTTTTGAAATTCTATCAGAGTTGACAGTAACCATGGTACAGGCCCCAGAAAAAACGGCAGTGTCAACTCAAGGTCAACATTATGTCAAATAGAAAGAGTGTCATGCTGACCAAAGACGCTCCTTTAAGCTTTCATCTGGTTGATTACGTTTTGTAGTTGGACAATTTCTTCTTGACCTCGTAAGCCTCAAAATTTATTAGCTTGTAGCATTTTATGGGGTTATGAAAGACAGAATTTCAACTAAAATGAGTCAATGAAGTCTGGTAATGCCATGTCCTCTTTAGCTGTGCTAGGCTTAGCAGGAAAACGGAAAGACAAAAAGTACGCTTCATTGACTTCAAAACTAGAACCAAAAGGATTGGTGAAGCCAGAAACTGCCTCTAGTACTCGTACGACTTTGCATCTAAGCAGATTGAATATTTCATTTCAGTGCATTTAAAAGTAGTTTCAATATATTGAGCTCTAATGTGGTGAGTAATACACCATTCCATCTGTAGTACGAAGCGTAGTTCTAGCTGCTGAAGCCTATAATACCTCCTTTGACTTGGCACAGGGTTTATTGTTTGCCTGATAGTTATGTCAAAAGCATTTCCCAAGCAAAGAACCAATGATTGTGACACACTGACCTAATTTTGTTCGAGAAGTACTTTGATTCTGCAATGTGTAATCAGTTACACAGGTACATATTGTGCATAGTTGATGTGATTGTATGCAATGAACATTGGGAACAAGGCATACAGATAGAGCTGACACGCAATTCAAAGTTGCTTTCCTTGTAGCCCTAATCAGTGTCAACATCATCTGAATTATATACATATACCTTGGCCAGAAGTGAGCGGTTTCACAGTGACTGTCTTTCAGAACTTACGCTTTGAATGCATGGTATCTACTGTTTATGTGAGCAAACAGCGAAGGTTGATAGATCACATTATAATAATAGTTTGAATCACCATAAATTAATAAGAAACTGCATGCAATTTATTTCATCCTTATAAATTTTCTTAATTCTCTGACAGACTTTATACATGTATAGTCAACAACTGCTATACAGATACTCAGAATAACTTATGTATCATTTGGTAACACACATAACAGTTCAAGCTCAAGGCATTTATTAAATGAATACTTAAAATAGGTAAACCTTGTTAAAAGAAGTACATACACCTCTGCCAGCATGCAAATAAGTATAAACAGGGCTTCTTAGAGACATTAAGTTGAATGTTTAATGCTATTTTGAGGGTAACATATGTAACATGGGCCTGAAAAAAGTGTAAGCGACCATAATAAAGAACTTTAAATCATTTAAGTAGCAGCCTTATAGATTTATTATATTCTGTGACAGATGTAATGCACGTATAGTCATTAAATACCATACTGATACTCGGAAATAACGCAGGAAACACTAAGTAACATATAAAACGGTAATTACTAAAGATATTTATAAAATGAATACTAAAAATATGTAACTGTGTTATAAGAAGTTCATAAACCTGTGTCAGCATGCAAACATGTACGAACATGTCATGGTTGAGACAATATCAGGGACGTTTAAGGCTATTTTTTTTTGGGGGGGGGGGTGTAACGTATATAACGTGATGTTACACGTTAACGCTGCCAATCTCAGAGGGCTAACATTTTTTTGTGTCTTATATAATGTAGTTTTAGAAAATCATAGTGTACAAAATTCCCCCTGGGGGGAGGGGGTCTATAGCCAGCTCAATGCCTATTAAGGCGTGAAATCTTGTGAAAAAGTCCAATTTTCAAACCGTTATTTTCGCAATAATTTTCGCAACGATGTATGGACATAAATGTACATCTAAATCATTCAAAACATATTGTATGATTTTCAAACCAAGAGGCAAAGGGCAGATAAAAAACTGACGCTTAATATAACTACTTTTAAAATGAAATTTGAAACTATTTACTGACGGACTTTAAAACACAGCTCTTGGATAATAGCTCTAATTCATGTCACTAAAAATAAGGCAGGACAATCATTTTGAGTATATGCTAAAGATTGTTCATTTGTAAGTAATACGTGAAAAACTTTTCCAATTTAGAGGAATTTAACGCATTTGAAATGTAAACTTTTTGAGATAGAGGCCAACTGTTTCACGTGACAAAATGTTATCAGTGAAATGTTCCCTACTCTTTAAATCAAGATACATCAGAAGCATCAAATTGATGTCACGGACTTTGTTAGTTAGTCATCGAGGAATCTCTCTTATAGTCAGGGCCCTAAGGGACAAAAACTAGGTCGCGTGCAAATTGTGTACCGATTTATGGTGACCTATATGAAAACCTTCAATGGAGTCTTACCTTTGATTTAAAGGTGGTCACCCATCTCAAATCCGCGTCTGAGGCTAGTTATGGTGTCATAAATATTGCGATCATAATGAGAAACTGCTCGTTAATAAAAGCTATGGTTTGTGTTGGTATGGTCATATTTATCAAACACGAACGTTTTTTTAACATAATATCAATTATTTTAGTCATATGATGGTTACATCAATGCTTTACCTGACTTTGACAATGATTTATTTCTCGATAACAATATTTTGCATGCAAAATACCGTATTTCCTATAAATAGCCAGCTTATCGGGCCATCTTTAGACTGATGGCTGAGAATGTTATTGCTCCCCTTCCGGAATTTCGCAAACTTATCCTATCTAGAAAAGGATTTCAAGCAGCGTCTTTTAATAGATGTTTGCATTATGTTCGCCGGGGCGTAAGTCTCTGACAGCCTGTTACATATGTTACCATATTAAATTTAGAAGAAAAAAATTAAAAGTTTGAGCTACAGAAAGAAGGCTAATTATTTAAATTACTCATATGGTCTGCATATTGACTACTTTAGCTACATATAAATTCTTTTGGAGCAAAATTACAGCTTCCTGTGGTGTTATGTGCGTTACTTTAATTAGATTACCCTTTAAACATGAAAAGTGTGACCAATATCATTTAATTTTTAAGCTGATATGTGCATTTTCCAAAATGTTTTGATTATTTTATACTAACAAACTCATTTGGGTTAGAGAAAATCCAAAGTTTGCTTTTATACTTTAAATAAAAGTGTCTTATACGACCAATTATAAAAACAACCAAATGCTACACTCAATTTTAAGGAGCCGAATTTGGTAGGCATCATTTAAGTAATAATATATGAAAAAAATTGCTGCTGTTGGATATCTTGCATTTTTTGGGATTGTCTTGCTCATATCATAAAGAATTATAGATTTTGCAGGTTAAAAAACAAGATTGAAGCACTTGTTAAAGGCTGTAACATATGTTACATGACATAATAAATGAGCAAGGACATTGACTTGATGTAAGAAATGATGTTTCAGGAAAAAATGAATATATTTCGAATGTTTTCCTAGCTAAAATCTCTAGCCTCTGGTGCCTAAATCTTAGGTATTGATGATTATTAAGCCCCAGTACCTTTGTTACAGATGTTATGAATATTTGTTTTCAATATTTCTTAATATGAATAATTCTAAAATAAAGATAAACCCTAGAGGAACATAGGAAATAATCTTTTCACATTTAAACAGTACAATTTAGTAAATGTCCCTTTCTAATGTTAATATTCTAAACCAATCCTTATCCAAGTCATATACATGTACAATATCGTTTATTAATTTATGCTTCTCTGGTAAAATAATTGTCCTCCTCATATCATAAAAACCAGAATAATCATCAAACAAGATTTTGACTGCTAGCTGAGTAATAACCTGCTCCATCCCAAACCCTTTTAGACATATTCTATCGTATGTACCGATTCAAGGCGCATCGAATAGGAGATGTTTGCACATTGTAAGCATGGGTGTTAGCTTGTATCAGCTTGTTACATATGTTATTTTATCAATTTGAGAAAAAGAAATTTGAAAGTTTGAGGTACAGAAAGCAGACATTAAAACTAGCTAATCAATGAACATTCTAATAGTCTGCATATTACTGGATGTCTTTACTACATATGACAGCTGTTTAACATTAATACTGCTACGTGTTGTATTATGTGCGTTACATGAACTTAAAGGCAGGGATTCTGTACCCCCCCCCCTCGGGCAGAGAGATTATTACCTGTATGAGATGGTCAGTGGGTGGAGAGGGCGGAGCTTAGCTACTGACCAGGCCACTGTCCTAATCTGGTCTAGCAGATAACAGATAAGCCTCAGGCTACTGTTCTGTTTCCTACTACTACTACTGTCTCAAAATGACAATATTTTTGTATGCAGCTGAATGCAGCTTTCTTCAATGAATTTGATTGTAATCAATATAATATTTGATTATTTTTCATTTTTTTATTCATACAATTTTTTTTTTCAAAATATTTATCAATAATTATCATGCTGAATATTTATGCACTTGATCCCTCCCAAATTTGATCTAAATAACTTTACCTAATAAGATGCAGTTTGAGGTCTGATCAGCATAGCTGATCTGGATCTTCGCCATTTTCTAAATAAAACTTTGTAAGATTTATCCCAAACAAACATTAATCTAAACTAAGAAAACAAAAGGTGACTGTCCACCCATGCAATTGGTGCTAATAGCTGTATAAACAAACATTCACAGTCAACTGTTTTGTGTTCTTTGGACCATGATGCCGATTATCTAGAGTAATTACAGAGTAATTATAAACCAGTGGAGACTTGCCTCATTTATTTGCATGGAGCATCTCTGTAATTATGTAATTGCTATTATCTCATAGATTAGTTTATTATTATTTGTTAGTAATGTGTCTTGTCAATTTTTTAATAAATAATATAAATGAGAGCTTTTTTTATAATTTGCCCATAATTCGATATAAAGAAAAATTTCCAAAATAAAATTCTTTCATAATTCAAATTTTGTTGCTTAGATTTTGACTAAGTTACCTCATAATTGATAGGGATTACAGAATACCCCATATCAAAAATCAGATGGCCTCTGAGCTAATGACAGGTGTCAATCATTTTCATAGTTAAATAGACAAGCCAATCAAATTAGAGATAAGCCTCAAGAGCTCCTGGAGATCTTCACAGCTTGAGTGCAAAACAGAAAGTGCCAGAATTGAGGCTTATTTTTCCTTTTATACCTCACTCCTGCCTTTAATTATAATTTAAAAGTGGTAATTTTGGCTATCGTCATTTAGTTTAACGACTGCTCTGAATTGGTTTCAAACTGTTTTAGATTAAATTTAACAAACGTATACTCAATTGACGAATACAAACCCAAAGTTTGCTTTTCTATCTTAAATATTTTGTCTTATATGAGCTAATGCACAACCCTACCCCCAGTTTTGCAGAAGAGCAAATTTTGTTTTCGCCGCTTAAATAAAACACATATAAAAACAATTGCAGAGTGTTGATATTTTTCATTTTCTTAAACAGTCTTGCTCATATATCATCAAGTTTCTAAGATCAGGACACTTATTAAAGATGTCAATGTGCCATGATGCCACAACCAGGGCTCTGATCGAATTCCATAAACTTTCAGGTGCTGGTACTAACTAGTTCAATGTCAGGACAGAGCAAGAAATCATATTGGCAGGCATTTAGCTATGCTGGAGACTCTATCCACGCTGCATTCTTTAACCTTGGCGCCCTTAGAAAGCACTGTGGCGGATGCACTAGAGTAATATATTTTTAAATTGTCCTGACCTCTTGGCTCTCGTTTGTGATGTCTAACTGTGAAATTGATACTTTCCCATTGGTATCCTGGGCCAGGTGTGGTACTTGATTGTATCGATTCCTGGTCTTTGCCGTCTTTCTTACTTTGCATTAGCCAGTCACTGATATTGTTCGACTCAGTGCGTTGAGGTGGTGGATGTTTTGGAGAGAGAAAAAAGCTGAATTGCAAGAACTACCACTTCCAAGAGCTGTGTTTCTCGAAGGTGTCAAACGTGCGCAGTATCAGTGAATCATTTGGAAAACCTCACCTGTCATTAATCCTGACAAATCAAGGCCTGACAATTATGGTTAGAGGCCGGACTGTAATAAATATTGTCCCGTTATGATGACATTGTCCATGTGTGGGTCCAGAGGGGGGATAGGGGGTCCGGACACTCCCCCTGGAAAATAACGAGTACATATATGTGTTTCTATAGAAATTAGCATTTGGACCCCCCTGGAAAAAAGTTGGACCCCCTCCCCCGGAAAAAATGGACCGCCTCTGGATCCTTTGTAAAGTAAAAGTATAGTTTTCTCAGCAATAAAACCATTGGAACCCCTCTTTAAACTGTAAAATAAGCTGAGGACTAAATAAAACTGACAAAAAATCCTGGATCTGCGCATGTTGCCTCCTGCCCCCCGAAACCCCTCTGCAGCTGATAAAATGTGGTTGCAGCATGTCTGTATGCGAAACATATCGGTGTAAGTACAAAGCAAACCATTTATATTGTACTAATTTGTGTTGCTGTGGAGCAGAAGAGGACTCATGTAAACTATTGCCAGTGATCAATATGCTTATGACTTTTGAACAACTATTTTCATGTGGATTCAGATATTTCTTTAGCCGTATCAACAAGAATGCCTTATTGTCCGATTTTGACCTTTGAAGACGATTCTACCTAGTAGCATGCGAAAGATAAATCAGATTGTAACAGTTTTCTATTGCCCGTGCTATCGAAGTACAATGGGTAACTTGTAGAGGGGTTTATCCTTATTTCCATATCATGAACTACTAAGTAGACTCTTCTAAATTTTGATCCTTCAGTGGTCAAAATCGGACTATAATGAGTTTGGTTGATAGTGTTTGCAAATGATTATTACTACTATCTTTTATTTGGGTGTAGAATAAGCAGCTACAGTTAAACCAAAAGCTTTGAAGCGTGACTCGTTTTAAAATAGTGATATGTTGTTCTAGAAAAAAAAGGTTTCAGGCATTTATTTACATTTACTATAAAAGCTTTGACATGCACATATGTTCTAGCCGGACTGGCTCATTTTACGTATTCTGCATCAATCGTTTGAAATAGAAAGACCTAAAGGTCATTGGTTAGAGGTCGTAGTACATCTATATATATATATTATATAAGCATAAGAGATTATATTTACTCCGTTTAACATCAAAAACACTGTTTGTTTTTCATTCACTCCACTGTCTTTTTATTCGTAAATCGTGACGGCATTCACGTCCCACCCTCGAACTGACTTCATCATATCTGAATATATTTTGTATGTTACGATTAAAAAGAGTTTGTATTCAGTCATGCTAAGGTTACCAGTTCATTAAAGGAATATTTCCAAGCGTTGGAAATGGACAAAATGCATATATATGTGATATTTACATATTAGGCGTCATTTCAATGACGTCATCTTTTTGTTCTGATGCGAAAACAATATGGGCGACATGTTAATTTTAATTATTTACCCCCTTAGATTAAATTTGGTGCATTTCGACTGAAATTGGCACACAAAATGCAAGAAAGTCCTGATCCCCATATACTACAATGGACATACCGTTTAAATTGCACTGATACAATATACGCTATTTTGATGACGTCATAATGACGTCCAGACGTGAAACCCAGATGGGTGACCAGGTGATTTTCATTAGTTATCCCCTAAAGTTTGATTTGGTATAGGTCACCATAAATCGGCATCAAATTCGCACGGGAGTCCCCAGCGCCCCTGACTAGTCAGGGCCCTTAGGGACAAAAAATAGGTCCCGTGCGATTTGTGTGCCGATTTATGGTAACCTATATCAAAACCTTCAATGGAGTCTTACCCTTGATTTAAAGGTGGTCACCCATCTCAAATCCGCGTCTGAGGCTAGTTATGACGTCATAAATATGGCGACCATAATGAGACACTGCTCGTTAATAAAAGCTATGGTTTGTGTTGGTATGGTCATATTTATCCAACACGAACGCTTTTTTTTAACATAATATCAATTATTTTAGTCACATGATGGTTACATCAATGCTTTACCTGACTTTGACAATGATTTATTTCTCGATAACAATATTTTGCATGCAAAATACCGTATTTCCTATAAATAGCCAGCTTATCGGGCCATCTTTAGACTGATGGCTGAGAATGTTATTGCTCCCCTTCCGGAATTTCGCAAACTTATCCTATCTAGAAAAGGATTTCAAGCAGCGTCTTTTAATAGATGTTTGCATTATGTTCGCCGGGGCGTAAGTCTCTGACAGCCTGTTACATATGTTACCATATTAAATTTAGAAGAAAAAAAATAAAAGTTTGAGCTACAGAAAGAAGGCTAATTATTTAAATTACTCATATGGTCTGCATATTGACTACTTTAGCTACATATAAATTCTTTTGGAGCAAAATTACAGCTTCCTGTGGTGTTATGTGCGTTACTTTAATTAGATTACCCTTTAAACATGAAAAGTGTGACCAATATCATTTACTTTTTAGCTGATATGTGCATTTTCCAAAATGTTTTGATTATTTTATACTAACAAACTCATTTGGGTTAGAGAAAATCCAAAGTTTGCTTTTATACTTTAAATAAAAGTGTCTTATACGACCAATTATAAAAACAACCAAATGCTACACTCAATTTTAAGGAGCCGAATTTGGTAGGCATCATTTAAGTAATAATATATGAAAAAAATTGCTGCTGTTGGATATCTTGCATTTTTTGGGATTGTCTTGCTCATATCATAAAGAATTATAGATTTTGCAGGTTAAAAAACAAGATTGAAGCACTTGTTAAAGGCTGTAACATATGTTACATGACATAATAAATGAGCAAGGACATTGACTTGATGTAAGAAATGATGTTTCAGGAAAAAATGAATATATTTCGAATGTTTTCCTAGCTAAAATTTCTAGCCTCTGGTGCCTAAATCTTAGGTATTGATGATTATTAAGCCCCAGTACCTTTGTTACAGATGTTATGAATATTTGTTTTCAATATTTCTTAATATGAATAATTCTAAAATAAAGATAAACCCTAGAGGAACATAGGAAATAATCTTTTCACATTTAAACAGTACAATTTAGTAAATGTCCCTTTCTAATGTTAATATTCTAAACCAATCCTTATCCAAGTCATATACATGTACAATATCGTTTATTAATTTATGCTTCCCTGGTAAAATAATTGTCCTCCTCATATCATAAAAACCAGAATAATCATCAAACAAGATTTTGACTGCTAGCTGAGTAATAACCTGCTCCATCCCAAACCCTTTTAGACATATTCTATCGTATGTACCGATTCAAGGCGCATCGAATAGGAGATGTTTGCACATTGTAAGCATGGGTGTTAGCTTGTATCAGCTTGTTACATATGTTATTTTATCAATTTGAGAAAAAGAAATTTGAAAGTTTGAGGTACAGAAAGCAGACATTAAAACTAGCTAATCAATGAACATTCTAATAGTCTGCATATTACTGGATGTCTTTACTACATATGACAGCTGTTTAACATTAATACTGCTACGTGTTGTATTATGTGCGTTACATGAACTTAAAGGCAGGGATTCTGTACCCCCCCCCCCTCGGGCAGAGAGATTATTACCTGTATGAGATGGTCAGTGGGTGGAGAGGGCGGAGCTTAGCTACTGACCAGGCCACTGTCCTAATCTGGTCTAGCAGATAACAGATAAGCCTCAGGCTACTGTTCTGTTTCCTACTACTACTACTGTCTCAAAATGACAATATTTTTGTATGCAGCTGAATGCAGCTTTCTTCAATGAATTTGATTGTAATCAATATAATATTTGATTATTTTTCATTTTTTTATTCATACAATTTTTTTTTTCAAAATATTTATCAATAATTATCATGCTGAATATTTATGCACTTGATCCCTCCCAAATTTGATCTAAATAACTTTACCTAATAAGATGCAGTTTGAGGTCTGATCAGCATAGCTGATCTGGATCTTCGCCATTTTCTAAATAAAACTTTGTAAGATTTATCCCAAACAAACATTAATCTAAACTAAGAAAACAAAAGGTGACTGTCCACCCATGCAATTGGTGCTAATAGCTGTATAAACAAACATTCACAGTCAACTGTTTTGTGTTCTTTGGACCATGATGCCGATTATCTAGAGTAATTACAGAGTAATTATAAACCAGTGGAGACTTGCCTCATTTATTTGCATGGAGCATCTCTGTAATTATGTAATTGCTATTATCTCATAGATTAGTTTATTATTATTTGTTAGTAATGTGTCTTGTCAATTTTTTAATAAATAATATAAATGAGAGCTTTTTTTTATAATTTGCCCATAATTCGATATAAAGAAAAATTTCCAAAATAAAATTCTTTCATAATTCAAATTTTGTTGCTTAGATTTTGACTAAGTTACCTCATAATTGATAGGGATTACAGAATACCCCATATCAAAAATCAGATGGCCTCTGAGCTAATGACAGGTGTCAATCATTTTCATAGTTAAATAGACAAGCCAATCAAATTAGAGATAAGCCTCAAGAGCTCCTGGAGATCTTCACAGCTTGAGTGCAAAACAGAAAGTGCCAGAATTGAGGCTTATTTTTCCTTTTATACCTCACTCCTGCCTTTAATTATAATTTAAAAGTGGTAATTTTGGCTATCGTCTTTTAGTTTAACGACTGCTCTGAATTGGTTTCAAACTGTTTTAGATTAAATTTAACAAACGTATACTCAATTGACGAATACAAACCCAAAGTTTGCTTTTCTATCTTAAATATTTTGTCTTATATGAGCTAATGCACAACCCTACCCCCAGTTTTGCAGAAGAGCAAATTTTGTTTTCGCCGCTTAAATAAAACACATATAAAAACAATTGCAGAGTGTTGATATTTTTCATTTTCTTAAACAGTCTTGCTCATATATCATCAAGTTTCTAAGATCAGGACACTTATTAAAGATGTCAATGTGCCATGATGCCACAACCAGGGCTCTGATCGAATTCCATAAACTTTCAGGTGCTGGTACTAACTAGTTCAATGTCAGGACAGAGCAAGAAATCATATTGGCAGGCATTTAGCTATGCTGGAGACTCTATCCACGCTGCATTCTTTAACCTTGGCGCCCTTAGAAAGCACTGTGGCGGATGCACTAGAGTAATATATTTTTAAATTGTCCTGACCTCTTGGCTCTCGTTTGTGATGTCTAACTGTGAAATTGATACTTTCCCATTGGTATCCTGGGCCAGGTGTGGTACTTGATTGTATCGATTCCTGGTCTTTGCCGTCTTTCTTACTTTGCATTAGCCAGTCACTGATATTGTTCGACTCAGTGCGTTGAGGTGGTGGATGTTTTGGAGAGAGAAAAAAGCTGAATTGCAAGAACTACCACTTCCAAGAGCTGTGTTTCTCGAAGGTGTCAAACGTGCGCAGTATCAGTGAATCATTTGGAAAACCTCACCTGTCATTAATCCTGACAAATCAAGGCCTGACAATTATGGTTAGAGGCCGGACTGTAATAAATATTGTCCCGTTATGATGACATTGTCCATGTGTGGGTCCAGAGGGGGGATAGGGGGTCCGGACACTCCCCCTGGAAAATAACGAGTACATATATGTGTTTCTATAGAAATTAGCATTTGGACCCCCCTGGAAAAAAGTTGGACCCCCTTCCCCGGAAAAAAATGGACCGCCTCTGGATCCTTTGTAAAGTAAAAGTATAGTTTTCTCAGCAATAAAACCATTGGAACCCCTCTTTAAACTGTAAAATAAGCTGAGGACTAAATAAAACTGACAAAAAATCCTGGATCTGCGCATGTTGCCTCCTGCCCCCCGAAACCCCTCTGCAGCTGATAAAATGTGGTTGCAGCATGTCTGTATGCGAAACATATCGGTGTAAGTACAAAGCAAACCATTTATATTGTACTAATTTGTGTTGCTGTGAAGCAGAAGAGGACTCATGTAAACTATTGCCAGTGATCAATATGCTTATGACTTTTGAACAACTATTTTCATGTGGATTCAGATATTTCTTTAGCCGTATCAACAAGAATGCCTTATTGTCCGATTTTGACCTTTGAAGACGATTCTACCTAGTAGCATGCGAAAGATAAATCAGATTGTAACAGTTTTCTATTGCCCGTGCTATCGAAGTACAATGGGTAACTTGTAGAGGGGTTTATCCTTATTTCCATATCATGAACTACTAAGTAGACTCTTCTAACTTTTGATCCTTCAGTGGTCAAAATCGGACTATAATGAGTTTGGTTGATAGTGTTTGCAAATGATTATTACTACTATCTTTTATTTGGGTGTAGAATAAGCAGCTACAGTTAAACCAAAAGCTTTGAAGCGTGACTCGTTTTAAAAAAGTGATATGTTGTTCTAGAAAAAAAAAGGTTTCAGGCATTTATTTACATTTACTATAAAAGCTTTGACATGCACATATGTTCTAGCCGGACTGGCTCATTTTACGTATTCTGCATCAATCGTTTGAAATAGAAAGACCTAAAGGTCATTGGTCAGAGGTCGTAGTACATCTATATATATATATTATATAAGCATAAGAGATTATATTTACTCCGTTTAACATCAAAAACACTGTTTGTTTTTCATTCACTCCACTGTCTTTTTATTCGTAAATCGTGACGGCATTCACGTCCCACCCTCGAACTGACTTCATCATATCTGAATATATTTTGTATGTTACGATTAAAAAGAGTTTGTATTCAGTCATGCTAAGGTTACCAGTTCATTAAAGGAATATTTCCAAGCGTTGGAAATGGACAAAATGCATATATATGTGATATTTACATATTAGGCGTCATTTCAATGACGTCATCTTTTTGTTCTGATGCGAAAACAATATGGGCGACATGTTAATTTTAATTATTTACCCCCTTAGATTAAATTTGGTGCATTTCGACTGAAATTGGCACACAAAATGCAAGAAAGTCCTGATCCCCATATACTACAATGGACATACCGTTTAAATTGCACTGATACAATATACGCTATTTTGATGACGTCATAATGACGTCCAGACGTGAAACCCAGATGGGTGACCAGGTGATTTTCATTAGTTATCCCCTAAAGTTTGATTTGGTATAGGTCACCATAAATCGGCATCAAATTCGCACGGGAGTCCCCAGCGCCCCTGACTATATGGTGTATCTGAGACCACTGTATAGCGCACTTGCTAGACTTGCATAACGCCAGAGCAGTCGGTTTTCTACGGAAGCCCAGCGAGAACATGTGGAAATATTATATTTCTACATGTCATATATCTTTATTAAAAAAGATTGGGACTGAAACATATTGAGTTTATATAATAAAACGACACCATTGTAGACCACAGAAGCAGTGGTGATCATCTACATATAAGAATACTTCTTATTGATGTTTAAGACATGTAGATTAGGGCACCCGGATTTTGAAATTAGATTTATAGAATTTTTGTTTCAAATGCCTTCAACACTGCATTTATAGCCCAGGTATGTATTTGATAATTATTTATACTTTGCTCAGAAGAACTTCTGGCAAAAATGTGCATGCTTACATATTCATTTTTATCCTCCCGCTGAATAGGTCTGCATTGCATATTTTTTACATGAATAAATATTAAGATTTTCAAAGCAAGCCTATAATGCATCTTAAGACTTCTGCAGCATTTCATAGCCACGTGAAAAATATAAATTTGATCGACAGCTGCCAAGCTCACGTGCCTGTGCAATAGGCTTCGAGCATTGGATTCATTTGCCAGAGATGTCTGCGAAATTCCCTAGGGATGGGGGAAGCAGGATCTGGTTTAGCTTACAGTCTATAACAATCGTTCTTTGCGAGATAGTTGAAATCTAAAATGAATGCTCAGAACATAAACAAGGTTATAAATATCATAAACTTCATAAAGCTTTTTTTTCAAATTTCTGTCCCCAATGTACATTTATATGGAATGAGTGAATTAAGGGGTGCTCAAATTCAGAGTACAATGTCATATTTTGAATGTTTTATTTTACCCTTGCTTTGAGGTTTACGTAGCAGTTAACATATATAGTCATGGCGAGGCGGTAAGTTCACATAGCCACACTTTTCCTAAGGCAGGATTAATTAAGCGGTTGACTTCATGCAAATACTTTTCCTTGAATCTTTCACCAAAAATGCAAGCGCACGCGCGCGCGCGCGAGAGAGAGAGAGAGAGAGAGAGCAAGAGAGAGAGAGAAATAGAGAGAGAGAGAGAATTATAATTTAACAAATAAACCTTTCCGTCTGTAGGCATCGTCCTGCTGTTTATGAAGAAAACTTATTCCACGTTGTATTTATAGGTAAACAGCAACATGGATCAGTATGGGCATCGTCGCGAGAAAACCTGTCTTCGGGGTTTCCGACAAAGCGAGTTTCAAAACAGTCTCCTCAGCTACTTAGACTAGTTAGAAAATTGAAATTACACCTGTAGCAAGTTAACATATAATACTTTCCAAAAGGCGAATAACAAAGGCGCTGGTCAGACTGCGCGGATGCGCAGGCTGGTCTGCGCCTGTGTTGTTCGCAAAGCCCTGAAGACAGATTTTCTTGCGTCGAAGCCCGTATTCTGATACAAGTACATGTATCATCGGCATCAACGCAAAAACCCTGTCTACGGGCTTCCGGCCAGGTCATACCGAAACCATCCTATTCACCTAGGAATTTGAAATTCCGCTTGCGGCAAGTTATGAATGATACTTTTCAATAAGCTAATAACAAAGGCGCTGATCAGTCTGTGGGGATGCGCAGACTAGTCTAAGTCTTTGTTGTTCGCAAACACCGAAGTTGGGTTTTCTCGAGTTCAAGCCCATCCAGAAACAAAACCTGATTAATCAAGTCAATCACGTTTATTGACGCGAGACAACCTGTCTTCAGTTCCTGTTTCATGCGAGACAGTTGGTTTTCGAAGTCTGTGACCAGAAAAGACTAAGTTACATTGCAAGCTCACGTGCCCGTGCAATACGTTTGGCTGTTGTTAGGCCCACCGGGATTTACCTGTTGGATTTCTTTTGCTCCGGTATTCAGTTTTATTTACTGTGAGTCCTTATCTTTGCTTTATCCCCTTTGTATATCTTGATTTATGTGTGCTAGGAGATGATGCATTGATAAGTTAGGGGTCTTTCACGCAAAACAAACATCTATGTGTCTTGATCCACATCTGAACTAAGGGTGATGTTGGAGCACCGTTAAACCGGTTTAAACCCTCCAGTAAAATATTTTTACTGACCGTTCCAAGGCGGTGCTTCTTTTGTGGATCATTTATGTTATTTCTGTCTTGTTATACTTCATGCTCGCCTGTTTGTTGATGCCTTGTGGTCACCTGCTCTTGGCACTCGTTTGTGATGTCTAATTGTGACGTTTTCACTTTCCCATTGGTATCCTGGGTCAGGTGTGGAGCTTGATTGTATCGATTCCTGATCTTTGCCCTCTTTCCTACTTTAAACTAACCTCATCCACTAGAGAGACTGGCTAAAATCTTGAAAAAAAGAGTACATGTTGCCCTGCACCAACCTCATCCACTACAGAGACTGGCTAAAATTTTGAAAAAAATGAGTACATGCTACCCTGCACCAACCTCATCCACTACAGAGACTGGCTAAAATCTAGAAAAAAATAGTAAATGTTGCCCTGCACCAACCTCATCCACTACAGAGACTGGCTAAAATTTTGAAAAAGTGAGTACATGTTACCCTGCACCAACCTCATCCACTACAGAGACTGGCTAAAATCTCGAAAAAAAAAGAGTACATGTTGCCCTGCACCAACCTCATCCACTACAGAGACTGGCTAAAATCTAGAAAAAAGGAGTAAATGTTGCCCTGCACCAACCTCATCCACTACAGAGACTGGCTAAAATCTAGAAAAAAAGAGTACATGTTGCCCTGCACCAACCTCATCCACTACAACTAAAATCTTGAAAAAAGTAC
The DNA here is from genome assembly GCA_964019695.1 of Loripinus fragilis. Taxonomy (NCBI): domain Eukaryota; kingdom Metazoa; phylum Mollusca; class Bivalvia; order Lucinida; family Lucinidae; genus Loripinus; species Loripinus fragilis. The sequence goes on along the minus strand of OZ026522.1, from coordinate 23,087,419 downwards.
TTTCGTGCCAACCAAGAGTGACAGTTACGTAATATTTTGTTTACAATTGTTTGTTTAAACATTAACTTGTACAATTTACCATTCACTTGAGCTAACGCGAATCGACAGACCACTGATAGGATTAATACACAAATGATTTATCGATTCTAAGTCCCTGATAACGTAAGCAAAACATGACGTCACTGTCACTCTTGGCCTGCAGGACAGTACATGTTGCTGAGAGAGAAAATTAAATAAGTCTTTGCAGGTTGATTTGCGTCTCTCTTGTTTGCGCGCAGCAAAATCTGATTATCTCGCGACTAGACGGAAATGCGTTCGTGTTATGAAGTGAGAAACAAAAAGATGTAATATCAGAAAATACATATATCAGTATATTAAACACCAATACTTGATAGAACTGATAGCCATATAATATTTTTGTCTACAAATTAATTAATTACGTTCAATGTTTTAGTGCTCCATCATGTTTATCGCCATATTCAACAAGACGGCACGTTTAAATAAACGTGCTCAGATTTTAGCCACCGATTTACTGAGAAATTCGGACGTTTTCGCGAGGGTTTTATTTTCACGAAACTTCGAATCTTTGGCCCTAGTCGCGAATCTTTAACGTTTCTAAAAATGGCATTCATAGCTATTCACGAAAATAAATTTCTTGGGAAGATTTCCGAATTTACAGTAGTTGATTGGCTCGCCACCTTTAATGACCATTTATATAGTCTGGCCCCAGACATTATCTTTCAAAGTATTGCAATTGATGAAGGGACAACAATCTTTAACAGATAAATATACTGTCTACAAAAAGTAGGGAATATTGGGACTCAAACAAATCTAAAAAAGAAACTCCTATTTTGTCGAATAAATAATTTTGTCTTTTCATAGTGCAATTTGTAAGCCAGTTTTCGTGCATAATTTGAGGGCTGAAAATTGAGTAATGTGACCTTAAGGGCGTGCCAAAGAAACTAGGGGTCAAGACCCAAATTTCACAAAAGAAGTATCATTTTTGACAAGCTTTCGATAATGCATGTTTACGATGCATTTTCAGGATATATTTGTGTTTAAAGATTTTGTTTTCGCTCACCAAATTGTTATTTCTAGGAGATAGGGCGGTGACAAAATGTGAAAAAAATGACACAATTCTCTAAAAATGACAGACAGATTTAAGCCGCGCATTCCTTAAACCGAGGACAAAGAGGTCAAAACAAATTCTAAACATACACATTTATGAAAAAGCATTGCATAATCCGTCACCATGATATTCTCGTGTGAATATTGAGAGGTTACCCCTGGTGTAAATATGGTTGTCTCAGAAACACGTGACCAGATTAATCACATATTGTCGGTGAGATGACTTGGCTAATAGACTCTTTTCACATTGTAAGAGCGCATGCGTCAAACAGTCTCGTTCCGCGTTATCTCCGCGAGATTACACGTGAAGGGGCAACCTTTATACGGCTGCCTTACATTACATAATGGAATATGTAAAACAAATAAAAGAAAATTAAATACACAAATAAAGATTTGACGAATAGTAAACTTAAACGATAAATGTAACAGAAATAAGTTATTAATTCCAATATTCTGAATATTTGAGATAAAAAATGATATCTAAGCATTGGTTTTACACTCCAACAAAACCGTTAATACGATTACATATTGAATACAAAACTGCTTTTTTCCCTCAATTATAAACAATTTCTATATTTATAGATATTTATATTAAAATGTAAATATAAGCAATAAACTCAATTTTCGGTCTGTTCTAGTAAGCATGAACACTTCGGGAACGAAAGACATTCCTTAAATCGAATCTATTTCTTAAATATTATTTTCGCCTGCATTATTGGCTATTTGTTCACTTCTATACATTTTCAAAAACTATTGAAAAATTATCAGTACAATTCTAAAACTGATAATGGCAGGCGCGTACCCAGCACGCAAGGCGTGGACAGAATCTGGGCTAATAGCACATATAAGACCCATATAGCTCCATATATGACGTTTTAGCCCTTGTTGGACCCACATGGGATTTTTGTGTAATTGTTCTGTTCACAATAAAGTCAAAGTTTTGTTTTGGCGACAGTAAAGGAAGTATAAATCCTATCATGTTTTGATACAAAAGAACCATTAATACAGTAACTAAGCATGAAAACCCATTTTTTCACTGTTCCACCTCATAGGCCATGAGCTACTAAGGGTTTTGCCCCTCACCAGGGAACTTTGTGGACTATGTTTTTTCTTAAAGCATAACATCTAAGGAGTTTTATGCAAAATGTTGGCCAGTGGTGGTGGGGGCTTTTGGGTGCTACAGCGTGTTAAATACGTAACCACTATTTTTTTTTTTGAAAAATCAACAACAAATAATATAAAATTAAGGCTATTAAAGTGGTATTTGAACTATATAAATTGGCTAAACAGTCGTGTAATATGTAAGAGCAGTTAATTTCTTGCAGATACTGATGTTTGTTATAGTAATTAGGCCCATAGTGGTTTTATTTACGTTACATTTTCAACTACACCCTATAAAATCATTGATATTTTGTTGTATAGTTTGTTTTTATAACCTTCTCAATAGTGTTTTAGATTAAAATACATGTCGCTGATTGACAATTAACTGACCATATAAAAAAAAACTACAAACAGCTTGCTTCTATCACAAAAACTTCAGGAGTTATAAGCTGTTGAATATGACAACCCCTGAAAACGTTATGTACTGTATAAAAACAAAGCATGTAATCCTATCAGTAAGCTTTAAACACCATGAGTATTATATTGATAAACAAGAGTGAAAGGGGGTATTAAACATTCTTTCTGATGTAAAGTAACAGATTTTGTCTGTTTGGCAATCTGTAACGTATGTTACAAACGTTAAGGCTTTCATATATTGCTTAATTCGATGAATGATGCATCAAAGGGTATTTTATATTATTTTATTTTAGAACTGATTTTTAGCGTTAAATAGATATAAAGAAATGTTGATTTGGCCAAAGTTATAGGTTTTAAGCCTCATTAACAAAGACAATTTTGCTCTCAAGTACCAGCTGAAATATGATAAGTTCCCATGTTATGTCAATGTTATGTCAAAATAGTTAAAGTAACATATATTACCATATAAAATATATCATAAGGTGCTATGTTTGTCTGTAGTGCTGTGAGAGACAGTATTAAATTGAGTCTGAAATGTTTATGTATGGTGGATTTAGATTTTTGTATTACTTATCTGAAGAAAACTAAGTTTAATCTAGTCACTTATTAAACAGCAACCAAACTATTTTAGCATGCCCTGTTAACTACTGCTCAGGTTATACAAACATAGTTAGTAAAAATACATGCAGGTATTTCTTGTCCACAATAACAAAATTATTTTACAAAATGCTGTATGGTAGGTTGTAGAATACACGAAAAATTGTACTATTACAGACCATAAAGAATCAAATATTTGTAAGTTGGTAGAGCAAAACTTGATATATGTTACATAGATACTTATTACTATGCATTATAAGTGTCTGTAATCATAAACTGTTTGAAGAGACTGTCTCCAAATCAAATTTTATACTGACATTGTTGTATTTGCGTATAAATATAATGATGCATAACTTTTCTTTTGGCTTTATATCTTCAGCATATTTTTCATTGTTTAATGGATGTAGCTGATTATTAAATCAACATATTTCTTCTGATCATTTGCTTAAGCAATGTAAATTTTATAAGTAAATGGTTTATTTAGAACAAATATGTCTTTGAAATTGGAAAAATAAGTGCTAATTGTGGAGTTTACATGACAATAATCACAAGCGATATGATCATATCCAAGAAAACAAGTCAGATGCTACTTACGATACCAATTTAAATCTATAGGACTTTATTTGCCAGAATAAGACCAGACCAAAGTTGACATTCAAGTAAATGTAAAAAAGAATAAAATATAATGTGCGTTTAGAATGTTGGAGGGAAAAGTAATTCATTTAAAGTAAAAAAGTGCAGTCATGAAATCTTAACTACATGTATAGGTAGCTGATGATAAGTTCACTATACAGAATGTGACATGACCAAATTATAGCAAATCGTTATATGGATATTAAAAACTTTGATACAATTGCCAACATTGCTATCCCTTATATCTACCAAAGGAGCAGATTTAAGCCTTCCTAACAATTGCGCAATGCAAAATATAGATGCACTTTATCCAAATTGCTATGAACTATTTCCAAGTTTTACCAGATTAATAATTAACAGAATGTTTAAAAATAAACTTCTGGATGTGAATGCGATGATTCAACATGTATCATGCTGCATTAACCAATTTAGAAACCTTTGTGAAATTACACACTGTCAGTTATCGTTTATGTTTACTTTTCCTAAATTATCTATCACACACACACACACACACACACACACACACACACACACACACACACACACACACATTTATGTCATTATTTCAAATAAAGTGTTAAGTGACCTAGACACGTACCCTGCAAAATGTATTTTAATTAGGCATCTATGAGGTTACCCCAAATGTATACGTACCAAGCGTTATATAAATCAAAGACAAAATTTATATGTGCAAGCGCGCAAACAAGCATTTTATTTATTGTCATTTCGGACAATTTATACGATGGATTAACGAGTGATCGCATAAGCTGTCTGATCTGCCATATAGTCCTCAGCAATTAATCTGATTAGGTGGTTATTATCAATTGGTTTAAAGAGAGGGCGACATAACTAGGTCATGTTGTCTGGCAGCAATAAATAGGCCAATCAATCAAGCTGTCACCTGATATTTTGTATCCATACGAAAATAAGACTAGTTGCAAATTAAATTAAGATATGCACAAGCTGTGCCAATTACTGTATATACAAGTATTAGCTTTTCAAAAAAGCTGGCGATCGTTTAGCCCTATCGTTGCATGTTTTCTTGCACAATGCCAGTGCCGGACCCAGGGCCCCCACCCCCCCCCCCCCCCAAAATGCTGTGAATGCCCTTAAAAATTATATGATATTGCGAGTATATACGGTAATGGTTTGGGTTTGGTGGAAGTTAGGGGTGGTTTGGGGTGTTTTGGGTGGTTTGGGGTTTTTCAATGGACCGCACGACGCTTATGCTAACAGTCAAGTGAAAATTAAATTCGCAAACGAGTTTGGCTCGCGCTATAGGTAGTCCTACAGATTTCACGAACAGTTTGCTTCGCGCTGTAGGTCAACCCACTATATTTGGTACCCCGCTCGTTGTTCGACAGCGCATTAAAATAGCCTGAACACGGCATAATGGTTCGGTCAGACCTGAATTTTGATGTGTGTTTTGCACAAAGGTAATATATACGACCGGCCACGGCCGACCGTTAAAAGTATGCTACTACAACGACCTCTAAGTAATGTCCCTCGATTCATTCAATTCATATACCGTTACAGTCACACCTCAAAGTGTTTTGTGGAGGTCTGTTAAATGGAGTTTCAAAGCTCGCTAAAATGGTCCATTTTATCATTTTGCGACCTGGCAGCGTTTTTCCTAAAACGAGCAACGAATATGATCAGGAAACGTCACGATCACGGATAAGTGCATGACACTGTGAGGAAAAAACGTCGCAACACAGGCAAATACACACCTACTTTATAGGAAGAATACAATTAAAGTAAAACAACCAAGGCATTCTTCCTAAGTGAGATGATTACAAAACCAGATTGGGCGTAAAGCACTGTACCGCACAACCAAAACCAAACGCACAAACACACACATATACTGTAAATCCGGAAATTTTCGCGAGAACTTTATTTTCGCGAATAGCGTTAAAAGACATATTAATTTTGCGACCAATATCAGTCATCGACAGAGTGATTTCGCCATTTCGCAAGGATTTTATTTTCACGAAACTTCGCCTCTGCGAAGTTTCGCGAAAATAAAACCCTCGCGAACATTTCCGAATTTACAGTATAGTGAGAGGAAGACAAATAAAAGCACTGCAGGCATGCATCATACTCCGCCATGGAATATTATATTTTATTACAAAGACAAACCATAAATCAAGTGCCGTAACTCAGTTGAAAATGTATGTGAAATTAAATGCAGTACCCCCTCTGAAAAAAATCATCTAGTATTTATTTAGTGCGGGACTAGGGGGTTTCCCAACTTATTTACACATGACTAATTGTTGAAAAGGGTTTCAATATAAATTAAATAGGTTCGGGCATATCTTTCAAATAAAAAAAATGTGAAAATTGTACATGTATGTTTGAATTGTTGTGAAGAATGGAGTATTTTACTGCTGTTAATGGAGAAATATTTAGTGGAAATCCTTCTAGTGGTTTACACAGTAGCGTAATAAAGTCCATCATAATGTTGCGTAAAACATGGCAAAACTCTTGACATTTTACGTCAAAAATGTGTTAAAGTATTTCAAATGTAATGTGATAAACATACTCTAACATTCGTGCTCCTGTTTTAACATGTATTAATTAATAAAACTCTTTGCTAAAAAACGATAAAATGCTCGGCTAGCCTCGCATTCTACTCAACTCGCTTAATTAATTCAATAAAACATGAACACTCATGTAAGAATCCGACTCTATGTATCTTTATCGATGTTTCCACTTAAAGGCATACATATACAATCTTATAACATCCTATCTGACAGAATACAGTAAAATCTGTCTTAAGTGACCACTTAAAAAGACCAAAAAGTGGGCTTTATTTAAAGTGTAAGGAAGAATGTGAAGATAAGGAATCGATTCAATCAAGTACCACAATCAAGACCAATTATCGATTATTGTATGTCAAAAGTATTGCAGAATGCTCCAAGGGAGCATTCTGTAATACTTTCGACCTTCAATAAGCTACACTCTGTCATTAAGATCTTTGTTTTGTAAATTTTTGAGTGACCGCTTCAGACAGATTAATATACTGTAAAAATATAAATTAAGCTTAGCCTAAAAAAATTGGATCACCTAGACTAACACCTTGAATGAAAGGCAGCAGAAAACACTGGGACCAAGTTCGTTTTTATACAGCCAAGCTCTACTCGGGAATACTTTGGAGACTCTCAAAAGTTTATATATTGCAGTGTGTTAAAGGTGAGGTGTTGAAACATGGATACACAAAATGTCACCATGCATCTGTTACCTAAAGGCTGTTGCAATTACATTGACACTTGCTATTTGTACAAAATGACTCTATGATAACCTTGTCATAAAGGTCACTTAGTTATGAGAATGAAACTGCCATTGGCGTCAAAAGTCTGCTACTGATGTCTACTTCACATGAAAAACAGTTGATAATTGCAATAGTTAGAGGGCCTCCATGCGAGCTTAACATTTCGTGTACTTCAACAACAGCAGAATCTATTGCGAAGATTTGGTACCAGTAAAATATAAATTGAGCACCCCATTGGCTTAGGCTGCTGTCCGTTCTAAGGCGGTGGTTCTGTTGTTGTTGATTCGTTGTTTACTGTAACTCCCATTGTGGGAGACTGTACTTGTTCTTTGTTTTGTTGTCCATTCTAGTATTGCAATCATTTTGATGGGGGAGAGAAAACTGGTTACTTAGCTTAGTTTGTCTTCCTGGTGTATCGTGATTGTTGTGTGGCTCTTCCTCGCTGTGCCATGGGTTTGTCTGCAGTTTGTGATTGTGGTATTTCCTGATCATACTCACTTACTATTTTTGATTTCAATAAGGGCCTTAAAAGTCGTTGATCCGTAGTGGCCTCTAAATTTAAGAATAAGCCCCCACAGCGTTCAATCACTTCATGGCACATATCTTTTACTGCTTACTCCTTACGACCATTTACAGGCCTAGAATCCGCTGGATAAGCCATTATGTTGTGTCCCTGAGCAAGACGTTATATACACTGCTTAAGACTGTCACAAACCAGGGAGACAGGATATCATCCCGATATGACTAGAAAATTTTGACTGGGACGTGATGTAGATATACAAAACAAATATGATTGAATTCCCGTTTATGCAATTGAAATTGTGGACCATGATATCACGACATGCTTGAAAGAAGAACAAAAACCACTCAACACCCAAAATGTAATTGTTCAGATGAGCCGCGACATGAGATTTCCAACAATGTGGTATGTGCGACCACCAAAGGCTCAGACCAGTCTGCGCATACGCGCAGCCTGATCAGAGCCTTTGCTAGTCGCTTGAATATTCTATGACTGTTAAGCTACTGACTGAACAACATTCGGAGTTTCTAAGCTTAAAAGGAGACTGCACAGGCTCCTCTGAGTCTACACTTGTCAAAATGCCACATTGTTGGAAATCACATGTCGCGGCTCAGATACACTTCTCAGATAAATGTATAAGCATATTCTATAACGTAGGGGTCTGATTCATAGAGAATACTGGTGAGTGTCTTTTGATATCAAGTTTACCAGGCAAGGCTTTGAGAACGCTTGTTGACATCGCGAGGCTTGCCGAGCGATTCAACAAGCGTTCTCAAAGCCATGCCTGCTAAACATGATATCAAAGGACGCGAACCTGGTATTCTATTTATCAGTTTACCCATTGTTGAAAATTCTTCAAACTAGCGATTATGATGTAATTTGTGTTGATTCAGTGCCATTAGCGACGTCATTCAAAAAGCGCAACGTCATCATGACCTGATAAAGGTAACATGCCATGAGATAGGAAACGTTTATTAGGTTATGTTGAAACAATTCAGTTAATATAAGGGGTGACTGATACTTATGTTTATTGGTCTAGACCTCTGCTTAGGCACCTTTTTACACGGAGCACGCTGGGCAGCTATTAATTGTAATATTTCATTAGTCAAATAGTTAATCGTATAAATCGTATAAATGTTTCAGAACAATGTAAAATTATTATATTTGATGCGTTGCCTTCAAGTAAGTAACTTGTTTCTCAATAGTTTATAAAATGAATCTGTTCACCATATTATGTTGTATTTTCATCTATTTACTTTATTATTTTATCTCAAATTGTATATGCCAAATACTATAAAATATTATAAAAAAAGGTCTATTACAAAGAATAACGATTCTAAGCAACGTGAATTGGTAAAATTTGTTAATTTTGTCTTTTTCTACTCAGTTTTTTTTTCCATTTTGATTCAATAAATTTATTCAAAATATTTGAAGATAGTTGTTGAAAACCATCATTTGAAAACAATTAGCATAACAATGAAATATCTTTCAGATAGTTGAACACATATATTGAAACCAATCCTTTACCAATAGGCATAACAATACATTCTATTCCAGATAGGTGAACAAACTTGTAGAGCTCCTTTCCACGAAACCAATAGACATAAAATGTTTTATATTCCGGATAGTTGAACAAAATTCGTTGAATCCCATCCTTTGAAAAAATATTAATGACAGTGTAACCTATTCTAAATAAATGAAAACAATTCTTTAACCCCATTCTTTGAAAAAGACATAATGTTCAATGTAATCCATTCCGGATAGGTGAACACTTTTATATTTTATTGAACCTCATCTTTTGACAACAATAATCCTGACAATGTTATCTATCCCAGATAGTTGGACACATTTGTTGAATCACATTCTTTGAAAACAATATACATAGCCATGTATACTTCTACCGCGCCCTCTAAGTACTGACCATCGATTCATTTAATTCGTGTACCGTTATAGTCACGCCTCAAAGCGTTTTGTCGAAACATGATCTATTTAAATTGGTTGTACACATTTGTTGAACCCCGTCCATTGAAAACAATAGACATACAATGAAATATATTCCAGAAATTGAATACAAGTTTTGAACCCAATGTTATGTAAACAATATAAATAATAATGTTGCCTATTCCAGATTTGCCTGTTCCAGATAGTTTTACACATTTGCTGGACAATCATTTAAAAATGATAGACATTACAATGCAATCTATTCCGGTATTCCGGATAACTAAACACATTTGTTGAACCAAATCCTTTGAAAACAATAGGTATAACAATGAAATATATTTCAGATAGCTGAAGACATCTGTTGAACCACATCCTTTGGAAACAGCAGAAATAACAATGAACACGTTCTTCCTATGTCTTATCATAGCCGCCATTTTCGTCGTCTCTCCAACAAACGCCTGTTCTTGTATGCTACCAACAGTTAAGTCGGTTTGTAACGAAGCGTTTAATTTCGGTAAGTATCTTTATAAATGTTTGTTTGAATGTTTTGGCTGAGTCTTCACTTGTTAAAACGCCACATTGTTAGAAATCACGGCTCATATATCTTAAACTTTGAAGAAATAAAATTTAAGTGGGTATTAGAATTCAAGTAGGCATCGACGCAATATAAGCGGACGTTTGGGTCCGTGACCATGTGAGGTTCTATTTAGTCTGCTGAACATATGGACTTCCTAGAATAATACGAATAGGAAGTGCACATGTGATTACAGTAATAAACTTATTGAGCCATGACATGTGATTTCCAACAATGTGGCATTTTGACAAGTGTAGGCTCAGACGAGCCTGTGCATTCTTCTTTTAAGCATAGACACTCCTAATGATGTTCAGTCAGCAACTAAATACTCATAGAATATTAAAGCGACTAGCAAAGGCTCTGATTAGGCTGATCTGAGGCTTTGCTGGTCGCACATACCACATTGTTGGAAATCCCATGTCACGGCTTATATTTGGTTGGTACTTCTGTTTGGCGATAGATAAAGCCAACATATGAGACCGCGAAATAATGTTTTGAATTCAGTTACAAAAAAAAATAATAAAAATACACGCACACAAATATGTGTGTATATTGGCATCCATCCCGTCAAAATTAACATATATCCTCGTCTTAAAAAGGGTTGCTATTAAAGGAGAAAATTATGGAGAGCATATTATCTTCTTTAAAAATAACCCTTCTGAGAATAGATAATAGCTAAGTGGGATATTAATCATTGAACCGCCAATATGAAAAATAGAAAAATCCATCCACGGTTTGTCATCGCTCGGCAAACCTCGTGATGCCAAACGGCGATCCTTGGGACAGATTTTTCTACCCTACCCTCACACTCATGATAGATTCTTATAATATAATTAAATGTGCGTTATGTCTCCATAACGCATTTTATCTAACGACACTAGAGCTCTCTATTTTGTTGCATTCTTTTTTCTTGTGGCCTGTATACTTAATTACCTTTCTTACATTTATTGGTTTCCGCCTTATCTGCGGTACTCTAAATTATGTCCGCCTTGCAGGGTTCCAGCCAGCATCCACTTCTAAACCATGTGCTCGCTCTGCGTGCTTCTTTCAATTTTCGGCTGGCGAACGCGTTAGATCAAACCACTGCTTTGTTTCACTGATGTCGACGTCCAAATAGATTTCATTTTATATTCAAATAGATTTCATTTTATCAAACGGACTTCATTTTCGATTTAGAACCGTGTTTTATTTTCTAAACAAACTTTTGTTAGCTGGAATTTGGGACGATTGTGACGGAATTGACGGCGGATTATACACCTTCAGACGGACACTTAAACGGGCGTGAGTACGAAATGGCAGTTAACCATTTAGTTAATGTTCTTGCTATTGGTCATTCTTTTATACGCCGTCTACGAGATGACATTTTATCTCGTGCCTATAATGATTTACATGACAATTTTGGCTTAAATCAGTGCATAGTTCACTTTCTGCATGAAGGCACTATTTTACCTGACTATGACAAATTTTTGTACAGTGTAAACAACAAAATACCAGCCATCAGGTTTCATGTTGCTGTTATACAGATCGGAGGCAATGATATCGACAATGGGTGTTGCCCTTTATTGTTAGCATCTAAGCTACAGGATTTTGCCAATTGGTTAAAAGATTATCATAAGATTCAACATGTTTATATATGTGAGATTTTCACGAGACCTAGCCCCAAACATTGTTCGGATGGGGTAAACCTCAGGCCATGTGTTTGGCCTTCGGTGTGTGGCAGATTTTACCCCATCATGTGCTGATTGTTCTTTGTTGAATTTTATAGCATTGATTTCATTCTGTTACTCAATGAATGTCTTTTAGCTCGCCACGCTTTTGCTATAGTAATATCATAATATAGAACAAATTGATGATACAATATAGTATCCCTACCTCAAAGAAATCTTTGTTGTTATTTGTTTGTAAAACAGGAACTCTCGCAAATCTGTGGATATATTGTTGTGCACCGGTTCGCGTGAGTTACTGCGAACCATTTAGCGGAAGGAAGAGGATAAATGTGCGTTATGTCTCCATAACGCATTTTATCTAACGACACTAGAGCTCTCTATTTTGTTGCATTCTTTTTTCTTGTGGCCTGTATACTTAATTACCTTTCCTACATTTATTGGTTTCCGCCTTATCTGCGGTACTCTAAATTATGTCTGCCTTGCAGGGTCCAGCCAGCATCCACTTCTAAACCATGTGCTCGCTCTGCGTGCTTCTTTCAATTTTCGGCTGGCGAACGCGTTAGATCAAACCACTGCTTTGTTTCACTGATGTCGACGTCCAAATGGACTTCATTTTACCTCCCCCTCCTCTCCTCCTCCACAATTGAGTAGTTTACCGTTTGATTGTTCTCTGCGCTGGCAGAGTTACCCCTTCATGTGTTGATATTTCCTTGTTGAATTTTATATCATTGATTTGTGGCAGATTTTACCCCATCATGTGCTGATTGTTCTTTGTTGAATTTTATATCATTGATTTCATTCTGTTACTCAATGAATGTCTTTTAGCTCGCCACGATTAAAATGTACTATCCTGGACTTAAGGATACTTAACAGTTGGTGTGTCTAAGATGCTGATAAGTCGCTACATTAAATCTGATTGGCTGGAAATGTTTTTTGCAAAAATCCTTCCTGGCGTTTTCATTAGTCATTTAATCGATGCTTATAATAGATTTTGAGCTCATGTTGCGAAGAGTTTGTCGATATGAAAATACTGACAAAATCTTTCCTTAAGAAGACGCTATTTCATTACAGCTGCTAAAGTTAAAGTACTGGACGTAGGTCTTGAAGGCAACCCATCAGGCCAAGTCATCCGCAGAAACAAGTTAGAGGTAAAGGAACTTTACAAGGGAGAGGTAAGCATTTTCATAGAGGGTCAGTCATGAGTACTCGTGTTTTATTGAATTTATTAAAAGAGTTGAGGAAAAGCGATAAAAAAATCAAAGGTACAGGAGCAAGAATGTTAGATTCTTTTTATTAAAAACAGTTATATTTGGGATGTGAGATAAGGTTTGCCAGCATTGTTATCAACCTTGGAAACGTATACTTGGTATTTGAAATATGACTTGCAAGCACATGTTTGAAGCTTGGAAACTTATATTGGGTATGTGAGGTCAAATTTGACGCCACCGGTTTTAACCCTTGAAACTTATATCTAGTATGTGAGATTAGATCATGCCAGCACAGGTTTAACATTGAAAACTTATATTTGGGGTGCGAGATAAGATTTGCCAGCAAAGGGTTTCACCTAAGAAACTTGTATCTGGTATGTGAAATAAGAACTGCCAGCATAGTTTTTTTTAATTTGGAATACATATATCGGGTACATGAATGTGAGATAAGATTTGCTAGCACATGGTTTTACTTCGGAAACTAATATCAGGTATGTGATATAAAATTTGCCGGTAAAGGTTTTAAGTTATATTTGGGATGTGAGATAAGGTTTGCTAGCATGGTTATCAACCTTGGAAACGTATATTTGATATTTGAAATATGACTTGCCAGCACATGTTTGAATTTTGGAAACTTATACCTGGTATGTGAAATAAAATCTGACGCCACTGGTTTTAATCCTTGAAACTTATATCTGGTATGTCCGATATAATTTGCCAGCATAGATTTTTAATTTGGAAAATTATATCTGGTACATGTATGTGAGATAAGATTTGCCAGCACATGGTATGTCCTTTGAAACTTGCCATTATATATTTTAACATTGGAAACTTCAATTAAGTATGTGAGATAAGATTTGCCTGTTTACGTTCAAAGCTTGAAAATTATATCAATGGTAAGTGACATAAGATCATGCCAGCATAGATTTTAACCTTGGAAACTTATATCTGGAGATCATGCTAGCACAGGTTTTAACCTAAGAATTTTATATCTAATATGTGAGATATGACTTGCCAGCACAGGTTTTAACCTTGGAATTTTATATCTCATATGTTAGATATGACTTGCCAGCACAGGTTTTAACCTTGGAGTTTTATATCTAATATGTGAGATATGACTTGCCAGCACAGGTTTTAAAATTGAAAACTTATATTTGGGGTGCGAGATAAGATTTGCCAGCAAAGGGTTTCACCTAAGAAACTTGTATCTGGTATGTGAAATAAGAACTGCCAGCATAGTTTTTTTAATTTGGAATACATATATCGGGTACATGAATGTGAGATAAGATTTGCTAGCACATGGTTTTACTTCGGAAACTAATATCAGGTATGTGATATAAAATTTGCCGGTAAAGGTTTTAAGTTATATTTGGGATGTGAGATAAGGTTTGCTAGCATGGTTATCAACCTTGGAAACGTATATTTGATATTTGAAATATGACTTGCCAGCACATGTTTGAATTTTGGAAACTTATACCTGGTATGTGAAATAAAATCTGACGCCACTGGTTTTAACCCTTGAAACTTATATCTGGTATGTCCGATATAATTTGCCAGCATAGATTTTTAATTTGGAAAATTATATCTGGTACATGTATGTGAGATAAGATTTGCCAGCACATGGTATGTCCTTTGAAACTTGCCATTATATATTTTAACATTGGAAACTTCAATTAAGTATGTGAGATAAGATTTGCCTGTTTATGTTCAAAGCTTGAAAATTATATCAATGGTAAGTGACATAAGATCATGCCAGCATAGATTTTAACCTTGGAAACTTATATCTGGAGATCATGCTAGCACAGGTTTTAACCTAAGAATTTTATATCTAATATGTGAGATATGACTTGCCAGCACAGGTTTTAACCTTGGAATTTTATATCTCATATGTTAGATATGACTTGCCAGCACAGGTTTTAACCTTGGAGTTTTATATCTAATATGTGAGATATGACTTGCCAGCACAGGTTTTAAAATTGGAATTTTATATATGATATGTGAGATATGACTTGCCAGTACAGGTTTTAACCTTGGAATATGTACCAAGTATATTAGATAAGATTTCCCAGCAGGCACATAACGTATTGGTTGATCAACCTTATATCAACATTCACTCAACTCCTTTGTAGGTAGTTGATGAAACGTTGACGCTTAATTGTTGAATAAACGTTGATATTTGGTTTAACTGACGATCTGCATGGTTGATATTCTTTAGTCAATGTTAGCATCAGGTTGTAATTAAATACTTATTCGACCCCCAGGGAGTCAGGTGGTACTCTCATTTTCTCTTCATACGTAGGCTCTGGCCCAGCATCTACCGTTCACCCCCCCAAAAAAAAATATCAGGAATTTCAAGCACCCCAAAATAATATTTGAAATTTGGCAACCCAAAAAAATATCCCCGATTCTGTACCTTGACCTTAAGAAAAGACCCTAAAATGCATAGAAATTACAACTAAATATAGTCCAATTTTGTGATGAACCCCAAAAATATCCACAAAATCTTACCCCCAAAAATAGTGAAATTCAAATATTGAACCCCAAATAATGACCCGAGCCTACGTATGTATGAAAATATCAGAATTCCCCCCCCCCCTGGGATTCGACTGTGCAAAAAAATGTTGTACTGCTGAATTAACACGCTTGACCCCAGCTTTTGCCATACTAACGGTGACGCCTCTGATCAAACTATGCGTTTATATGGCTGATCTGAGTCCCTGCTGAGCACAGAGCCTGTCGATCGTTGGAATTTGTTAATTATATGGTAGATTGCCTAGGCTTTTTCTCGGGTAAAAATCTTAATGAGATATAATTTCAAAAAAAAGGATTGCTTGTTACGGAAAACCAGAAATGAATCCACTTCTGGAAATAAAAAAAAAAATACACGAGAAATATCACATGTGCTGTTTAAAACACTCTTGATTTGTTTTTCGTGACTTTATAAGCAGGTAATGATTATTGCCTTCTATTCGCCCACAAGACAAATGTCCACTTGATCTTACTGTTAAGTGTCAGCTGTGAGTAATCAGTAAATGTTGGTATTTTCAGTCATTTTGGCGAGCTTTTGATGACGGACTTGGCACACTTTTATCGGCTTGTTGTTGCCAATTTCGGAACAACTGGCCATTGCCAGTGCTTTCTTTCTCTATATATTGCCTGGCGCTCGCTTTCGAGCATTATCAGCAGGTGTACATTGTACACTGCTGGCTGCAGGATGAAAGCCTACACGTAACCATATCTTAATTACCGTAGGGTTCTTTCACCTGCACAAGGGGTGACTTTCCCTGCACAGGGGACATCCAGTTAACGTCCCAATCCGAAGGTCGATGCTCTTATCTAAATCCATTCCTGCAAATGACACCAGAGAAAGCGTGTTCAGACTCTCGCTGTGAGCAGGGATCGAACCTGGGACCTCTAGTAGCAGAGGCAAGAGCGCTAACCACTGAGCTACCATACGTTCTGTGCATGTCAGGGTCCGAAATTACGCTAAATGCAAGTGAAAATTTCAAAAATGCGAGCCCAAAATATTTGTACAACAAATTTTACAGATCAATCTGCTGTTGTGTGCAGTCATCCAATCTACGCATAAATCAATTTATTTTGTGTGAAAATTAAATACAACAAAGTTGTGTTCTGTGGTGTTTATATAAAATTTGAAACCGTCATGTCAAACATGTTAGCAGTATGCAAACGGTAAAGCAACACAAAAACTTACGTAGGTTTCCAAATGTAGCGTCTATAACTACCGGCATACGATTGGATAAAATATTGGCTGTTCCAGTTTAGACTCATATTAACAGCTGAGTCATTGTCTGCACAGGCTCGGTACTTGAAAAATGCTTCCTATCTGAGATAATGCAGCTGAGTACGATGTCAGACAGAAAATTACAAACAAATATTAATTAAATTATCAAGTAGATCTATAGCCATTTGCTTCAAAACTAAAAAAGAATGAAGCGTTTCATTCATTGACAGTGGCTGTTTTCCCGTAAAAGCTGTTATTGGAAATTTACGTCATACATCGATGGGAGGAAAAGAAGCATGATTTGCACTTTCGTCTTTTTAAAGAACGCTTGTTAAAATATTTGCAAATACTCCAAAATAGAAAGCTCAAAACGGTTTTCTTGAACTTTTAAGTAGCTGTGTAGTTCGCATCCTATATTTTGATGATTTCTACTCAAATCCTCACTCACTGACCCCTCCCAAAGTGTACAAAAATCACAAAAATGGGACACAGAATGCTGCAATAAGCATCTTATTTCCCAAACCCACACCACTACCTACCCACTGTGTCTGTTTTTAGATGGACAATAGAGCTTACAATAGAGCCAGGTGTGAATCTTTCCGATTATAATCGATTATTACTTACACAATCCATTAGTAGAATCAAAATAAATTTTCAATCGATCAACGATACAACACTAGAGCTGACACTAGCTAAAGCCCCTATCTCACTGGACTGCGACTGTTTTGCGACAACTGGCGACATACATCGCGAGTGGGTCGCAAAGCAGTCTCGAAACAGTCGCCAGTGATTCGTAATTTCCTCGCATGTGTCGCCAAGTGGCGCAAAGTAGTCACGAAAATTTTGAACATGTTAAAAAATTTCATGCGACATAATTCCTTGCAAAATAGTCGCAAAGTCATCGCGGGTGTCTTGAAACCGTCGCGAACTTGTCGCCGACCCCTCGCAATTTAGTCGCAATCATTTTGGAATATGACATATTGGCGAGATAAATAAGACTAAATTGCGAATCAATTGCGACATAAATGAGACAGTTTGCGACAACATTGCGAGTAAATTAAACTAAGCAATGTTCTGGCGAACGTCGTGAGACAGTCGCACGAACGTCTCACGACTATCGCGCGAGTATCTTAAATTACTCGCAATTATGTCGCCAAAGGCTCGTTAAAAGAGTTCCTCCTATCTGAGATGATAGTTCCCTCTAGTAGAGATCTTGGTTTGGCATACTTAAGTATACATTTTTGACAAATTCAAGTTGTCAAGTATTCTTGCTATCTGAGAGGATAGTTTCATATAAGTATGGTGTATTGATTAGGCTCACTTACATGTATACTGTTTGGAGTAATTTCAGTTATTAACTAAATAGTTCTGCATTCTGAGAGGATAATTTTGTTAAGTATGTTTTATAAGGCCTACTTAAATGTTTACTATTTCTATTACAGTATAAAGGAATTGTTATTGTGTCTTGGTAAGACTACAACAGCATGCTTAGTCTCAGCAGCCCTTCTAAGAGTTGAATTTGGCATACAGAACCCTATAAACAAATTATCACTGCAGTGGACAACTAAGATTCTAATTTGAATGCGCATCAGTGCAGTTTGATATGTGCCTTTTTGTGCGCATAACTGTATCAAATAGATTTTTGCAGGACGAGGCTCATCCGAACTCATTGCCGTTTTGATCTGATTGGGCTCATCATGCCATACGTATGGGTAATTAGAGTATGTGCGTTCTGACTGACTTTCTTAAGCTGATTGATGGGCCGTTTAATCGAGTTAACTTTTTTCTAACTTAATATTTGCAACCATTCAACAGTTCAACACCACCCAGCAGCGTGACACCTTCCAACAATCTAGCTCCTTCCAGCCCTCTAGTTCCTACCAACAGCGTAGTACCTCCCTAGTCTGAAGTTTCAATGCTTGCAGAATATTTATTTTTCTTGGTTTGTCATTTCTCGCAAAACCATCGTGCGACAGTCGCACGACCTTCGCGCGACAGTCGCACGACAGACGCACGACGTTCGTGAGAACGTCGTGAGGCGGTCGATGGTAATAAATGCTCGCAATTTCATTGGGCGAACATCGTGCGAGTGTCTAGCGAATGTCGCACGAATGTCGCGCGAATGTCGTGAAACATTCGCCAATGATTCGTGCGACAATCGTACGACATTCGTGCGACTGTCGCAAATATGTCTTATTCACATATTCGGTGTGACCGCAATGTGATTATGGTTGCAATATCGTAATTCTGTCGCCAAAACATGCCTCAAATTAGTCTCGAAATAGTCGTAAATTGCTCGCATCCCAGTGAGATACTAGCTTTAGTGATTAGATTAGCAATGCTTTTAAGAATAAATCGTTAATATACTGAAACAATAAAGTTATGTCCGCTTGAGGTTTATGCCTGCCAGTTCTTAATGTATGAACGCATTTCATTCAAATTTTAACATTGCAAACTGTTATTATTTGGAAACGTCATGCACCTAAACAAAATTCATTTGATGCCTAGTAGAGCCGCTGACAACTCAGATAACACGTGTACCCTTAAAATCAAAAGTCACATCATCGATAACTTGTGTGTCCATCATAATTCCGAACCATTCAAGCACATTAAACATCACTGAGCAAACTCTCTAGTAAGATGTTATGCATGTTAGCTGTATGCATTGCTTTTACGACCACAACCATTATTCTGCAACATACCCTGACGTCACAAAACATCGGTCAAGAGCGAGGGTGAAGACACTCAAAAAATTCGTATTTGGTCCAGCGTTTTGATAATCAACAGAGTCGGTCAAATTTGATTATCTTTTTCGTCTTCACAAGCATTTTAGCATTAATTAAGACTAATAACCATTAAAACAATTGAAACTGGAAATTCACGTGCGTTTTTTCAGTAAGGGGTGGGGTATACAACACAGATTTAGTGAACATGTGATGGCCGACATCAGCCATGGTTTTTATTTTTATCTTTTGTGTAATCTTTGTCATACCTAAGCACAACAAATTAAAACAAAAACGGTGTCAAAATAATGTAAGTTTAAGGAGAATCGGAGGTTCTTAAATTGTTCTTTGTTTAATGCAAAGGGAGGTAATTTCAGTTAAATTCGTAAATTAACGATTTTGAATTGCAATGTCGCTCGTTTGATAAGCACATTTGGAATTTTTAGATGTTTTTACATCGTTGGACGTTCCTGGTTGTCATTTAACATAAAATGTGTCATGTTGTGATGACCAACTTGCTGATGATAGTGGAATGAGCTGTTTTCACTTTAGGTTCAATAACTCTTCCAGATAAAAAGATAAAATCAAATAATTACCAACGTTTGCGTGTCGGACGTTTGATAAACATGTTGGTATATTTTTTGCTGAGACATCTTAATTGGATCAAAAGATACAGTACCATGAAAATCGGACGTATTTTTTTTGTTTGAGTATATTTTTTTACCCATCAGTTTTAACAGTGACTCGTTTTTGGTGCTCAAAAGAACTGTCTCATTGAGACGGTTCTTTTGAGTACCCACAACATATTTTTGATGAGACATAAATATAAAAAAATATATTCACACACTCGTCAATCAGACTATGAGGATTACCCTTCATGTTTGGCATATGGCAATGGCATAAAGGTTTCTTTGGTAACAAGCATAGTTCCAGATTAGCGAATCATTTAATCTTAAATTTGAGATTATTTTTTAATCCTAAAGTTTATTTTATATTTTGGGTGCTCAAATAAACTGTCTCACTGAGAATTTTATTTAGTATGTTCAGTATGGGCCCGGATAAGAAGCAGTCTACCCAGGGCTTGTAGTGTTTGCTTAAACATATTACGAAATTATACATTTATTCTGGAGCAGACGCAATAAATTTTGTTAAATATTTTTAGCATAGATTTGATATTTTTATGTGAACTATATATTTCAAACAGTATGGACCCAGGTCAGATTGCTTAGAAGCAGATTTATCAGTGTTCATTGTGTTTGCTTACATGATATATATTTATTCTGGAGTAAATTTGAAAATTATAAAGACAGCACTTTTTGTTATGTTAAATATTTTACATGGTCTTTTGCTTAATGCATTTTTGCGGCCTATATTGCAAACAGTATGGATCAGATCAGACCTATGAGCAGTCTCATCAAGGTTCATAATGTTTGCTTATGTGATTGAATTATTTTGGTGTAAATCAGATGAGAGTTTATGACCTTATTGCAAACGGTATGGACCCAGATCAGACTGCTAAGAAGCAGTCTGATCAGGGTTCATATTGTTATCTTACATGATAAGATTTGTTTTGGGGAAAATTAAAAATATGCAGCAGATGTAATAAGCAGACAACTCTCTTTGTTTAATACTGTCATCTGCTAATGACCAAATGGACTTATATATAATGCTTATATAATATTGCAAACAGTATGGACCCAGATCAGTCTAATGAGCAGTCTGATCTTTGTTTATAATGTTTGCTTAACATGATGAAATTATTTTGGAGTAAATTTGGTGTAATTTTGTGCTCTATATTGCTTACATGATAAAATTATTCGAGAGAAATTTTAAAATGCACAGAAGACATAATAAGCAGACAACACTGTTTTGTTAAATATTTTTGTATGAAGTGATTATCTTGATGAACAAAAACAAAACAACTATTTAATTTTTGTTATTGAAAATGGAAAAATCTGGGTTCACAGTCAGTATGACACACTGATGCAATGCCAGAGTTCTCAAAATAATTTTGAAATAATACATAAAATTTTCATATTTCAGCTAAAACTGCCAAATTTTCTGGATCAAACTCCAACTTTTTTGTTTAGACTCCCATTTGTTTTCCGGGAATGAATTCTATAACTTATGCTTTCAAAATCCTAGTGAGAACGCTGACTCTGATCACCTGCATTGTTACTACATGTATGTAGATAACCTGTCCCTACTGAAAAGAAGGCTTTCTCATGATTTGGTTCAATTCTTAAAATGAGGCATGCATTTTCAAGGGTTTAGTCCTCACATTTTAGCTGGGGTTTATTATTTCCTTGTTGCAGATTTATTTTCTTACCCCTTGTTAATGTCTGCTGCACCCCAATTATGGGATAGATGCAATACATTGTGAATAACCTCATGATATGCTTGAAGAAACGTACATTCAGCATTTATTTGGCACCTTTTTTAAGGTTGAATTAGTGTTGTATTTGATTTAAAGGTGAAGTTAAATCAAGTTGATTCAGTTTTGATTCAACATTGAGTCAGTGTTGAAATATCAATGTTGATTCAATGCTTGAATGTCAACGTTGAATCAACGTTTGTATGTCAACGTTTGTATGTCAACGTTGAATCAACGTTGTATGTCAGCGCTTATTCAAGTTTCAAATTCAAATATATTTTCAACACTATTTCAACATATATTGTAAACGTTGAATCAACATTGAATCAACAGACTCGTGCTAGATGGGTTTGCCAGTACAGGTTTTTACCTTTGGAACATATATCTGATATGTAAGATAAGATCGTGACAGCACTGGTCTAACTTTGAAAACGTATATTTGGGATGTGAGATAAGATTTGGCAGCACATGTGTAATCCTTAAAAACTTATATCTGGTATGTGAAGTAAGATTTGTCAGCACAGGGTTTAACATTGGAAACTTATATTTGGTATGTGAGATAAGAGACGCCAGCACATGTTTTAACATCAGATATTTGGATAAGATTTGTCAGCACATGTTTGAACCTTGGCAGTATAATATTATGTAAAAACTACTCAAGCCTCTGTCAAATATAAGAAATAATTACATTGTTTGTAAGCTTGTGTGACCTCTTAACGGTATGTGAGAAACATGTATTAAGATGGTGCATATAAAGGGTTTAGGGTATACGGGGAGTCTAACAAACGTGGACCATTCTTGAAATTGCTATAATCCGGGTATATAATGTTTAAACCTTTGGATTTTTTTATGTGGCTAAAGCAATGTGATATCATTTTCTCTGATTATTTTTACCACCCAATGGCGCTTTAACAGGAACAGCTGCACCTTTGCTGTTGCTAAATTCTTCGTACTGTAAATTGGGAAATTTTCGCGAGGACTTTATTGTCGCGAAGCTTCGTAATTATGTGAAGTTTCGTGAAAATAAAACCCTCGCGAATGACAAAACACTCTGTCGTTTATTGATATAGGTAAATCTTTCCTTAGTCGCGAAATTTTTACATCACTAATTTGTCTTTTAATGCTATTCGCGAAAATGAAATTCCCGCGAAAATTTCCAAATCTACTGTATTTCAATAATGAAAAGGACCAGCCAAGAAATAACCCTGATCTTAACCCAATTGATAACTTATTTAGAATTCTGGGTGACAATTTCTATGTGTGGATTCTAAAACAATGACCATGCATCAACTTAAAAGAAGACTGTGACAAACACGGAAAACAATTAACCGTGAAACATTAGTGCTCTTGTCCATAGCATGCCTAATAGTCTGAAATAAGTGCTTCAGAGTAAAGAATGCCATAACGGATATAAGGGAAAATATCACAACTGTTAAAGCAGATATAATAAGCAGATTTTAAATCGTGTTAATATGCAGGTATATATTGCAAATAATGTTGTTTTATATTTGTTATGTAATACATTATACTTGTCATATGAAATGACCAAAATCTTATGGGACACACCTACCCAAGCTTGCACAGGGCTCATACTGTGTACATTATTTAGGTTGTCCAACCCTAATTGAAAATGTGTCGCAAAATTTTATTTTTAAGGGAGTCAGGAATGGAGGAAAATACTGGCTTAAAACTCCTGCCTATGATAGCCTTTGTGGACTCTATTTAGAAGTTGATGAAGAATACTATATGATTGGTATGTAGAAACTTTTAAACATTTTATATACTATTTGATTTTTTCTTCTACTTTAACATACTCACTGACTTTGAAAACGCAGCCTTATTTTTACTCTAAATTATCTTATTGTAAAGCCTGGTACCGTATGAATACCAGCTCGAAAGTTGTGTACTCATCTGACATAAATACATGCCTTTTTTCTAAAAAAACCCCACTGCTATGAGTAGTCAGGTCCCCCCCCCCCTACACCTATTTGAGATGATGACAGGGCACTGGTTTATGTCATGCATGACGTCTTTGGCAAGTATAAGCTCTGAAAAACATTTCATCTTTCGTGATTCTTGATGACCTTACAATTTCCTTATATATGTCTTTGGTCAAAAACAACTGAAAAACCTTTTGTCTAGTTCAAATCAGTTCCCACTGCCGTGACTACACCTAAACAAACGAAAGGATCGGCGATAGATTGAAGTAGAGGTTATAGATTTTGCTTGATACCTGTCCATGTATGAGTTGTATGAGTTTTCACTCTAGGTGTGACAAAACTCGTGTTGAAAAAAAACATTATGATTGTCTTCTCATTTAGCGTTTTGTTACTGTGGTGTATTTCTTGGTTTCTTCTAGTTGAGGCTCAAGGTGTTACTTAGTTTTCTCACACACCAGATCGACATTACTGTTATTTTAACCCATGTGAGATATTTCTCTCTCAAATACCCGTACCAGCCCTAGGGAAAGAGAAAAAAACGAACAGTCGCACGCTGGGTGTACGATGATCCGTGACGTCATGCCAAAAATATTATCGACCTTATCTAGTATTTCCTGAGGTATTCCTAGTAGGCACGTTCAAGGAATTCCCGATTTACTGAGTAACTAACTACTCTGGAAGCATATAGGACTTTTTTAGACTTTCAATCTCTAATTTTGATGCCTTGAAAGTACTTTAATTTTTCAGAATGGGATGTATACCCGAAATCTAGTATACATAGGGTTTTGTAAAATTTGTCAGTTGTGGTTGAACTCCACCTTTCACCTCTAATTTTGCAGAACCAGTATCTATTGATTTCTCAGCCTGTTCCTTTACTGTATCTATTTTTTCGTTGTATGTTCATTAGCTGAAGCCAAACTAATCATTTCCCTGACTCCTTTCTCTTTTTTCTCCACACTGATTACCAATACCGCAGGACTTATGTCCCCTATGAGTGTATTATGTGTACCCAACCAAGTGTTTCGTTGTATGGGTTCAAATAAGAGAAGTCTGCAAATATATAAGAATAATAGATTTAATAGATGAATATTCCCAAACGACATTACAAATATGAAAGAGATTATGCAATAGTACTCAATGTGTAAACAATCATGATTATATTGCATGTGTCTTTCACGCCTTTGTTTACATACACGCCATTGCCCGACACACGCATATGGATGGGTAAATCATTTTTACAATAATCCAAATATGGCAAAACGAATATCACCTTAATAGATAAAATGACTTGCAGTAAATATGGTAAAGGCTACTAATCTGCAAAATATATATTGATAAATATATGTATACTAACCTGCAAAATATATAATAATAATATGTTTGATAAATGAATATTTTCAAATGATATTATAAATATGAAAGTAACCATACACTATAGCAGACAAGGTGTAAACAATGATTATTATATGTAAAGTACAAGCAGTTATTAACCACTATATATTACCTACTCTTACCTACCAAAATTGGTACTACAACTACCCAGGTACCGTTACACTACATAATCTGTTCAGGGCTTTTGAGGGTAAGGACACTTGTAAAGAGGTAAGTAAATTCACCCTATGACATTTGCTAACGTCCTGCTGGGGGAGAGAGGGCTGGCTGCCTTCTGACTGTTACATTTGTTGTCGTTCTTTACTTCTTCCCCTTGATGCAGTGGGTTTGTCTACACTGTATGATTGTGGCATTTTCTGGTCATACTCCCTTGCTATTTGGCACCCCCCCCCCAATATAAGACTGCCAGCTACATAGACTAGTTAGAATATTGAAATCATGCCTGGATCAAGTTTGACTACTCTACTTCCAGATAGCGAACCGCAGAGGTGTTGGTCAGACAGAGCGGATGCGCAGGCTGGTCTGCACCTCTGCTATTCGCTAATTCCGAACGTCAGGGCACAAACAATAGCTACCACTGCTGTCATTATTGTTAAAACAATACTTACATATGAATGTTTTGAGCCATTGAATCGCTGTGCTACATTTTATATGTACTTATGTTTATTATTTATCAGTCACCCCTAATATTAACTGAATTGGTTCAACATAACCTAATAAACGTTTCCTATCTCATGGTATGTTACCTTAAAAAGGTAATGATGACGTTGCACTTTTTGAATGACGTCGCTAATGACACTGATTCAACACAAAAATCGAAAACTACGTCATAAAATCGCTAGATGGAAGAGAGAAACAATGAGTAAACTGATAAATTGAACACCAGGTTCGCGTCTTTTGATATCAAGTTTACCAGGCTCAGCTAGGAGAACGCATGTTGAATCGCTCGGCAAGCCTCGCGTTGTCAACAAGCGTTCTCAAAGCCTTGCCTGGTAAAGTTGATATAAAAAAAACGCTCACCTAGTATTATCTATTTATTATTTATTATAGGAAAATTTAACAACAATGGAGAGATAGAAGCTGATCTATGTAACTGGAAGAAGAGGGCAGAAGACATAGAAGATGATGACCTTGACTTTTTGGAAAATGAGCAGCTTTATTGTCAACTTTGAAATAAATCTTTGAGATGATTTAAGAAAGAAATTATATTTTCAAATTTAGGCTTATTTGATTTCCTAAACAATCTAAATTATCAAATCACTTTTCTACCATAATAAAGTCTATTCTGGGAATCAGATAAAATGTTTACAATTGCGTGTAATGCACGAAAATTATTTTGCACAAGTTATATATCTTGTACATTCCATGCGAGTTTAATTGAAATGGGTACTTTAAAAAGCGAATCAATTTTATTTTTCTAAACATTTTTCCCGCTCATTCTCAAATATTTTTAATTTCATTTACATTGTCATTACACAGTTTTAGACGAGGATATAAACGTATGTAATGAACATAATGTATGTTTGTTGCAATAAATCGCAACTTAGCGGGTAAAATTAACAACCCATTGCTGTGTGTAGGTAATTGCACAAGCACAATGTTTGGCCATGGCGCTAGAAATCTGATTTTATTGCTTAGATACATGTACTGTCACTATCGAAGGAACTGTGCAAAAATTGACATCTCAGGGCTTAGCCTGGCTCAGAAATTGTTGTAGCCAACACTTTAGCTAAATGGAAAAAGTTGAAGCCAAATGAAATTGACTTTAGCCAAGTTTTTTAGCCAGAAAGTAGTATCAAAAGTTTTTCTGTATTTAACTCTTCTTTGCCTGCTAGCAGCGACTTTGGCATCTGCTGATAACCTTGCAAACAGATTGGACCCAGATCAGGCACGACAAAATGTCGGGCCTGATCTGGACCCACACTGTTTGACACTCTGATAGTAGTGAAAAGAATCCAGCATTCAAAGAGTTAAATATGGCACAATAGTAAAGTGTGAAGGAATGATAAAAGTAATGTTGAAAAATCCAAAAGCTGATCAAAATACACTTAATTTGTGAAACACCAAGAGTGTAGTTTTAGCCAATGACTTATTTTTATAGCAACTCTTTATTTTTAGTAGCAAATGGCTACAATGGCTAATGGCAGGGTGAACCCTGCATCTATGCATAAATGTAAGGGTTAATTTTGTGTGTATTTATAGATTATTCAGCTGTACATTATTCAGCTATTTGGTCACTGCTGCTAGTATCGCCACGTGGTATGCAGTGTCCCAGTCTCGTGTTAAGCTCTCAGAGATAGAAACCAGTGCAGGCGTGGCTAGACAGTGACCTAATAGTTGAATAATAGCTTTAATAGTCTTCTTCCATAGGCAGTATTGGTTATTTAAGAATTAAAAGTTGTTTTTCTGCGTTTCACTGAGATGTGAAATGTCGCGAAAATTACATCTAATTGCATGAAAACCAAAGGTGAGGTTGGCGATGTTAAACTGGTTTAAGCCCTCCAGTAAAATATTTTACCCTCGTTCCAAGGCGGTACTTCTTATGTTGATCTTTTATGTTGTTTTCTGTCTTGTGTTTACTATGACTTTGTACGGGTCTGTTTATATGTGCCTTGTGGTCACCTGCTGGGAGAGGGCTGACCTCTTGTCTCTCGTTTGTGGTGTCTAACTGTGAGTTTGATACTTTCCCATTGGTATTCTGGGTCAGGTGTGGTACTTGATTGTATCGACTCCTGATCTTTGCACCCTTACTTTAATCCCTCCAGTAAAATATTTTTACTGTACGTCCCAATGCGGTGCTTCTTTTGTGGTTCATTTGTGTTATTTATGTCTTGTGTTCGTCATACCTTCGCGTCTGTCCATTGCTGCCTTGTGGTCACCTGCTTGGAAAGGGCTGACCTCTTGCATCTTGTTTGTAATGTCAAATTGTGATTTTATCACTTTCCCATGTGGTATCCTGGATCAGGTGTGGTAATTGATTGTATTGATTCTTGATCTTTGCCGTCTTTCTTACTTTCAATTCTTATAATTACAACATCTTTCCTTATTCTTTCTCCTAAGTATTTTTTATTATGTTTTCCTTAAAATAACTCCAGTTAATAACGTTTCGCACATTTAGACGATGACGTGCACTATAACGCGTACGTAGACGTCATGACGTTAAAAAAAACAAGATGTCATTGAGATCGCATTAGACAGCTGTTCGGCATGGATACTGTTAATTTAAGCGTCGTATGTAAGTTCAATTTTGCTTTTCCATCTGAAAACATCCGTGTAAGTGTAAAGTAAAGTGTGAGTATACTTAGCTACTAAAGAATCCTGACGAGTTTGACTTGCTTCCACCTCGTAAATAACAAATTGTAGAGCTAAGTCGATATGCCTATTTTAATAACAAGACATTAGAAAGTATTCTTCAAAGATATATATTTATCAAATATAGAACATAACGTCACGACGTCGAAAATACCGTTTTTATAACTTTGTCTCGGGAGTATATGTCTAAATATTTTTGAAAACTTTTTTCATGTATGCAAGGCCAATACCAGTACAGACAAAAGTGCATTTCAAAAATTTGCAATTTCTTGCTGTAACGTACGATATGGGGTTTTAAGTTGTGCTTTCGACGTTGTCTAAACGGCAGTGTATTTTTCCTATGTATAAGCAATTTCTAGCAACTGAAATGACTTGGAGTCAACCAATCATTGTAAGAGAATGCATTTTGAAGAATCAAAACGTATGTTTCGCGTCACGTTAAAGGATAAAAATAAACCAAATTTAACGTCAATTGAGAGACAACGTAAACTATGGATAATAACCGTTTTTTTCTTTATCGACGTATGTCGCCGTTAATTGTGTGCTCTCTACTTTGTTATAGTGCCAATTGGCTACACTTTACTTAAATCGCGTATGGATTTCAAGCTTTGCAATATACACATATCAGCATGTAATTGTAACGCTTGACGTCGGTTAGTGGACGTAAGCGGCAGCTACGGAGTTCAAAAGGAATGAAACATTCTCAAAATGCATTCTTAACATCGTACAAAGTGAATAAAAGTTAGTAAACGGGCACTGCTTTGTAAAAAGCTCATAAAACGCTGATAACGTAAAATTGATGTTAAGAAAATGAAAATAGGCTTTTGAGTTAAACAATGCATGCATGCTTTATTTGAATGCCCTTAAGATGTCATTGAAATAACAAAGAATCACACTAACGCAGTTTCTGGTGAATTTTGCATGATTTCTTTGTTCTTGCAAAAACTGATTTTAGGGGTTACGTGACGTTTTGATAGGTGACGTCTGAAATTGGTTCATATTTTCTAATAATCTCAGTGTATCTTAGTCTACCTTTGTTCAACTTAACGCAATGGAAAGACTAATGTTTACCGTATTTATTTACTACCCAAAAAAATTGACACACTGTATGTGTCAGGTTTCTTTAGTAGTTAAGTATAGTTGCCTACTGTCCATTATTTTCATAGAAGCATTGCAAAGTATCTCAAAAGAAGTTCTGTCGTGAATGTCCCCGCCCCTCATTAATATGAAACAGAGTTCATTGAAAAATGAAATACAGGTCAGTACCATCAGATGACCGTCCTTGACCAATCAATTTAACGGATCTGAATAAATGTTATAACAGTTGCAATTATTATATCTTAGTCAAAGAGTTCTAAATGGGCATTACGTCTATTATCTCCAATCTGTGATTTTAATTTTGATTACCTCAGATATAACTGCTATTGGTGACAAGCAAAGTAATTCTTATGTCTTGTTAGTGGATAAATTACAGATTCATTAAATTTCCGAAACTCTGTAATAACTATTGCACCTTTCACTTAAATCTTATAAGCCAAATGGAATTTCCACATATATCAATTATACCTTATTATTTCCGTTATCAATTTAGGGTTTGCAGATGGCATTTCTCATTTTTATTCAAGTCTTGATAGAACATTCTGTAAGCAAACAGCAGAGACCCTGGTCAGACGCCGCAGTATGTGGTGTCTGATCTTGGTCTGCACTGTTTGACTATGTCCAACAAAAGGGATGCTAGGCTTATATGTGTTTACATTTTTACGCTTTTCTGAACTTTTGATCGTCATTTCATATAAGTTGTCCATCCCCGCCATGCTCAATGTAATATACATAGCACTGTTCAGCGTGTTTTAAACCGCCTGAACAAGATAAGTCATGTTTCTGAATCACATAGTGCCCAAGTTAGGTTTAACATAATCGCTTATCTTATGTACAATCTACTAGGAACTCGAATAAGATATAGATAGTATACATGTACGAGTATAAGATTTTTTTTATTTTTCACATGTCTCACCGGATCCTTCAGTGCTTGCATAAATAGCGTCTGGATAAAGACACAATCTGAACTGCCTCGGTCAATTCCGCGAAATTCCGTGAAATCAGACCACGGATGTACATCGAGGATCTACTTTGATAACGCTGGTGATAACGTGACGTTGACGTTATATAACGTGACGCTGACGTCAAAAAAACATGTTAACACAATAAGAAGTGTGCTTGCAGCAAAACAAACGGCTTAAATGAAGTTGATGGGTTTTTTTCAATAAAATATCGCTATAGCGATATTTTATTGAAAAACCCCCATAAAATTCATTAAATTTTATTCTGCTGATTAAGCTTTTCAGATAATAAGAATAATCGATTTTAATAGAGCTGAACCCACATGCTAGAGAACTAATTTTCCACACGCCAGTTAGGGCTAACAAAATGAAGCTTTTTGTTACATAGTACTACGCATAATGCTCATTACATACACCGAGCCATGATTCAATTCTCGAATTGTGGCGGACTTTCCCGAATGGATACAGATCAAGACTGGTTTCAAACTCAGCTGGATACTTTAGCAAGGACTTTCAATGTGACCTTTGCGCATAAGAGCCATGACACGTGATTTCCAACAATGTGATATTTTGGCAAGTGTAGTCTCAGACGAGCCTGTGCGGCCTCCTTTAAAGCTTCGAAACTCCAAATGAGCATATGCCCAGGCTGGTCTGAGCCTTTGCTTGTCGCACATACTACACCGTTGGAAATCCCATGTCACGGCTCAATTAAAACAATGCAATACACTACAAAACCTCCTGTGCTGGCTGATATAATGAAACATATTTCTGGGCAGTTCATTAGCACCAGGATGAGAGTGTTTCAGGGTCAGTAGCATAAGGAACTTATTCTTGACGTAGACCGATAGCGCATAATGGTGTGTCACATGCTCCAATCCAGACAATTTCGTCAGGGGGAGGAGGGGTCTGATTTTCAAGTCACCAACGTAGTTCACAGAGGACTGTATGGAACTCCATCAAGATGCAATTGGTTCTAAAGGGGGTCCGTACAAGTATCTCTAAGGAAACATAGCACTTGTGATTTTCCAGACGGTGTGAGATGAGAGTCCAAACCCCTGCCCCCATTCCGTGTTCACCCATGTGCCATATAGACGTATTGCCTATTATTCAAGTACGCAAGTAATAAAAATTGTACACATTCAAAGGAGATAGCCTAATGTGTAGTGATTTTCCATAGCATAAGGCCTAAGACTGCTATTGTAGGAAAGAACTCGCTCCCTCCAGTTTGATAATTGTTTTCTCTTAGTGTAGTCTCGATTTTGAAAAGGAACGTTATTATTGATATAATTAATGAACGTTATAGTAGTTTCCCTGTGATGTTAGTACATATACGCCAGTTGGTGTATGCATCTATTTGTATTTGAGCACATAGATTTTGCCTGTACATTCTCTCTGCCTTGTGGTCACCTGCTGGGAAAGGGCTGACCTCTTGGCTCTCGTTTGTGATGTTTAATTGTGGTTTTGTCAATTTCCCGTGTGGTATTCTGGGTCAGGTGTGGTTCT
Organism: Loripinus fragilis; assembly: GCA_964019695.1. Lineage (NCBI taxonomy): Eukaryota > Metazoa > Mollusca > Bivalvia > Lucinida > Lucinidae > Loripinus > Loripinus fragilis. The sequence goes on along the minus strand of OZ026522.1, from coordinate 23,055,313 downwards.
TGATTGTATTGATTCCTGATCTTTGCCATCTTTCGTACTGTACATTCTCTTGGCACATTATTGTGCATTAGATTGCTGGTACATTTGTAAGTATATCTGTGTTATATCACTGCTTCTTTCAAATTCAACACTTGATGGACACCACAAAAGTAGCGTAACAATTCCAATATCTGGCCCCAAATACGTTAAGCATTTGGTAGTCGCCAGTTTGGCAAAAACACTCTCCGAGGTAAAAGAAAAAACAAATCAAACGGATGGTTGCCTCGATTTATAGTACCATGCAGTTTGTTGAGAATTTTAAATTTGCAAATTGGTAGAAAAAAAATGAAACAAAATTTTAAAAAAACAACAGGTAAAACAAACAGAGATTCTCAGAAATAGTCAGCCATCCTTCAAAATTTGAAAATAATCTCTCCCCCCAGATTAACACATTTAAACCAAATGGACCTGACTATCATTTGCAGTAGGCAGATTTTAATTTAAGAGGCAACGAGTGGTGTTTTATTCATTCTTTCTAAACATCTGTAAGCAAATGTTGATGATAAGAATCATACACCACATTATTCGGTGTCTAATCTGGGTATGGACTGTATGTCTATGCCCCATAAAAGGTGATGTATCCATGATTATACTGTGATGTCAGTGACGTTAGGTAGTGGTGACCGTTGCTTAGTTACATCATACTTCTTTTTCAAAACAAAGCACACATAGAGTCTTTAAAGATATTACACTAGCGACAAGGCCTCGAGGTTATGAAACTTGAGTTCATTCTTAGACTCAAAATAAAGCGCAATGATTGGCTGCTTGCGGACACGTGTCCGCAAGCAGCCAATCATTGCGCTTTATTTTGAGTTTGGGACTATACTCAAGTGAAATAGTGTTGATAGATGAAACTTAGTAGAGAAAGCAAAGGGAAATAGAGGAAATTTAGAAATATTCACAGAATAAAGGCAATTTAGGAAGAAGAAGCATTAACGAGGGCCCTACGAATACAGGAGAAGACAAGAAGAGAAGTAAATGAGCCACGATCTGTGAAAACCTGCCTTAGTGACATTTAGGACTTTTTATGTAAAAATCATTTGAAAAACACCAAAAATTTAGAAATTTGACATGTTCAAATATTGTCTTAAAACCTATTCAGATGGATAGTAGAATAAAATTGGCAATTATTTCTGATTAAATTTCTTCGTTTTCATGTCATATGTTTCCATGGCAACAACTTTACCTTAGCAACTGTCAGAATTTTGAAAGTATGGTCAGTCGTTTTCAGATCATGCAAACTTAAGGCAAAAAAGAATCAGTGTCAACTTTTCTGCGAATTTTATTGCACACATGCTAAGGATAATAAAAAGGTAGGTTAGCAAGAAGTAGCATGTTTTTCATGCACCCGACAAACCCGCAAATCAAGAAGTTAACTTTGACGTCATTAGTAACGTCATGACGTTTCTGACGTTGCATGTTAAAGCTAAGACAGTGTATAGTTTCAAAAGACCATATTTTCATGAATAATGGAGATAACTTCATAAAATTTGCAGGATAACTTCTTTACACTTCAAAGATTAAGTTTGTACAATTAACTCAAATTTGACGACTTCGTCATTAAGGCTGGTTTTCACAGATTGTGGCTCAAATATATATCGTATTGAATTTTACGAGAAAAAACATGGCTGAAAACAATACAGTTACAATGATAAAAGAATCAAGAGACTTGAGAGCTTTGTCATTTAAACCAACAAAAGAGCAGCTTTAATTTGAAAAGCTTGGGAAGAATGGTTAGGAGGAAATAGATAGAGAATTTCGTTATCTTAAGATAACCAACGCGCAAGGCAAAAAGAATGTAAAATTAATCTATGGAGGACAAGAGATAGCACGACTACATGTAGCAAGGAATTTTGCCTGATCTAGAGGGGGTAAGATGAATATAAAAAAAGTTGCTAAAGAATCTCAATGACTACTCTATACCAAAAAAGAACAAACATTATGCGAGGTACATGTACATGCGTTTTAAGATGTGACCAGAACCAGGAGAAACTACAGTCGCATATGCAACACGCCTGAGGGACAAGGCACATGCGTACAATTTTGGCACAAACTACGACGAAAGAATACTTGAACATTTAATTCAAACGACTGGGAATAGCTCTTTTATTCAGAAATACATTATTCCAAGTTGTTGATTTGCAAGAATGTTTAGTGGGGGCTCAACAGATTGGAGATATTTCAAACCAAATGCAGGAAATGAAACCAAGACACTGGAACAAGGAGATACATAAAGTTAAAGCATAACAAAGAAATAGATACATCAGTGGTGCATACTGCAAATCAAAATCATGTTCTTACTGTAAACTGGCAGGCACAGATGACATCCAGCATATTGGATACAGTACGAGCTCTATACCAAGTAGGACCATTTTACTTCTTAAACAAATTTAATGCGGAGTTGACAAGATCCATAAACATAATCACATTGAAGCTATAAAGCTAAACAGATGAAACTGTGTAGAAAAAAGAGAGCCTAAAGAGAACATTTGGAAAGTGACACGAGTTCAGACCAAGTTCCTTGTTGAAAATTTAGTGAATAATAATAATCCAGCAGTTGGAAATCTGAAGTTATCTCCTTAAATGGGTGGCCTGCAGGACAGAGTTATCCGATTTGGAAAAGAACTAGAGGCGTCAAAGAAGATATTAAGTAGTCTGGAACACAGCAGATACACACAGAACATTATTCAAGCAGTAAATTATTAGCAGAAATCCACCAATAGGGACAGAATGACTTAAAACAATGTTTACATGTACAAACGACTGAGACGCAGGACATAAAGACGACAGAGCAATCTTCAGGTTAAAACAATAGCAACTGAGACAGGAAAATGAAAACACTCTGAAAACATCTGGGGAAGAATGAGAAAAAATATTATCACCCTTAAGACATACAGAAAGAGAAAAGGGAAAGGCGAGAAATGACGTTAGTGATGACAAGTTTAGTAATCAGAATTGAATTTGATAATATAATTATCTATCTATATTGACTGTTAATCTACTTTAATCACACTATGTTTGCTAAGCTAATACGTTATTACATTAGTTGGCAGATAAGCATAATATTTAAATATAACATAAGTTCAAATTTATTATCATTTTTAAATAGTACTGGAAATTATTTGATAGAAAGAGAGAGCTGTAGTATCCATAATAACACTGTGATGTCAATCACGTTACGTAATGGCGTTCGTTGCTATGATAAGCTTTTTAAGAACATATTAGTTACGTTATCTTCCATCTTGATAACTATATAAATAAACAGTTCACACATAGTGTATTTAAATATATTACATGAGTATATTTAAAGTTATTACATGAGTATGTTTATGAGTGTAAACTGATACCTTTTCAACCTCATGCACCAAGCACCCGCTTAAGCAGTTTTCTTCCATAAGGACAGGTCTGGCAAAATATAGTCAAATTCGTAATTTCTATCTGACGTTTTAATATGCTTGCTAATTCAAGTCTTTAATCTGATATTTTAAATTGTTAATCTTAAAATGGTAGAGATTTATCATGTAGTTTTAAGTTCTTAATCTACAATTTCAAACTGAGCAATCGTAAAATAATACGTTATCGTTTAATACTGACATTCATTTCACATCTGTAGGTTCATGGTGTAAACAATTAACAGTAATTAATGGCCATTAAATTGGAACAAAATAGGCCAGCCGTAAAGGTGTTTAATATATGTACAACTAGGTCTTAGAGCGGCATGCACATCGTCGACTTATCTGCCAAAACCAATGCATTGCTATTGAAAACAATTTTTATGTGCCATATATCACTTTATTCCACTTTAGTTGAAATGTCAAGCGTAGTGTGATGGCGAATAATGCTTAACATCCCATTAAACATCATAAATTTACCGACATTGATTACTTATTTATAGTGTTAGACAGCTAAAGTAGTGTTCAGACATTAAATGTGAAAATATTGTGGTGTTGTTTGTATATTGTGTATTTTAGTTGTGTACTTCGCTCATTTAAATGTGGTCATAAAATAGAAAGAACCATTTGAAAGGCAAGTCAATGCTATCTTTATGAAGCATTATTGATGCATGACCTGGGAGTTTATAAAAGAATTTGCTTGGAGCCAAATTGCAGATAAAACACGTTTGATTTGCCAGAGCGAGACAAGAACGTGCTTTCGCAAGTACCGTCAGCGCCTTCCAAATGCGTAATAAAATAGTAGCATTCAAGGGAGGTTACCTAATGTGGTGAAAGTAATTTCCCTTACCGTAAGTAACTGCTCTAAAAGGAACGAATTTGCTCCATCTGGGAGCAAATTCGTTCCTTTTAGAGAAGTTCCCATTTTGGAAAGGGACGCAATTGAAGAGAATCACTGCTTGTTCCAGTAGTCTCCCCTTGAAGTGCGTAATTTTTTCAGCGTTCTGGCTACGCCATTGTTAATGTCCCATATAGTCTACATAACAACAGCATCGTTTATGGCAGTTCAATCATTTCATGCACATCACTAATATACAGAGCATGAAACACGATTAAACACAAATGAAACCCTTTCATAAAAGGACAAACATTTCAGTATTTGGTTATGAAGAATTATAGGCTATAACGTGTATAAAACGGAAGTTTGTTGAAGATAATGTATAATATAAATTAGTGTTTTGATCAATATCGCTATTTCTCATGACAAGCACAGAAACTATTCTGAAAATGCAAGACAAGTTTTTGTTTTTGCATTCCATTAAGCAGGATGAGAACATTAAGCTGTTATGTCAAAAAATTAAATCTCTTTCTTGCAAAATTTAAAGACTCTCTAGCTTTACTGCTGTTCGAGATTTCAAATGTACTTTTCTAAAAAGGATGCTTGAATCAGATTTTATTTTTGCAAATATCCATCTATCTTTGTCTGTATACATACCTACGTACCTATCTATCTGCTAATACTGTACACCCCTCTTACGAAGACTATGTGTATGTGTCCGTTGTGCTTCATAACGGGCGTTAGTGCAGTGAAAGTTTCAGAATGGGCGCCACTGGCCAAGGGCAGTGAAAGGTAAAACAGTGTAAAAAGTGATAAAGGCATTGTAGAATAAATATGATAAGTGAAAATGCTGAAACTCTTTCAAAAAGACTAGGTCTGTAACTATGAACAGTTTTCGAAAAAAATATTTTCCTTTTTTTAATCATTTGTAAAAGTAAAATTAAGTTATGTTTTCACATTAAATATGTTCAGTACAGCTAAAAACTGCATGGAAAAGTGAATTATCTTATAAAAACAGGTGAATTTTCTCCTGTTAGGAATTATTTACGTCCCTCCAATAATTCTAGATAGTTTATTTTTAGCAAAAATGCTGTTGTTTTGAGAGTGATAATGTGTTAAGATTTATGAAAATGGTAAAATGTTTACCTGAATTTAAGTATTTTAACTGTATTCTTGAAAAATAGAAACTTTATTTCCAAAATTAGAAGATCAAAAGTTACAGACTATGCAGCTTTAAAGGTAGATTGCAATTATAAAAGTTAAACAAAATTCTTCCGGCTAATGCTACTTATGACTATGCAGTAATGGTATACTTGGAGGCAATATATTCCACTGAACATTAGGACTTCTAGAAGAAGCCAACAACTGCGTGCATATGCGTGCATGCTTTTTGAGTGTCGCGCAAACACCTGAGCATGCACAATATGAGATGCTAGTGACGCTTGAACATGACCGTTTACAACTTTATAGAACATATAGTCCAGCAGTATTCAGGCGAATTTTAGGGGGACCTGGAACTTGATTTTAAACTTTTTTTCTTTGTTGATTCTGGTAGTGCATACATTGTCCTTGAAAAATCCGAGTGATGCCACTCTGGCATCATTGAGCATTTCGATATATCCAAGATGGCGTCCAAGATGGAGGACGATTATAAGAGAAAAAAATGTGTGATACGGTAAATAATGTCTCAAACCCATTTTCTTTCTTAAATTGTTGCTATGAAGTTGGAATCTTACTGAACACACTAGCTTGAAACCAAATAAAATAAGAATGCGGACAAGATGGCCGCCAAGATGGCAGTTTATCACAAAAAGTATAGGAAAATCTTCCCTGTGACCGACAAAGTCCAGGGATTTGCATGCAAAATGATTATTTACCTGATTCTTGAATTGCAGACATCATTCTTGTGATCCCAGTGATGCTATCACTCAGCATTTGACGTATTCAAGATGGCGTCCAAGATCGCAGCCAACAAATTTTTCAAACTCGTGGGAGCGGCACCCTACATGTAGGCATAATGATGGATTTGTAACAGACCAGATTCCTTTACAAACACACATATCTGAATAAACAAACCTGATATGCGTGTATAATAGAGTTGCACTGTAAATGCAGGCATATCTGAGAATGGCACCAGGGCCCAAAATTACAATGCTTCCTTAAAGTTAAGGAAGACTTAAGTTAAGTATTGATTAAAATAACGTTTTAAACTTATTAAAATCAAAATAATTTCGTTATTTTTCTGTTGATCACAATGGTGTCTTTGACCATACGTACTGCATCGTTCCTGGCAATTTATTAAGCATTTAATGTAACATTTTGAAATATCAATACTTCGCTTATTAGTCGTCCTTAACTTTAAGAAGCATTGTAATTTTGGGCCCAGTTCAGCAAACATGTCTGATGTGATGACACCTCTGTACAAGTAGCACCATATTTGTAGCCACCCTTCTATCTGCACTCAACTAGTAAAAATGTCGGTTGCAGTGGCAACTGACCAGCAGACATGGCCTATAGTGAGGCACCGCACCAATGGGCATGGTTGATAATGAGGGACCACACCAGAAGGCGTGGCCTATGGTTAGACAACACACCAGAAGGCATGGCTGATAATGAGGCATCAAACCAGAAGGCATGGCCTATATTGAGGCTCCACACCAGCAGGCACGGCTGATAGTGAGACACCATACACGCAGGTATGGCAAATAGAGATACACAACACCAGCAAGCATGCATGAATTAGTGGTAAATGATCGGCAGGCATACTGATAGAGTGGTAAAAGATCGGCAGGCATATTGATTGAGTGGCAACGGTCCAGCAAACACCCATCTTGCACATCACTCAACCAGTTGGCATGTTTGAACAGCAGTGGTGTTTGTGGAAGTTACACTAGGTGAGAATACATATTAGTTGCACCTGCAGCGTCATAGCCATGGAGACTCACTGGACCAGCAGCATATATCTTGCATTGACAACGTAGCAATAGTCTTGCCTACTAAAGTTTCACAGTTTAAGTTGGCATGTCTGATGGAGGGGCATCGGTTGAGTAGCTTTCTCTTTGATTTTCAAAGGAGACATGTCTGATTGAATGGTACCAAGTTCTCAGGCATATCTGTTGAAGTCTCATCCATGTATTGCCACTGGGCCATCACGTCAGACATTCTTACCAGCACGCATGCAAATTATGTGGTACTGAAACAGCACACATGTATGCCTGTTGCCGAGACGCAGGATCTGCAGGCATGTGTGTTTGTTAAATCACACCAGCAATAATGTATGTTACAATTGCACCCGACTAACAGGAATGCTGGGTACTCATGCGTTGGATCAGTGTGCATGTCTGTTATACTTGTACCCGACCAGCAACCCAGCCATTATTTCAATAGGGTCAGTAGACATCTTTACCATTTCCATGTTTGATTTTAGCACACATGTCTGAAACCAAGACTCCACCTCAGCAGTTATATATGTAACAGCTTCACAAGACTATCAGGCCTGTTGTGGTACCCATGTCTTTAAACTTTGCTCTGAAACAGCAGGCATGTTTGTAACAGTTGCACCCAGCCATTTGGCACATCGAATACAAGCATGCATTTCTGTAAGATTTGCAAACACATTTGTAGTTGTGGGGCTGTGCCAGCAGGTATGTCTGTTACACTTGCCTCATGCCCGCAGTTATGTCTTCTATGCTTGTATCCGACCAGTGGGCTGTTAAGCACAATTGCACCAGACCATCAGGCATGTATGTTACAGTAGCACCTGACCAGCAGTCATGTCTTTATATGTTGCATACAATCAGCATGCATGTCTCTTACAGTTTCATCTTATCAGCATCCATGAATTTAATATTTGCATCCAGCCATCAGCCATGTCTGTAACAATTGCATCCGACCATTTTTCATGTCTTTAACAGTTGCACCTAACCAGCGGTCATGTCTGTTAAACTTGCACCTACACGCATGCATGACTGAAAAACTTGCACCGGACCAGTACTAGTATCCATATTTGTTATAGAAATATCAAACCATCTGTGCTGTCTGTTGCACTTGCACCAGACTAGTATAGTAGTAATGGTTGTTACAACTACACCCGACCAACAGACCTGTATTTTACAGTTTCTCCTAAGCAGCAGAAATGTCTTTAATGGTTACGTCCAACCAACAGTCATGATGGTAATTAACATCTGCAGCATGCAAATATATCTCTTAGATGATGGTTTGTTGATTCACTGCACTCCATACGTAAATAGTATTTTCCCTCTTTTTTTGGTAATTTTATTTTTTAGCAATCCATCCATAAACTACTTTCAAGCTTATTTTTCCCGCATATTGATTAAAAATAAGGTGTGTACTTCGAGCAAGCACGCTGTCACAGAGTTTTCGGTGATATCCTTTGTTCAGCATTCCCTGTCACTTCATTATTTCTTGACAGAATGTTTGCCTAAAGTAGGATCTTTTATGAGAATAATATGATATTAAGGTTCGTATTATCAGATCCAGCCAAAAGTAGTCTTGAAAGTAGTGCATGGATACGATTACCAGAACAAAGACACATAAAAAACATTACCATTATGAAAAAATAAGTCCGTCATTTTTTCAGTGCAGTGTATAATAAAAACCCATGTGATTCCACAATATACATCCTGCTATTTCTGCCATCTTGGACGACATCTTGGATATTTTACAACACTGAAAAATAACAACATCATGCCAGTCAAATTCGCCGAATGCAACTTCAGAAAAAAGGTTATTAACTGTGATTCTGATATCAAGTGGGGTTTTGCTTTAAAATGGCGGCCATCTTGGACACCATCGTAAATAGTTCAACCTTCTGAATCAAGCAATGTTCCATTTTAATCTTTTGTATCATTTAGACTCCAAAAAGCCATACAAAGTCAACATTAAAATGCATTTCATTGCGTTTTTTGGTCAGATAGGTCTTAAGGGACTAAATGACGGCCATCTTGGGCGCCATCTTTAATATTTTAACCTTCTGAATCGAATAAATGTTCCATTTTAATTGTCTGTATCATTTAGCCTCTAAACATCCATAAAAAGTCAAAATTAGAGCTCTTGTTATCGAACCTGTTGGTCAGATAGGTGTTAGGAGCATAATTGACAGCCATCTTGGATGCCATCTTTAATTTTTCAAAACGCTCAATGATGCCAGAGTGGCATCAGTTGGATTCATCATCTACAAGGTCTGAGCAACAAGAATCCGTGAAGAAAAAAACTTTAAAACTAAGTTCCAGGTCATTCTTGTTTTCTACCGGACTAATATAATCGTGTGCCTATCCACTTAAACGTTGGTGTCTTAGGAACCTTGGCGTTTTTACACGTTGAACCATCGTAACTTTAAGACCGAGACAACTCTATCCATTTTACTTGTTTCATCACAGTATGATAATTTGATTTGATTGTGTCCCTGTGGCGTTACATGACATAAGATAAGGCGCCTCCACCCACGGGAGCTAAACAATGTAGAATCTAGGGAGAGAAGATCTGACCGGTCAAACATATCCAAGCCCCAGGTGGCTTCGCTTGCTGTCCATTCTAATGCAGTGATTCATTATATATATTAATCGTGCGCCTATCCACGTAAACTTCAGCATCTTAGAAACCTTGGCGTTTGTACACGTTGGACCGTCGTAACATTAATACTAGCCATTACCGCATAATAATTTAATTTACTTGTTTCACTGTGACAATACATTGCGTAAGATAAGCAGCCTCCATGCAAGCTAAACGATCTAGAATCTAAGGAATGAAGATTTGACCAGTAAAATATAGCCAAGCCCCCAGGGGAGTCACAGAGTCACAGGTTGTAATTTCAAAACCAAATGATATTTATTTCTCTGAATATCGTTTTTGTCTTAGTAAACACTGTAGACTCTGATGAAATGCCGCATTATGCGGCATTTCATCTGGTTCTTCGCTGTTTGCAGAAGTACGCAGTATACAAAAGATTAATAGGCATACCAAGTTCGAAGTATGCATGCGCGGATCAAGAAAGAGTGTCCGGAGAGGTCCAACTTTGACAACATTTTTTTGATGAGGGGAGAGAGGATCCAAAAAGCACTAAAAGCGAGCTATCATCAGCCCAGCAGCGAAACGCCATTTAAATGGCGTTTCCCTGGCGGGCCGATAATGGCTCAATTTTGAACGCTGGCTTGATATCTATGTATTTTCAGGGGTTCCGGACCAGTGTTGCTTAGAAACCGTATATTTTCGTGATTTTAAGGAGGTCCTGACTCCCTATCCCCCCTCTGGATCCACCAGTGGTATGTTAACATATCAATCAGCTTTTGGTGTCTTTACAGCCAGACATTATTGCCAGTGATAGTGTCTGCATCCGGGCAATTACTGTTGACATTTATTTATCCGTGGGACACATTAACACAATTTACTTGCTTCCGTCTGGCTAATTCGAATTTAAAGAAATATTTAAAGGAAAGTTGTGCTGATGGCTTTGTGCCAATACATGTTTGTAGCTGCAGACAAAGAACCAATGTGACAAAGCATACTGTAAATCAACTGACTGTAATGTGCATGACCCGCCAATGAATGTAGCTTAATCAGTATTGTGTGCCAGATGGAATGTGTGGAAAGTAAATTGGTCATTTCCTGCAGAATGATGAATCATTGGATCAAAATATATACCATGTGGTTGAATTCCTCTTAAGAGAAATGGTTTAAGTTGTTTTGGTTGAGTGTACCATAGGCACTGTATGAGTTTTAGGGTACTTGTAGCATGGGCACTGGTAAAGTTCTGACAAGCTTCAGCAAATACGTACATTCCACATAATACTAATCTGTAAAGATCAGAAAATTTGATCAAAATATACCTTGTGGTTCAACAGTTATGAACATCTGACCACGATCTGCCAGACTTATTCTTGGCAAAGCTTTGTCACCGATTTGCATACCAGTGTCTTGACAAAGTTAAAATCTGTAAGTATGTAACATTTGATCAAAACATATGGTGCGGTTCAAGAGTTATGAGCATTTTCACTAAAAGACCTTGACTGGCCAGAATGTTGCTCGACAGAGCCTCGTCACCGTTTTGCATACAAGCGGCTGGACAATAAAATAAATAAGTATGCAAAAATTGATTTAAATATCCCACGAGGTTCAAGAGTAATGAGCATTTTCACTAACTGACCACAACGTGCTGAAATGATGCTCAGCAAACCCACTTCCATCAAAAATGTAGTTTAGCATGCCAGTGTTTAGGAAATGTTGACATGCATATGTATGTAAAATGTGATCTAAATCTACCATGTGGTTCAAAAGCTATGAGCATTTTCACTAACTGCTAACGGAATGACTGACGGACGGACAGACAGACTCACATTGAGATTATAGTGCAGACTGCAAACTTTCTCGAAAATAAAAAGCTAGCCAAAAGGCAAAACCACTCTACCGATTACTGATGTACAGTGTTGGTAAATCCTGCTCCAGGTGCCATTGTTTTGATTTAGCAAAACCATCTTTTAACGTGTTTTGCGAAAATAAGATGTTACATGAATCTCCCCCCCCCCCCCCCCCACGAATAAACAATAATCCAGGCTTGCAGTAGTATGTGTAAGGATGTAGCTTCAAAGTCAATGCAAATGAAAGTTTTATGAAAATACAAGCTAAATAAGAAGTGTTAAGCAGATTAATCAGACCTTGGAATAAGGTCAAGTTTATCAAATTCAAGTATTAATAGTGTATGCTAGAATCTACCATTTGGTACAATGGGTGTGATATAAACGAGCTCTCTCATTATTGTCTGTGCTCCTTTTCTCCCTAAAAATAGTAGATGGATCTCCCCGAATCCCTAAAACAAATCCCCAGCTCCCTGAAAGTAGTTTGTCTTTGCTCCCCAAATCCCTAAAATTAATTTACCTTCTCCCCAAATCCCCCAAAATATAAGCTAAGTCTCCCTAAAATGTAGTTTTCTTTCGTAGGATTAAATTCAAATACTTAAAAACTATGAAGCTATACAAGAGTGCATGACTTGATGTTCACTTAATATATTGTATTATACATGTAAAGACGGGACTTAGCCATGGAATTCATGATATAAAATTATTTTTTATGAAAAACATGATATATAACTCAAAGTATGATGCCATGCTCAAAATGCTGTTGCCGTACCTGGAAGAGCAGGTGTGCAGGAATGCTCTCTAGACTTGATTTTGTTTTAAATTAGGGACATACCATTTGGTTTTCTGGTAGGGAGAAGGGATGCTTTTTCAAACAGCTTAAAACTAGATTTTTTCAAATTAAGTGAAAGCTTTTATTTTTGTAACCATACACGTATTTTGCAATTGCTATCAGGTCCTATACGCATGTTTAACTTCGGTTTCACCAACTAAGTTTATACCCTATGGCCCAGACCTGTAATTGTTTTTCCATAGACCTCCATTATAGCTTTTAGTTAAGCTGTGCTCCTCACAACTCTTCAATCACAATGGGGCTGCCATAAAATTACAGATTGGACCTAGTTCAACCAATAAACAAATATGAGATACCATGGTGACCACCATGTTTTACCACTTTTTGGCCCCTGAAGGTGGGCACCCTACATTAGAGGAAATTTCTACTGAAAAAAAAAACAGAATGCAAGGTCCATTTTTTCTAAGCCGCACCAGTAAAATTTAATCAACAAAAGCAATGAGATGTTGTTTCAAAAAGTACAGCAAAGATATACCTGTCTAATAAATACAATATATTTCCTAGTTTTATTATTGACCAATCATGAAACACCTTACAACTTAAAAATATTGTGCTGAGCTTCCACCCTCCTTTTGAGCAATCACTGCCCTTTTTACAATTAGAGGCCTGTGACCTGATCAGCATTCTCCAAAGTTTAAACAAATCAGCTAGTTAACTAGAGAGAGAATTACATACCAGGCGCGTAGGTCGCCCTGCACATCCGTGCTAGTTGGGGTCTGTCATGCTCCCCCAGGAAATAAATGATACAAATGGTGTGATCTGGTGCGTTCGAAGCGCTCCAAAATATGTAAATATTAACCTAAAAATCATCATTTTTAAGGAAAATAAATTAACAAAAACAAAATTATTCGCCAGATTTTTCTCCAACATCAATCCAGATGTGCATGCTAGTACGAAAATAAATACCTTTACATTTTAGAAGAGTGGTGGTGTGGGGGCAACCCCCAGAATCCAAAGAAAAAAACTTGAGGCTTTTCCTTTAAGGTGAGATTTTTAATATTTATTTTCTACTTTTTGGCAATGGTCCCTTAATTCCCTAAACTATGAGCTTGCCCCCCAGCTCCACTCATATAATTACCAGTGCTCCCCAGCTCCCTGAAAATAAATAGCACTTCTCCCCTGCTGCCAAAAAACCCTCAGTGGCCCATTATTTTATATGACCTTGGAAATTTGACAATTTAATTCATTAAATACTCTTATCAATCCATTGTGTTTTTGCAAGTTGGTTAAATGTGAGCAGGGCTGAATCAATAGTCTTTTTAGAAGATGAGGTCAAAACTAGGTCAAGGTCAATGCCACCAAAGTCATAGAGCAAATAACTATTGCGGTGTTGATTGTCAGTATAGTGCTCTTCTTTGCAACAGGTTATCGATTCTTGAAACGGCAGATGCATACACATTATCATAATAGTAACTTGATCTGGCGTTCTGTATCACGTCGAGTGGATGAGGTCATACAATCGGTTCACCCGAGACGCCTCATCCACGAGACGTGATACTGTACGCCAAATCAAGTTACTATTATGATATTATGTTTATTATATGCCTTTTTCTGACATTCTTTCTGATTTTAAAACTCTTTTGGTCTTTAATCCCGAAAAATCGCGGGAACGTTTGTCATAACGCTACGTTTCTTGACGTCACGTCAACATGTTTTCCGTCTCTGGTTCCATGCTTGCAATTTACTTTACGTAACGTCGCCGTAAAAGCAAGTAACCGACGTTAGCATCGTTTTAAAGGATAGTGATATAAATTCAGAAAACAAAACTCAGTTCGTTAACCGGCTTTCTGTATCAGATGGCCAGAAAACGGACAGTTGTAAAGTCGTATCAGTTATAGGTATATAATAAAATTGTATCTGTTGTTTCAAAATTCGATGACTTGGTGCAAACAAAAGCCATGATTGATAATTGCGCTATGATTTTGGTGACCTTGGCATTAAGCTAAAAAAGACTAATGTCCAAAATTCACAATTCAAAATAATAAACGCCAACTTACACAGTCATGTAATAAACATAATTTCTTTTCATGCACCCATTAATGGCAATTTTTTGGCCATTTAATATTCTGAAAGTTTAATGGTAATATCATTTTATTAAACTAAATGAAAGTGCGTTTAAACCCCATGCAAAAGTATCAAACAATTGAACTTTCTGTGTTTACTCTGCAGTTCGATGACATTTTATCATTTTCATTTACTAAGAAATTCATATTTCATATTATCAAACGAAGCATCATAGGTTCTGTAAAACACAAAGATCATCTTTAACTCGAAAAAGTAACTTATCCTGATGCATTCAAAACAGTTCGTCACAATTCGAGAATCGAATCATGCCTTGGGTGTATATAAGAAGCAATGTACCAAAAAGCTCCATTTTGTTAGCCGAAACTGGCATATGGAAAATAAGTTCTGTAGCTTGTGGTTTCAGCTCTATTACACTACCGCCCGCGTATTTGTCCTGCAAATTCGCGTTTCATGTGCGTTTCCAACGCATTGTACGTGCGTTGAGTTTAAATTGCGTATGAAACGCGAATCAACGTATTTCGAAACTCATGAATATTCATTAGCAGCCCTCTAACGCGTTTCAACGATAAAATATGCGTTTCTTCCTTTAGCCAATCAAATAGTTTTGTTACAACGCAGTAATGCGTAAACCAATCAAAATTGAGTTGACCGTGCTCAATGTTTACATTGTTATTCACGGTTTAACTTTGCTTTGAATATTTCTGATAAGACTTGTCTTGAAAATCTCAATTCCCGTTTCCTTTGAGGTTTTAAAGCCAAGTTTGAATCAAATATCTCACTCCATTCATTGATCAATATTTTGAGCCGACTATCACGACTTTTCAGTGGAGAAATGAATCGAGTTACTCAAGGCCAAAAAATGAATATATAACAGTAAAATCACATCGATATTCATCAGATATAGATCTATAATTTGTCTCTTTTAGTGCCCAATGTAAAATATTTTTCTCAAAACAACGACATAAAGCAAATGAATTGAAAATATGTGGCACTGCATTCAATTTTGTTTCTTGGGACTCGCATCAAACAATTTCGAACTTTCAGATTGGGTCAACTGAGATTAGATGCAAACTCTCCTTGTTAAGTAAAATAATCGAGCCAAGCTCACTTGTTGACATTCTTACTGAATAGATCTCTCTCAAAAGAAAAAAGAAGGCACTGCTAAGCAAAAGCAATTGCATGTGTCCAGGCTTCACCTGATAAGTCCTAAAATAAAAAAAGAGCAGTATATCCAGTTCTGCCCATCTAACCTGTTGAGGAAGTAGAAACTGACACCGCTTAAACAACCCACACCCCTGCTCGACAGTGCCAAGAAAGTAGGTTCAGTCCCCATTTAAACAGCCCGCTCCACTGCACCACAGTGCCGGGGAGGTAGGTTCCGACACCGCTTAAACAGCCTGCACCCTTGCAACAGTGCCCGGCAGTTAGGTTCCAACACTGCTTAAACAGCCTGCACCTCTGCATCACAGTGCTGGCAGGTAGGTTCAGACATCGCTTAAACAGCTGCACCCCTGCAGCACAGTGCCTGCAAATAGGTTGCGACACTGCTTAAACAGCTTCACCCCTGCAGCACAGTGCCTGGCAGGTAGGTTCCGACACCGCTTAAACAGCTGCACCCCTGCAACACTGTGCTAGCAGATAGGTTGGGACACTGCTTACACAGCTGCACTCCTGCAACACAGTGCCAGCAGGTAGGTTAGGACCCTGCTTAACAGCTGCACCCCTGCAGCACAGTGCCGGCAGATAGGTATCAACACCACAAAAACAGCTGCACCCCTGCAACACAGTGCTGTCAGATAGGTTTCGACACCACTTAAACAGCTGCACCCCTGCAACACATTGCCAGCAGATAGGTTTTGACACCGCTTAAACAGCTGCACCCCTGCAACACAGTGCCGGCAGATAGGTTTCGACAACACCTAAACAGCTGCACCCCTGCAACACAGTGCCAGCAGATAGGTTTCCACACTGCTTAAACAGCTGCACCCCTGCAACACAGTGCCAGCAGGTAGGTTTCGACACCACTTAAACAGCTGCATACCTGCAGCACAGTGCCAGCAGATAGGTTTCGACACCCCTTAAACAGCTGCACCCCTGCAACACAGTCCCGGTAGATAGGACTCCACTTAAACAGCTGCACCCCTGCAGCACAGTGCCGGCAGATAGGTTGCGACACTGCTAAAACAGCTGCATTCATGCAGCACAGTGCCCAGCAGTTAGGTTGCAACACAGCTTAAACAGCTGCACCTCTGCAACACAGTGCCAGCAGTTAGGTTTCGACACCACTTAAACAGCTGCACCCCTGCAGCACAGTGCCCGGCAGATAGGTTTCGACACTTCTTAAACAGCTGCACCTCTGCAACACAGTGCCGTCAGATAGGCTTTGACACTGCTTAAACAGCTGCACCTCTGCAACACAGTGCCGGCAGATAGGTTTCGACACAACTTAAACAGCTGCACCTCTGTGACACAGTCCCTGCATATAGGTTTCAGCTCCACTTAAACAGCTGCACCCCTGCAGCACAGTGCCGGCAGGTAGGTTTTGACACCTCTTTAACAGCTGCACCCCTGCAACACAGTGCCGGCAGATAGGTTGCAACACCGCTTAAACAGCTGCCCCCCCTGCAGCACAGTGCCCGGCAGATAGGTTGTGACACCGGTTAAACAGCCTGCACCTCTGCAACACAGTGCAGGCAGATAGGTTTCGACACCACTTAAACAGCTGCACCTCTGCAACACAGTGCGGGCAGATAGGTTTTGACAACACTTAAACAGCTGCACCTCTGCAACACAGTCCTGGCAGATAGTTTTGACACCACTTAAACAGCTGCACCCCTGCAGCACAGTGCCGGCAGATAGGTTTTGACACTGCTTAAACAGCTGCACCCGTGCAGCACAGTGCCCGGCAGATAGGTTGCGACACCGCTTAAACAGCTGCACCCCTGCAACACAGTGCCCGCATGTAGGTTTGAACACCGCTTAAACAGCTGCACCCCTGCAACACAGTGCTGGCAGATAGGTTTCAGCACCGCTTAAATAGCTGCACCCCTGCAGCACAGTGCCGGCAGATAGGTTTCGACACCGCTTAAACAGCTGCACCCCTGCAACAGTCCCGGCAGATAGGTTTCGACACCACTTAAACAGCTGCACCCCTGCAGCATTGTGCCCGGCAGATAGGTCCTGACATTGTTTAAACAGCCTTCCTCTTCTTCTTTCTCTCTCTCTCTCTCTCTCTCTCTCTCTGAACACAGTGCCTTCGATGAGGCTTGGACCTGGAGATTCATCAACTGCATGAAGACCCAAATTTAATCGAGCCAAAAGAAGAGATTGATTGATAAAGACTTCAAGCTAATTATTTGATCAAAATGCAGCAGGTTCAGGTTCTGAAAGCTGATCCCAAGGCCTGATAACACAGAATTACGGACCTGTTTGATATGGTTGGACTAAACACGATGAACTGGTACACATATTTGAATTGTAACCGCTGTTAAACAAATGTCATGGGATGTGAAGTCAGCTGACATGAAATATCTCGCAACGATGGCCATAAATTAGTGAGTGTCATTGACACAAAAGAGAAAAAAAAAAAGATAAACAACGCATTTTGTGGGATAATGTTTTCGCTGTTTAACTGGTTTCAATAATAAAATTATCATTGATTTACATGTAAAAGGTCTGGCAACGCAATTGAACCTTTTTGATTGGCTGTTCAACAATGCGTTTCAACGTGAATTGTACGTTGAACTGCGTTGCTATACTTGAGTTATTGATTGGTTAACAGGTAAATGCGTTGCACTGCAGTTCAACGCTTATCGAAAGTGGGCTTTGATTGGATTTTCGAAATTCGCTTTGGAAAACTAATGCGTATTGCGTGCGTTTTCAATGCGTTTTCAACGCAAATGCGACAAGGACAAATAGATGGGCGGTAGTGATCGTTTATTCTGATTACCCGAAAAGTTTAATCAGCAGAATAAATAAAGTTTATTTATGTTTCAATAAAATATCGCTATAGCGATATTTCATAGAACAAAACAACATAAAATTCATTTATAACCGTTTGTTTTCCTGTAATCGAACTTGTTATTGTGTTAACATGGTTTGTGTGACGTCAGCGTCACGTTATCATCCGCGGTATCAAGTAAATCCGTGGCCTGATTCTACGGAATTTCGCTGAATTTGCCGAGGCAATTCCGATTGCTCCTGCTGGTGTGTGGTACCCATTCTCGTTCATTGTATGTCAAAAAATTCCCTTCTTCTCGTATACGAGACAGAGATAAAAGTAATAAGAGATTATCTGACATGCCCAGTAAATATGGCAGTGCAAATGCTACAACTGATGTTTGTGTTTTAGGTGGTTTTATCTGTTGTATTCAATGATACAAATGATACGTTTTACCCTAAAAAGCGGCTAATCTTGACACATTGGTATGCTTCTGTTTTTTTTTTCTATACTGCCTATAAACCATATATGTCCTGCTCTTGATTGGACTTTCATTTATTGTTTTCAAAGTGTGTATAAATTGAAAGACTCATGATAGTACATCAAACTTTCATTAAGTATAATGAGGGCGTGACACGTGCAAATGGGAGATACAACACGTTTGTATAGTGATGTTTTTTTTACATCTTGATGTAATTGTTTAGTTGGATTAGAAGTAAATCTTAGTAAATTTGAATTAAGCAAGCACAATGACATCTAAGAAAACCTGTCAAACATTCTAGACATTAACCCGAGTATGAGTAAAATTTCAATGCAGTAGTTGCTTCAGTTTCCCTAAATATGAAAACTTGTGGTGTCTGATCAGATTCTGCTTTATTTCCCTATCATGTATAATAAAAAGGACATTTTTGCTCACAGATGAAATGCCGCACAATTAAACAAAAATACAATGTTTTTGTTTTTAAATTATAACCTGACACGCCTACTAGACACGTACAAGGGACTATCCAAAGTTGATTGTATCAAACCATTAGGATACATAGAGTCAATAATTAATCAGTCTATGTCACTTTTGGGTGTTGTAATACAGAATCGAATTAGTGAAATTAGTTGTAAACAAGGCGTACAGTTATTCATGTCTGAACAGCTCGTGTAAGAAAAGATTAATAATGTCTAGGAGACCTTGTCAAGTGTTTTTGTGTAACTAAAATTAATTGTGGAATAGTCACATGGTAACTATAAACCTTTTAGACATTAAAATCAATTACATGTAGTATACCCTGGTCAGACTCTGCATGCAGTCGACTCTATCTATCTATCTATCTATCTATCTATCTATCTATCTATCTATCTATCTATCTATCTATCTATCTATCTATCTATCTATCTATCTATCTATCTATCTATCTATCTGTCTGTCTGTCTGTCTGTCTGTCTGTCTGTCTGTCTGTCTGTCTGAGCGCTATTATAAAATGTTTTTTTTTTTTAAATTTGATTGAATTTTATACGTCTTAAAGACATATATTCATGTCCACTATAGATCATTAAATTATCAATTGATGAGGGACAGTTTCAGTATCTCACAGAATGTAAGGAGCCTGAAGAGCGGACTTACCTGTATACAACATAATTTCTTTCACTAAGATAAATATCACTATTTTATCAGAAAGTACCTAACCCCTTCATGGGATCACTTCATTACCTCCTGTAAGGAAGACATAATCACCCCATAAAGATTAGCCTGTGATATGTCTGGAAAAGCACTCAGGCAGTGGTATCACTTTTATTGTCTAAGAATTTACCCCTTTAAGTACCGTGCTCTTAAGGAAACCGTCTCACTGGAAAAACGAGTGAGTATGACACTGGACACTCGTCAGTCATAGACCAAATCATGAAACCCTGAAGTAGAAACTGTATTGAATTAAAGACATACAGAAAAAAAAACCTGTCTAAAACGGTCACTATCAAAAATACAAAAAATATTCTTCAATACCAATTATTGCTTAGTGCAGGTCAAAAAGGGAGGGTTGTCCATTTTTCTAAGCATTGTTTTAACCACAATAGCCTTGCACTTTTACTGCACTTTTATTTCCATTCACTAAGTATTGTCTAAAGTGCACGTTATATTCAATATCGCTTCCTAGATGCAATAAGGTTTAATTTGAGCGTATGCACTTCAACAAGTGTACACTTCAGTCATTTCTGGATGCAACAATATTTCTAAATTGTTACATTATTGTGTTTACCATGTTGTCCCATAGGCACGCTAGAACTATGATTTCGGACAGGAAGTTCCTGTTTCTGCATAAATGACACCAGATTCAATAAAAATAGACAAATTGACCAAGCATACTCTCTTAAATATCAAACATACAATGAATCACACAGACAAGTTGCGTCTTAACCCATATAAGCATAGCGTCGTTTTGTAGGACATATGCAAACAGCGGAGAACGCGGCATCTAATTAAGTTCTCCACTATTTGCTTACAGAACATGAAATCAAAATTTGAATAAAAATGAAGAATACCACCCAACAACCCTTTAAACTGAAATAGATTGGTCCAACTGGTCATGATTAGAAATTCTATTATATTTGGGTTAAACTATTTATCAGATCATGTGATATAATACCGTTGTTCAGATTATGTAATATTATACAATTATTGACTTATGTTGAGGTAGACATGGAGTGTTATTGAACAGTAAACGTCATATTGGCCGACGCGAAGCGGAGGTCAATATGATTAAGTTTACTGGTGCTGGTTGCGCTGTCTTTGCGCTTCTGCGGTGCTTGATTTTTTCAAGACGCTTCAGCTATGATCCCACTACGACACTGAAGATCCGGTTACGCTTAATCTACGCTGATGGCGATGCAGCTGCGACCTTGCAACGACCTTGGCGATTGGGATTCGCTTTCGATGTGCTGTTGTATCCTTTCTACATGTATATAAAATCTGAAGTTCAACCGATTAATGTTTAGTTGAATGTCAATGATAGACGCGCTCAAGTCGCTATGCTTTAGCTGGCCATTATGAACCACATACTAATTATGTTGGATAATGAGGTCCAGGCAAGACGGAGACGGAGAGCCAAATGGTTCTGTTTCCTTCCATGTTTATCCGCTGGCAGACGGCTACAATTTGGGCACTATGGCCAACTAATTAGAGCACTAAGGATGGAGGATATATCTTTATGCTTCAATTACATGGGAATGGAACAGCTCATGTTTGACGTTATCCTCAACACTCGCAATAAGTTGTTAACTCAGAAACTTCTTAAACAAGGCTATCGGTATCATAAACTTCGCAAAACATTTTCTAAATTTTATAGACGATACTATGATTTGATTTCTAAATTCCAAGTTGGACTTAAATCTCTCTTGTGCCAAGGACTTTCGGAACCTGATTTTTATGGTGACTTGGTGTATAAATTGAAGAAGATTGTTGGCTCTAATAATTTTTCAGCGCAGTTCATTAAAATAATTTCTCATTATAAAAAGATTGGCTATAACATATATGTATTGCAACAGACTGCATGCTTGGTAGTCAACCCAATCACGGTTGGCAACTTTGCTTTCCTCTTTAATTGCACGCCGGTGGGTCGGACTTCAGACTCTATGATGGTTCCGACTTAAAGACTTATCTATTGATAAGATGGTAGGGGCCTGATGCTTTGGCTGTTTGTCGGGCCCACCGGGGTTTACCTGTTGGATTTCTTTTGCTCCGGTATTCAGTTTAATTTACTGTTGAGTACTTATCCTTGCTTTATCTCCTTGTTAAATCTTGATTTATATGTTTTAGGAGATGATGCATTGATAAGTTAGGGGTCTTTCATGCAAACCAAATATCTATGTGTCTTGATCCACATCTGAATTAAGGGTGAGGTTGGCGCCGTTAAACCGGTTTAAGCCCTCCAGTAAAATATTTTACTGACCGTTCCAAGGCGGTACTTCTTTTGTGGATCTTTTATGTTTTTGTTCTGTCTTGTGTTTGCTATGTCTGTGCGCGTCTGTTTATATGTGCTTTGTGGTCACCTGCTGGGAAAGGGCTGACCTCTTGGCTCTCGTTTGTGGTGTCTTCTGTGAGTTTGTCACTTTCCCATTGGTATCCTGGGTCAGGTGTGGTACTTGATTGTATCGATTCCTGATCTTTGCACCTTTACTTACTTTGTTCCTAGAATTCAAAAGAGTGACACCAACTTTGGTAGAGCATCTGGACCAGGCCTGAAGTTGGTCAGAACGCCAGATGTACTTATTCCATATGCGCAAAACCCATCAACGACCATTCTGATGTATCCTCTATGCTTATGGGTATTATGTTTTGACGGTCTGACATCCCTCTACTTCCATGCTTTGTATATGCGAGAAGCAAAAGCCCAGGCGGGACTGTGTGCGCCTGTACTGTTCTCCTTCACTGTTTGCCAATGCGATATGTACCAACATTCCATGTGCTGTCGCAATTTGTTCAATTGTACTGAAGACGTCCATTTGCCTAAGTATTTGGTATCAAAAGAACTTTTAAAAGTGTGTTATTTGCTTTCCTACAGGAGAAATTCAGACCATTAAATGCAATTATTTTCAAAGTACTTTACAGTGGCTTTATAAAAGCAATTAATATTAATTACAGTCAGACATAAGTTAAGCATCACCCGAACATTAATTCAGAGACGTTTTTCGTGTACAAATTCCTTCAGAAGAACAACCAATTTGCCATATTTTGTTACCCTAGTCTTCCATTGGTCTTTGAATTTAAACAAACGCAGAAATAAAAAAGACCTATTTTTCAAACGAGTGCCAAACTGATTCTGTCCAACTCAAGGTTTCATATCAGTTATAGAGATAGTTAATCGCGCGCGTGTTTATAATTTTTGCATTAACACTATATAACATGCAATTCTTTACATATCCATAACTTTTTATTCTTTTACGAATCTGAAATTTTCAGACAGAACTTGTCTTTGGTATTGTAACAATAAGACACTTAGTCTAACACTTTACATGTCTAAGCGTTTTGAAAATACATAATGGGGTAGATAATAGGGACATTTTAGTGGTAAGTGTGCATTTACCATGTCTAGTTGTTTACCTTGATGATAATCGAATCAAAAATAGATGTAAATTGTCACCACTTTATCTATTTTCATAAATAAAATAAGAAAATATTCATGCCTGGACAGCTTCCTTCGTTTTTTCCAAGAAATTATGGTCAACCACTACATGTAATAGGAAACTCCTTGGAATCAGTCTGGCCTGAAACATCGATGTCCGTTCCCGTTCTCAGTTATCACACCGGATAGGCGGTAATCGAAAAACGTTAGTACAATCGACGAACGTACGAGCAACAATCGTTAGAAACAGAGCTTTCGATTGCCATCTGTCGCCCGACTGGCGACAAATAGCAATCGGAAACACTGTTTCTAGCGATTTTCAATCCGCGTTCGAAGATTGTTAATAGCGTGTTTCGATTGCTGACTATCCGGTGTGGTTATGCAGCTCAAGACGTGTTGGCAGTTAAATGACGATTTAATCAGAATAAAATGCCTAGAGCAGAATTACTGCTATTCACTTCGCGCTATGCCACGTTCTATAATTGTGAGGAGAATTGCCGAAATATTGAATCAGAAACAAGGCTGCCTTAAAGGCTGTGAGAATTGTGTTTTTTTTATTTTTTTTAAATAATTTGCTCGTAGATACAAGTATACAACGCTATATGCAGTAACACAAACGGGGTGGGACAGGGAGGGGGCTAATTTTGTGTATTATAAGATATTCACACAGAATCAAACACAGGTTAGGAGGATCCTCTTACATGTATATGGACAATATGGAATACAACCACGCAACTACCTGCTTAGCAAAAGCATAGAAATAAAATTCGAAGATTTAGCTGTCATGTAAATATAAACAATTTGCCACATAGTGACAGCTATTTAAATCCTGATAGGCAGATTGAGATATTTCAAAGAGGCAAAGCTAATGGACATGATTCTTGATAAATGTATATTTCAAAATAGGTTTCCTAAATCTAAGAAACATATTTTGTTGGTACACGTTTGAATTGCCTCATGAGGCAATTCCAATGTGCACATACAATATATTTCAATTCAATAAATGAGTGTTTTTCAACATAAACTTTTTTTCACAAACTTTACTATTTTTTTATGTTTCAGTGTAATGAGCATGTAGAACTAAACAAGTTTTTGTGAAGTTTAAAGTGCACTTGGATGACAATAATAGATAGCCAATGTTATATTATTGACTGCTAATCTTTAGATGTTTCATTGGAATAAAATGCTAAATTGGTGGTTGCCAAATATTCGCCAACATTACCTGACAGACGGTGGTTAGTTTACTTAATATGCAAATCCGTTACGGAAACCGATGAGGAAATGAGAGATCGAACCTGTCCAATGCATGGCGTCGAAAACTGAATGACAGAGGACGTTAATTGTTCACTCAAAATAATTGATGTCAATATAGATATCAGACATGTTTTTTTTTTATGCATTTACATTTGCCAGGTCCAGAGGAAGCTGTTTGAACACGATAGGCAGAGTGTTCAAACATCTCCCAAAGGACCCGACAAGTGTAACATGTAAGTTAGCTTTATTGTACAATTTGCGAGTGTATATACTAATGTTTGCTTTTGTAGGCGGGACGAGTCGAAGACGAGTTTCCTGCTACAAGAGCGAATATTTGTATATTCACGAGTATTTGTACAATAAAATACTTGTATGGAGCTCAGTGGCTCAGTGGTAGAGTGATTGACTCGAGACCATAGGGTCGCGGGCTCGAGCCTCACCTGCATCCTTTTGTTGTGTCCTTCAGCAAGAACATTAATCCTAGCTTAGAACTGGTTTAACCCAGGAAGACCCGTCCCTTTATTACTGAAAGATTGTTGATGGGACGTAACGAATCAAATAAAACAAATCATGACCAAAAAAAATCACCTTTAATTTATTCATCAGATATTAAAATAAGAAAGAGGACAAAGATCAGTAATCGGTACAATCAAGCACTACATCTGACCCAGGATACCAATGGGAAAGTGACAACGTCACAATTAGACATCATAAACGAGAGCCAAGAGGTCAGCCCTTTCCCAGCAGGTGACCACAAGGCATCAACAAACAGACATGCATGGAAGCATAACAAAACAAGACAGAAATAACATAAATGATCCACAAAAGAAGCACAGCCTTTGAACGGTCAGTTAAATATTTTACTGGATGGCTTAAACCGTTTTAGCGGTGCACAAACCTTACCCTAAGTTCAGATGTGGATCAAGATAAATAGATGTTTGGTTTGCAACTTATCAATGCATCATCTCCTAGAACATATAAATCAAGATATAAAAAGGAGATAAACAAAGATAAGGACTCAACGGTAAATAAAACTGAATACCGGAGCAAACGAAATCCAACAGGTAAACCCCGGTGGGCCTGACAACAGCCAAAGTATTAGGCCCCTACCATCTCATCAATAGATAAGTCTTTAAGTCGGAACCGTCAAAGAGTCTGAAGTCCGACCCACTGGCGTGCAATAAAAGAGGAAAGCAAAGTTGCCAACCGTAATTAGGTTGACCACCACGCATGCAGTCTGCTGCAATACATTAATGTTATAGCCAATCTTTTTAAAATGGGAAATTGTTTTCATGAACTGGGCTGAACAAATTATTAGAGCTAGCAGTCTTCTTCAATTTATACACCAAGTCACCATAGAATTCAGGTTCCGAAAGTCCTTGGTGCAAGAGAGAAATAAGTCCAATTTGGAATTTAGATATCAAATCATAGATTCAGCGATAAAAGGTTTGAGAAGTTTATGATACGGATAGCCTTGTTTAAGAAGTTTCCGAGTTAACAATTTATTGCGAGTGTTGAAGCCAGTAACGTGGCTAGATGCTCTAGCAAAACGGATGAGTTGAGAGATACAGACTCCATATTATGTCACGCGAGGAACATCACCATCTACAAATGGGAAATTGAAAATTTCATACATTTTGGTAGAAACAATATTATTAGAAATGGACCAATGCAAGTCTTAGCATGCGGCCTCAGTATCAGAGGTATTAGCTTTATTAATTTGGAGCTCTGAAGGGTATATTTGACTTACCATAGCGTTATAATAAACATTACTATTGTTTAAAATATCGTCCAAATATCTGGATGTAGTGTTAAAAGCGTCAATAATATCAGCCTGCTTATCATCAGAAAGATACATAATAAAGTCCCTCTCAAGTTCGCAATCAGGGGAGCACAATTTATGACCATAGTGCCCATAGGAATCCCAAATACTTGTCTACACAAGTTGGTGCCAAATCGAATAAAAATGTTGTCCAACAAAAAGATCAGCGCATCACATACATTTTGACAATACCGAGCATGGTACGTCTTAGGCTTTTCAAAAGTAAGAACGTGTTTCTGTCGTTACATGCAAGGTAAGAAGAGCCTTCTCTATTGAAAGTTCTTTCAATAAGATCATTGAGTTTATCTTTAATCACATTATGAGGTTATGTAGTGTAAAGAGTAGAAAAATCAAATGTTGACAAACTGTTTGCATTGAAACGTCTAGCTTTAAGTTAATCTAAAACTTCACCTGAATTTTTTATAGACCAAAATAGATTCTTACCAGATTTCACAATACTTAATAACATGTTTTTAATAGCCGATAGACATGAGGTTAACAATTAAGAAAGTTCTGTAATCGTACAAGAACTAGAATTAGCAATAAACCATGCTTTATATGTTTTAATGGAGTTGAGGTAACCAGTACAACGTAGGAACCTTGTCTTGGTTTTCTTTAGCTTCAACACCAACACGTAGGGCTGTATGACAACCTTGACAATCGACAATCCACCATTCGCTCAAGGACGCCTGCAGTTTATAGGTATAAGTGTCAATAAGTTCACGTTTAAGAGTATCAATATAATGCAACCGTAAAACAACTACACCACTGTTAGCAGCTGTATCTGCTGGAACCAAAGCAAAGTTAATATAAAAATACTGGATGCATCGTTTAAGATGACCAAAAGAAGATTTTGGTTTAGGTGGTAAAAGATGTGTATGACGAAAATAAAATGAAATACGAGTATCAATAATTTTAAAAATGTTTATCTTTCATTCCTTCAAGGCATTAGGGTCAACATTCTCTCGTTTACACAAACGATTACTGAAGTTATTTAATGAAGCAGCGATCTGGACATCTGAACACTCTTATTATCAGGCATTTTCTTAAAAGTGACTAAGTCTGCAATTATGAACATGTTCCAAAAAAATATTTCTTTTTAAATCATTTGTAAAAATATAATTAAGTTATGCTTTTACAATAAATCTGTTCACTACAGCTTAAAACTAAAAGGAAAAGTGAATTATCTTATTAAAAAAAGTTTTTTTTCTCTCTTGTTGGTATATATTTACATCCCTCCGGAAATTCTAGACAGTTAATTTTAACATAAATGCTGTTGTTTTGATAGTAATAATTTGTGAATGTTTACGAAACTGGTAAAATGTATACCCGCATTTTAGTTAAATTACTGAGTTTTGAAAATTAGAAACATAATTTCTAAGAACAGAAGATCAAAAGTTACAGACTTTACAGCTTTAAGAGCGCGCCACAGAAAACTAATATTATTATTTCTAAATCGAAACATATATCGTGGGTACTCAAAAGAACCGTCTTAAGGAGACGGATCTTTTGAGTACCCACAATATATGCTGAGAATTATGGGTGAGAAAATATTTACAATTTCCCGCTGAACAATTTTGTTTATCTAAAGGGCTATAAATATAAGCTGGCAGATATTCTGTTACAAGGAAAATAATTCACGGTTACATTGTCCCTCTATACATTTAAGAAATCAATTCATTTTTGGAATGTAAATGGAATCATGAATACTTCGGATCTCTTGCAAAGTAAGTGAAGCCTGAAGGGCTTCACGTTAACTTTGCATTAGATACCCGAAGTATTCATGGTTCCATGAACAGTACAAAAATTGAATTGATTGTTTATATTTACATTTTATTATAAATATCAAAAATATAATCAATATATATTTTTTTAATTTAGGAATTAAAACAGTTTTGTATTTAAAATATAATAGTATTAACTGTGTAGTCGGAGTGTAAAATGGAAAAGCAGAACAGCCAGCTTGAACACAGACAGCCAGTAGGCTTGTTTGCACGTGCGTTTCGGGTGAGGCTCGCTGTCAATCACAACACCAGTTTCACTTCTGGTGAGTGCGTTCAATGTTTAAAGCGTAATGCACGAGCAAGTGAGCTTAGCAGCTGTGAATCAAATTTTGTGTGATTCATGGGGCTATGAACGGTTGCAAAAATCTAAAGATTCATTAAAGGATTGTTTCGAAAATGTAAACATTTGTACATGTACCTGGAAGCTTCAATAGTAATGATCTGTAGTTATTTTCTGTTCACATCAATTTGTATACTGATTCGTTGTTCAGCAATTATAGTTCCTCTAGGAATTGAGTTGCAAAAAGCATATGCAATTCACGTTAAATTGGGAGCGATTTGTAGCATAAAAGACAGAACATCGGTACATGTCAATTTCAATAAAGTATGGCACGACAAATTATGAAGAGCATTTCCAACAGTTTCCAAACGTTGCTTTAAACCAAGCCAAACATTCTTAGATTTCTTAAAGATATGATTTCTGATTGCTAATACATATCTGTTAAGCAGTTTCACTGTTTAGCACAAAGTGAATCTCTGATAACGATTTGACCAGAAAAACAAATTCTAGTAGATTAAGAGGTCGTTTTTGTTGTAAACAGTAGATGCCGGGTACAAGCCTACGCATGAAAAAAACTGAGAGTTCCTCCACGCCCCTGGGCTCAGTTAGTTTCCGATTACTGCAGTGGCTTTCTTTTACGGTGCAGCAGATTGCAAAAAGTTTTAAATAGAGGTTACGTAAAAAGATCGATTATTGTTGTATGTAAAAATTCACGTTCAACAGCATAACCAGAACGCTGAAATAGATACGCACATATAAGGGAGAATACTAAAATGAGCAGTGATTATCATCAATTGCGTCCCTTTTAACATGGGGACTTCTCTTTTGGAGCTAATTCTTTACTTTGATAGCATTCGTGAGAGCTAATTCATTACTTTAAGAACAATCTCTTATGATATGCAAAAAACCATGTCCACATCATGTGATTTCCTTTAAATGTGTACAATTTTATTACGCAAGTGCGTAAATGCATAATGGGGGGATCGTCTATGATGCCTCTGCATTCTGTGCATGTTTTGTGATTATTTCCAGTATGTACTGTAAGGAATCGGAACGAAATTGAGAATATTGCGAACCCTTGGTACACAACGCAATAATCATATTGCACGAAATCTTCATTTCTGAGTATTTAAAGATAAATGCCTCATTAATTCCCACAACCTTGATGGAAAATAATATACTATGTTACTGGTATTTCTAAATCGAACGTTCAGAAAATAATTGTTGAAATTCTAGAACTCATAAAAGAACTTGGTCGCATCTTCAATCCATTTGAATGTACCTTACATAGGTTGATATATAACTCTGATGTTTTCTCTTTTAGGTGACAGTTGTGAGGCATGTTCAGAACAGTGCTGAACAAATATATATGATACACCCTAGTACATGATAGATTGTGCCAGCATATACAATAATAAAGTAATCATAGTCCAAGTTCCGCAATTTCTGCTAGCATTTGAAACTACTGTGGAGCAAGTCGTTAAGACTAGGCCAGCCCATTCTCCCCCCCCCCCCAAAAAAAAATGTATCGATATGTCTATTTATCTTTCATTATTTTGGATTATGCTACTCTTTCATCGTATCTGAACACTTATGAATGTCCTATTCCAAAGAGAGAAGCAAGTTTTTTGACCAAACAGTTTATTAGTACTTCTGCATTGGG
Source organism: Loripinus fragilis (assembly GCA_964019695.1). Taxonomy (NCBI): domain Eukaryota; kingdom Metazoa; phylum Mollusca; class Bivalvia; order Lucinida; family Lucinidae; genus Loripinus; species Loripinus fragilis. The sequence continues at coordinate 23,024,945 of OZ026522.1, read as the reverse complement.
GGATGGGGAAAGACTGGGCCGGCCCTTTCGTTCCCCACCCCAAAATGTTCCGAACTTTCTATGTATCATTTATTCTTTTCGATTATACTACTCTTTCACTATATCTTTACTCTTATTAATGACCATTTGCGAAGAATAAATCAAAGGTTTCAAACCAAACAGTTTATTGGTACTTCTACATTGTGGGTCGGTGAAAGACTGGGCTGGCTCAGTCTTTCCCCTTCCATCATGTTCTGATCTGTCTATTTATCTTTCAGTCTTTTGGTTTATGTTACTCTTTTACTGTATTTTAACACTTATGAATGACCTATTCCAAAGAGAGTCAATATTCAAACCAACAAGCTTATTGGTACTTCTACATTGTGGGGTGGGGAAATATTGGGCCGGCTCATTCTTTCCGCCTTCCAAAATGTTGTGTTTATCCTATTTAACTTTAAGTCTTTTGGATAATGCTACTCATTCATCGTTTCTGAACACTTATAAATGACCTATTCCAAAGAGAGAATGAAGTTTTCAAATCAAAAAGTTTATTACTACTTCTACATTGTTGGGTGGGGAAAAACTGGGTCAGCCCATTCTTTCCCCAACCCAAAATGTTCCAACCTTTCTATTTATCTTTCATCCCTTTGGATTATGCCACTCTTTCTCTGTATCTTAACATTTATGAACGGCCAATTCCAAAGAGAGAATAAAGTTTAAATACCAAACAATTTATTGGTACTTCTACATTGGGGGTGGGGGTGGGGAAAGACTAGGCTGGCCCATCCTTTCCCCCTCCAAATGTTTTGATATTTCTTTTTATATTTCAGTCTTTCGGTAATGTTACTCTTTGACTGTATCTTAACAATTTTGAATGACCACTTCCAAAGAGAGAATCAAGTTTTCAAACAAACAAATTTATTGGTACTTCTACATTGTTGGGTGGGAAAAGACTGGGCTGGCCCATACTTTCCCTTCTCCAAAATGTTCTGATCTTTCAATCCTTCAGTCTTTTGGATTTTGTATCGGAACTCTTTTGACTTATACCAAGCAGAGAATCAAGTTTTCAAACCATACAGTTTATTGGTACCTCTTCATTGTGGGATTGGGAATGTCTGGGCCGGCCCATTCCCCCCCCCCCCTGCAAAATGTTTGGTTCTTTCTGTTTATCTTTCAGTCTTTTGGATCATAATAATCTTTCATCGTTTCTGAACGCTTATGAATGACCTATCCCAAAGAGAAAATGAAGTTTTTAAACCAAACAGTTTATAAGTCCTTCTACATTATGGGATGGGAAAGACTTGGCCGACCCATTCTTTCCTGCCCCTTCCCCCCTCGAGCTACCAAATGTTCTACCCTTTCTATCTATCTTTCAATCTTTTGGATAATACTAATCTTCTTTGTATCTTAACACTTATGAATGGCCTATTCCAAAGAGAGAATCAAGTTTGCAAACCAAACAGTTTATTGGTACTTCTACGTTTGGGGGGGGGGGGGGGGGGGGAGGGGGAAAGACTAGGCTGGCCCATTCTTCTCTCACCCCCTCCAAAATGTTCCTATCGTCCTCTATACCGTTTAGGCTCTCGGCTTATGTTACTCTTTGACTGTATCTGAACAAATTTGAATGACCTATTCCAAAGAGAGTATCAAGTTTTCAAACCAACAAGTTTATTGGTACTTCTTCAATGTGGGTGGGGAAAGACTGGGCTGGCACATTCTTTCCCCCTCCAAAATGTTTTGATTTTTCTATTTATCTTTCAGTCTTTTGGATTATGTATCTAAACTCTTTTGACGTATACCAAGCAGAAAATAAAGTTTTCAAACCAAACAGTTTATTGGTACTTCTGCATTGTGGGGTGCGGAATGACTGGGCTAGCCTCCAAAAGGTACCAATCTGTCTATTTTATCTTTCATCGTTTCGATTATGCTACTCTTATATGAACACTTATGAATGACCCATTTCAATGTATTATTAAGTTATCAAATCAAACAGTTTATTTGTACTGCTACATTGTGGGGTGGGGAAAGACTGGGCTTTTCTATTCTTTCCCCCCTCCAAAATGTTCGGATCTGTCTATTTATCTTTCAGTCTTTGGGTTTATGTTATTTTTTCACTGTATCTGAAGACTGATAAATGACTTGTTCCAAAGAGATAATCAAATTTTCAAACCAAAAAGTTTATTGGTGTCCTCCAAAGTGTTCCAACCTTTGTAACTATCTTAAAGTTAGTGAATTGATTCTTCCAAATAGTGGTGTGTTGAAAGACCCCAAATAACCATTCAAATAACCATTTTGAATTAAGAACATACTAAAAGGGGACAGAAACCCTAATGATAAGTATGTTTTATCAGAAAGAGCTCTATGAACCATGAATTTTGATACACATATCATCAAAATCAGTCGAAAAATGGGGAAGTTATATGCATTTAAAGAATTTAATATGGCCAACATTTAGCCGCCATTTTGAATATTTAATTAATTTTCAGAATTTTTTTAACTGCTGAATTTTGAGTTATCAATACTATCACAGCATCTGTGTTTCAGCAGATATGCAGCTTTTATACATAAGGAAAATGTTTTAGTAAAGATAATTGTAAGTAATCCATTGGTTTGGTCTTTTATTTTGATTACGCATATTCAATTAGGCTTTGTGACATCACTAAGCCTACAATATGGCCGCTTCTATTACAGTCCATTTGCAAATATTCAAACGCCCACAACTTCTACGTTTTTCAACCGATTTAGATGAAACTGGTATCAAAATGCATGGTTTATTAAGATCTTTAATGTAAAACATAGTAATTATCAGGGTTGCTGTCCCCTTTAAGATCACACTCATTATGTATTTTGAATAGGTTAACCATTTATCATCAACTTATTCAGTACCCTCTGCACTTTATGCGGTGTTGGGGGTGGTAGTAGGGTATTTCAGAATGATATCTCAGCTATTTAAGAATGATATTTAATTTGATTTTTGACCCCACAATGACACATGTATCACTTTTCAAGCCTTTTCCGAAAAAAGTATTGTAGGGGGAGGAAACTGACTGGGTGGGGAAAAAACTCAATTGTCAAATCTTTCCTTTGGGGAAATAAACTGACGGGTCAGTTTTTTCCCTGGGGGAAAGAGCAGGGCGGCCTGTTCTTACCTGAGGAAAAAGCTGACTGGGGAAAAACTGACCGTAACACTGGATTTGGACATAGGGATATAGTACAATGCACAGGTGTATAGGTTTGAGTGAAAAAAATGTGTTATGCATTTCAACAGTCCAAATACATTCGCTGCAACATAGTGTACAAAATATAATGTTTTACACAGCTGATTTTTATAATGCAAAATACTATATTAGACATTATGCCTGTATGAAGCAGTTAAGTTAGCACTTATATCAAAAGCATATACCTAACTGCAAGTGTTATTTAGTAGACATTATTTTTAGTGTGTACAGACCAGTCCAATATAATTGTTTTCATCCGGGCTTATTGACCACGTGATAACAATTCTGACCTCGTGACTATTATTGTGGTTTGCAAAACACCTTCCGCTCAAGGCAATGTCCATTAAAGTGAGCAAAAAGCATCTTAAACAATATTTTAGTTCAAGGTTTTGATTTGAATATGTAGAATAATTATAGGCCATTGATTTACAATAATATTTATTTTTTTATTAGATTTTATTTGTTTTTGACGGGCCTGCGCTCCTGTGTTTTGGTCCGATGACGGCCTCTTCAATCTCCAATATTTTTGTTAATAGACGATAAAATATGTGAAAAAAACAGCATTTGATAGGTCAATGATCAAACTATGGGAACCAGTCGTTGGAATTAATTTTTATTCGACAAATTTTGTTTTAAATCGCTATAAAACATGTGCTGTTTTCGTGCCCAATACAGGTAAACAACAGTTTACTGCCAACCAGAGTATTTACCAGCTTTTGGATAAAGACCGTAGTGTTCCGGATGATATTGATTTCTGACGTAGTATTTGGACTCGTCTATAGTGGATAATTAAACAGGGAGATTCCGACAGTGAGGCCATATTAAGTTTTGGTACTAAATTTAAGTAATAAGTAGATCTCATACAATTATTGAAAGTTATAACGGCTTTGGGATTTACCAAACGTCACTGCCATTAACTGTGGAATAGTACATTAGGTCTCTTGTCTTATAAGCACTGCTGCACAAATAATCAAGAGTACAAGAATTTCTCAACTTCTATTCCACGGTTCATTGACTACGCCTACATGTACATTGCAATCATTTTGGAATGGGTTTTTTGAGATGACAATGTCACATATCCGTACCAGCCAGTGGGAAAGATAAAAAAAGCGAACAGCCGCATGTCAATCCGTGGCGTCACTGTAATGTTAAAATGACGACACCATGTCGCATCTCAGCGTATTCAGGATTTTTTGGAAGTCTTTATCATTTTTGTCTTTTTTATGGTTGGTTTTTAGTGGTGGGCAAGAATAAGAATTCATTATGCGTGTGAGGATGGGATAGAAAATCCGTCTCTTTGTCATCAATTGGCAAGCCTCATGATGCCAATGGATGACCATCAGAACGGATTGTCCTATCTCACCCTCACACTCATGGTGGATTCTTATAGTACCCAATACCTTTAGTTTCCCCACTACTTTGCCATCTATGATGTCCAGTTGACCTAAGATTATGGTAGATAAGAAATATCGTTAAAAAAAGATAATCGATGAAGATTAACCAAATGAGTGTTTGTTAACCTGCAAAGCACGATCAATACTTTTTCAGAATTTTTCTATATTTTCTGCACGTTTTCTAATCATTAAATATTTAGGCCCATTTTTCACTCTTATTAACACCTCCGCTTATTCTTTAGAATTCTATCAGCCATTATCAAAATTTTACCTTATTCAATCATGTGATATCTCCAGTGGTTTTCTCTATCCTTGTTTCCATTCTTATGCCACTTGGGTCGGTTCTCCTTGCTCTCCAGCTTTCGTTTTTTATTTGGCTTTGCCTTTGCGGTAAAATTAAATGCATCTGACGGCTTAAACACGTAATTGGTGCTGATTTATTTTTTTCATGTTATATCTATGCTTCAGAAGCACTGTGTCATAAAGGAACACTTTATAAGAGTTATGCAGAAAGGCATTGTCCGATCTTGTTTGCCCAAAAATTTCAAGCTGGTAACATTGCCCGTTTTGGAGATATGGTATATAATGTGCTCCAAAAGGGCCATTTATAAGTGTTATGCCGTCTCATTTTATAAATCAAATCATTTAAAGTCCAAATAATTCATTTTTCCTATTTAAATAATGATACAGAACTGGTTGCATCTTATAAAGACACTTATCTTCTACATTTTGCAATTTGAATTATACAAATTGGTAAAAAATGTTGATTTTCTCCTCAAATTCCTCAAGATAGTTTTTTTGATAAAACTGCAAGAACGACACTAATACACTGTACTATACCCATAATTATACAAGACGTGTGTTAATTGAAGTAAAATTCATTTCTTTTATATCATTAAAGACTATAGTTTCCAAAATATACAGTTTGCATTCCAGGCTAGTCCAATGCTTCGCACCATAGAAAATTTTTGTCAGGAACAAAAAAGTAAATTTTTGTAGTGTCTATAACCGTGACAATTCATGCAGCGAAATCATGAAGATTTTCGATCTGAGAATAACTTCCTTTTTATATTTTATATCATTCAACATAAATATTAGATAGACAAAGGTTCATTGTCATGACAATTGGAATCTTTGTGAAATTAGCATCAGAAAAAGTTACAGACACTACATGGAACATTGGGCCAGATTTAAGTGCATTTTGACAAAGAATGATTTTTATAGTTGACCTTTTGGACTACTGTAACTACTTTGATGTGTTTAATTATGGTTAATTGTGTTCAGAAAATAATTTTAAGCATTGAGATATACTTCTGGTAAAAGTTAAGAGATGAAATCTGATAGAGGGCAATTTATGACAAATTCAGTCATTGGTTGTCGTAAAGATATGCTTATATTTTGCATCTTAAAGTGTTTATCTTCTTTGTTAAGCCTCTCATAATGCTAACCAGTTTCTTCCATTGTTGTTTCAGAGAAAAAGAATTCAGATATTTATATTTTTGTTCTTATCTTGCATGTTGTATCTTAGGTGCAGTGTCTGTTACATATTAACAGGCAGAAGTAAAAGTATAAAAAAATATATGAAGGAATATTTTCAAAAACAAAGACTAGTTTTAGGTAAGATGTGTAAAAAACAATGTAGAAAATGATAATATATTATCGTATGGAGTGCTTTATTTTTGCCTAGTGAGACACTCATCAGCACCAATACTGTGTTTAAACCATGAAAATAGGGTAGGCTTAAGCATAGGTGTTAAAAATGAAAGAGAATGCGTTGTATAGAATTTAATCAAAATATTTGCTTTTCCTGTATCAATCCGATTCAATGTTAACAGGTGTATAGATTCTATCAAAATAATGTGTCTGACGGCACAGCGATGATATTGTGCTCAATGGGAAATTTTTAGCTGGAAATATACCACTGTGACACTCTTACGAAAGTCTACGCTCAAAGTCATAATGTAGTTGCTCCGCATGATCGCTTAGGTCCCCGCTCTTTTGCTTCTGCTCGAATTTGAAAGTGAAAGTAAACGGTCTTTTTATATACAATACTTTACTAAAAAAATATTATGGTTATTCATTCAACATTTTGATAAAGATAATAAAATGTATTGTGTTTGGCATTCATTATTTAATCCTGTTTAAAAACAAACAAACGCATGCGTGGAATGAAAGAAACATCCCTCGAGCTAAGGCTCAGCGGATGTACTTTTTTAGATTATGTGATATTGACAGCTAGCGAAGGGCCATATGGAATACATATATATGGTTCTGACATCTTAAAGCAGCACACCACTTAAGTCTGATCTAGGCTGAGAAGGCTGTGTGCATTAGCTACGTTATAGTTTCAAATATTACATGATATATAGATGCTTAGTATACGCATGTGTACGGGATTATTTGGAAGCTGCAACAATCACAAACCTTTTTTCAGATTTTTGATATTTCTCCTGCGTGAGATGCTCTATAAAAGTTCACTGCAAATTATAGGTATGCTACAAGGGCGAACATCAGTAGGAGATTAATAGTGGTACATAGTCGAGATAATGAAAATAATTTCCTGTCAATTAATCGTCTCAGCAGCGTGTTTATTGTTTGTCCAAGGTCACGGAAAAAGACAACATTATACCAGACCTGTGTATCCTGTTTCACTTGTTTGTTGTTGTATTCTGGCTTCTATTATTCATTTTGTAGGGATGCAAGATTTTTGCGCAAATTGTTTCATTAGATGAAGTAAAACAACAAGGAGACATAACAAACGAGCCCATGACAACCAGAGGAAGAGACACAAGAACACAGCTAGGCAAACTCAGATACATAAATGCGAGTTTATAATATGCGAGAATCCAGAGAGATAGACAGAGCGTATATGTGTATAATGCATTCCAAAATGGAACAAGGGTTTTATGCCTTTAAGCTCTGAGTTTGGGAACTGGCTGCAGCTTACTTTAGTTAGTAAGCTGTACTATTTTTATAGTATCATGCCGATGTAGTCCGTTTGTCATTGAACGATATAAGTAGAGTACTGATTAAAATATATGTTTACAAAAAAAAAGTAATAAATAATAATTGATATGACCTTTATGTTATTGACTATATTTCATATACAACTTACCTTAAAGCTGCATAGTCTGTAACTTTTGATATTTTAATTTTAGAAATATTGTTTCTATTTTTCAAGAACACAGTAAAAAACTAAGATTCAGGTATACATTTTACCAATTTCGTAAATCTTAACAAATTATCAGTATCAAAACAACAGCATTTATGTTAAAATTAACTGTCTATAATTATTGGAGGGGCGCAAATAACTACCAACAAGAGAAAATCACACTTGTTTAATAAGATAATTCACTTTTTCGTGCAGTTTTCAGCTATAGTGAACAGATTTATTGTGAAAATATAACTTAATTCTACTTTTACAAATGATTTAAAACCAAAATAAAAAAATTCGAAAATGTTCATAGTTGCAGACTTAGTCTCTTTAAATAACACAAACGGAGCTTGCGGAGTTTGGGGTAGATATAACATGACTGCGGGTAGATATCATGAGGACTGTGGTAGTATTGTATATTAGCTACAGCCCTACCTCCTACCACAGAGTAAGGCTGAACATATCATGACATCAACTGGGGTCCTTTTCAACCCAATCTTTCATTTCCTACTTCAAACACGTATTTCCAAAACAAACCTACTACGCATTAGTGTTAAAACATGATAATAAACTAGCTAGTTAGTGCACATCAACCATGGCTGATCTTGATCTTAATTACTGTATACTTGATAATTAGTATAAGGCAGTTCATGTATTTATGAATAAAAAAAATGTGCAGAATTGCAAATAGCCTCTGCAAAATTTTCCTTATCATACTGGTCGAACTTATTTATTACCAGTATGCTAGCTATCATTGAATAAGCACTCTACTATCTCCGACTTGAGACTAAGCCATTTTAGCAGCAATTGACAGCCTTTTTATACCACAATCACAACCAAACCATGGACCCTTAAACGTATACAGCCAGCCAAACCCTCAGGTCATAGCAGTGAGCATGTTGTTATAGCCCTACATATAGAACTATTTAGGCATGTATCATTTGGCTAAAATGGAATATTTGTAAAGACATGTAAAGCTGTAATCCATTATCTCATGACAAATTGATACATCAATTAAACTAGCAGCAACATAACCTAACATACCAAATCTGTAGCTTGCAGAGAATTTAGGTAGGCATCAACCTTATTATCGAGTAGGTATTGTGACATTTTTAAGTTTAAAACTTGCAGGATGCCTACACAAATGGATGATTTAAAGTTAAAATGATTAATTGTGTTTAGATTATCTGAAAACTAATTAAAGAAGCAATTATTATAATCTCCTTAATTCAGCATATTGAGGCTGACTTTTTATGGAAAGTCAGCCTCAAAATCTTGAATTCAGGATTCATCCTGAAAGCTTTCACCCATGTAATTTGATAAAACTGAAGTTAATAGCAATTGTAGAAATACTTTATATGGTTACACAAATTAAATGCTTTTACTTTGTCTAAAAAATCTAGCTTAAGCTGTTGAAAAAAATCAGCTCCTCCCAATACAACCAGAAACTAGAACACATTCGATGGCGCGCCATCGCAAATCCCCACGCTCTCGAAGATATCTAATGGTATTTGATCCTTTGACCCCATCCCAAGGTCACCAGTTTGATCCTAGGATAAAAAATTTCAGTGTATCCTGGTCTACTGCTCATCCCCTTTAATTTGATATGCCACATGACCATGTTCAGAAAATTAAATTTTTGACCCCCAGCACCCCCAAGTCCCAAACCCTGGGGCATGCATGACCCAGAGGACCGAATGAAAATTGAGTCCAATATGTGTTAAATCTTTCATTTGTGAGAAGACACAAACATTAGTTTAAAACTCTTCGAAATTGACTTTGTAATTGAGATTTATGATATTTGACCTCTTGGCCCCTCCCCAAGGCCCCAGGAGGCGGGGACCCTAAAATATTGTGCTGTTGCATGTGCCATTCATGTAAGTAACTCACACACCAAATCTGGTTGAATTTAAGAAAAAAGTTTTTGGACCCCCCAAACCCCCATGGTACCCCCAAGTCCCACCCCTGGGGCATGACCCAGGCGACGGAATGAAAATCCCGTCTGATATGTTTTATATCTTTCAATTGTGAGAAGACGCACAAAGTTTGGTTTAAAAATCTTTGAAATTGACTTTGTGATTGAGATTAAATGATATTTGACCTTTTGGCCCCTCCCTAGGGCCCCAGGGGGTCGGGACAAAAAATAATGTGCCATTGCATGTGCCATTGATGTCAGTTACTCACATAACAAATCTGGTTGAATTTCGGGAAAAAAAAATTTGACTACTCAATCCCCCATGATGGTACCCCCAAGTCCGACCCCTGGGGCATGACCCAGGCGACCCAATGAAATCCCGTCTAATATGTTTTATATCTTTCATTTGTGAGAAGACACACAAAGTTTGGTTTAAAAATCTTTGAAATTGACTTTGTAATTGAAATTTAATGATCTTTACTTATATTTGAACTTTTGGCCCCTCCCCAGGGCCCCAGGGGGCGGGGCCAAAAACATGTGCCGTTGCACACCCTATTCATGTGAGCAACTCACACACCAAATTTGGTTGAATTTCGTCCAATGGTTTAGGAGGAGATAGCGTGACGGACGGACGGACGGATGGACGGACGGACGGAGGCGATTGCAATATCCCCGACGCTTTTTAAAAAAAGCGTGGGGATAAAAAAGATCTGTCAGTAATTTCAGATAAAAAAAATCTAGAAAGCATTTCTCCATGCCTACTCTCATCCGGGTACAGCAACAGCATTTTAAGGATGACCGCATCCTTTGAGCAATATATCACGCATTTCGTTGAAATAATTATATGTCATATATTCTATGGCTAAGATAAGCCATGTCTTTACATGTATAAGGCAAAATATAAAGTTATCATTAAGTCATGCGCTCTTGTATAGCTACATATACTAGAGGACTTTGAAAACGCATAACAATATTTTTGCTTTTTTCTTGCAAACCGTATATGCGATTGAAATGTTACTCGCAGATTTTAATGTGCGTCCCAGAATTGGTATGAATCAGTCGTTAATTTGGCTGCACTATTACGCGACGCTGCTGATGACGTCACATGGGTACAAACAGCATCCAGCACCTTTCTGCATAGTTAAATGAAGCTTTTTGATTATTTTTATGTTTAAACTGTGGCGTGTATGATACCATATCATCAAATTAGTTTATAGACTTTTCTAATTAAAAGTAATTGATAACTTCAATATTTCGAAAATAAACGTCAAATTTGATTTTCAATTTATAACTCCATTTTAGAAACATCTCCATAAGTTACCTACATGTATATGCACGCTTTCATTACTGATAATGACTACATACACTGGCAGACATGTGGGGGAAGACGATTTGGTGTGGTCTATTCCTGTTTCTCCCACTTTTTGATTTTTATGTAAATTTGGGGTGGGAAGAACAGGAATTGTGGATAAGGTGAAAAGGTGTTAATCCATAACCTGAGGACATATAGTTTATTTCAGTAAAGGTTAACATAGAACAGGTATAAGCACATACAGGTGATAATAATTGAACACATCAGATTAAATGTATATGCTTAGGGTTTGCTATAATAATCAAATTCAGACAAACTGTGAAGACCAAGATAAAATGTTGCAATATGTGGCATTTTATCTGGGTCTTCACTATTTGGCTTAAGCAAGTCTACGTGTGCATAAGTGATCGGCTCTTGCTACAAACTTATTTGTAATGATTTTCTAATTCAACCCTCTGCATAGTGGAAACCGCAATCTTTGTATATGCGAGTATAAGCGGCTCTGACGAGTCTGTACATGTGTACAGGCTTGCCTAAGACTTCATTTTTCGATAATGCGATATAAATCCTTCAGTCTGTGCATTGGCAAAAACTCATTGAGCCTTCGTTGTTTTAAAATACGACAAATACCGAATTCCCGATTTTTTTCTCTCGTTTAACGCACGCAGCGAAAGCTCAGGTGGGGCTGTGCATTGGCATACGCTCGACTGAGCATTATTTGCTTGAAAATGTGATAACCGTGCTTTGTGAGATAATTCAGATAAAACATCGGAATATCTATAAATGGGTAATAAGAACTTATTTTCCGAAAAAGAAAAACACACACAATCAGAACACCTATTCAGGGTTTGCACTGCTTGCCCCGATACAAAGATTAAGATTTTAAACCACGGACCCAGAGTGTCAAACGGTTTGGATACTGATCACGACTGACTTTCTGTTGGGCCTGATCTGGGTCCAAACTGTTTGCAAATGTTAACAGTTGACAAAAGTTGCCTGGATAATAAATGTACTTACCATATACCTTTAGCCCCCTAGCATCAGACTCTGGCCACCGCGCTTGTTCCTGAACTTGTACATTTGCCATATTTTAGAACTTTGTTTTAATTGAAAATTAGGATAAACATTAGGATTAATTATGATTAATCATACTGTCTTGTCCCAATTAAGCTCTTAAGCAATTAAGCTAATCCCAAGATAAATGGAATTACTGTGAAGAAGTAAATTAATTCTGAAACAGACTATACTATACAGGTAAGTTGTCCTAAATTATACATAGTGGGAATAACAGGAATATGCATTTCTAAAAGTGGGAGAAACAGGAATAAACCTTTGATGTTAATCATGGCAGGAAATATGCTGTCATATGATTGAGAACGTCTTAATATTTTACGTTAACGTCACTTACACAATACAAAAGACACGTGATACAAGCGTAACTTATGCATAATCTGTCATTTGTGTATGCCCTAAGCCTCTTCCAATAAAACCGGACGTTAAAAAAGTGAAACTTTGGAAGGCCCAAGACGTTGACTTTTATTACTAGACTATAGTAATCAGGGTGGGTGGGGTATGTCGGTATTTTTTAAGTGGTGTAATTTTGAGCATACCGAACAGTCAATTATTTCTAATCTTTCAATGATGAATGTGCAATCGTGAAAGAAGCAAAAGACGCAAATCTGTTGAGTCAGGAATCAAAACTTACGCGCGTTAACTTGCATCTGAATTTGTGTCCTTCAAAACCGACCACCCCTGTCTTAAAATGGATACTTTTTCAATACCTTAAAGTAAATTTACAACCATGAATTTTCTAGGACACACTAGCAGGTGGTCAGGATTTAATCTGGTTGATGCGTTTTCAAAAGCCTTAAGTATAGTTTTTAAGTATTTGATTTTAATCCTACGGAAAGAAAAATACATTTTAGGGAGAATTTGGCTTATATTTTTGGGATTTGGGGAGACGCTGAACTATTTTAGGGCTTTGGGGAGCAAAGGCAAACTACTTCTAGGGGACGAGGAGATTATTTTCAGGGATTTGGGGAGATCAAATCATTATTTTCAGGGATCAAGGGAGAACAGAACCCCCTGGGGGCTCATTAGTTATCTTATAAGTATATTGTCCAAAATTGTGAACGCCAGAAAAAAAGTAAGTTCTAAAGATAACGAAGAGGATCAATTTAATATGGAGTTAGACCTGTCAATCTGATATGAATTGGAATATTGAATCTGAATAATTGGGACACATAGCAATGGTCGATATACATAAAAAACCACTGTACACCTACGCACATTACATTATCTTATGTCAATAAAAATGTCCATCTTTAAACCTCATGTTCAGGCCCCCAACATTTTTTTGTCATTTCTTTACCAAGCCACATGTTGTGGGTACGCAAAGGAACCGTCTCAATAAGCCGGTTTTTGAGCACCAAAAAAGATGCTTAAAGTTATGGGTAGGAACATATTTACAATTTTAAGCCTAAAATTAGTGTTTATACGTTCAAAATGTCCTTATCTGGACCTATGCCTATGTTGGCGCTAATTCATCAATCATTCTGTGGCGTAGGATTCAGCGTTTATTATTGTCTTTTCTCTTTCTTTAAATAAAAGAACGTGTCATCCCGCTAGATTTCCTGAATTATTGGCTGTCTAGACCTTAATGCGCTCTCCTGGGCCATCATTCTCGTAATTCCAAATAGCTTCATACTTAGACAGCCTACTAAATATACATAATAGGTCCCCCGATCAGAATATTTAAGCTACCGAGCAGGAAAGTAAACCGGATTGCATATGCTTTGAAAGCATGCCAATATCAGTTAGCAATGTTCTGTTTTTAATATGTATTCACACGAGACTGTATTTTTTCTGGATAAAGTATTAAAGCTATTTTAAGGAAACAAGCAGCTATCTTTCTTTGCTGACTGACTTATTCTTTAATACTATTGCACATCAGCATGCTCGTTTCTTCCATGATTCGACGAATCCAATGAGTAACCTTTAATGTTTCATATAAGGTCTAGCATCTATTACTATCTGATTTTCTGTTATTGTTTCATCCGGCTTACAAACACCATGACATAAACCCCCAATATTATAGTTAAATTAAGGCCTTGGATATTTCCTGTCTTCGAACTAGATAATAAGAGAAAAGATGACCAAGCTGTTAAAGGAAAATTTACATACATTCATTACAACTTTGTTTATTTGGGCGGTTATAAGTGAATTACTTATGCATTTTTTTTGTCAAAAAACAGATTGAAACTTTGCACATAGTTAGCTGTGTTTCATGCTAAGAAATGCAGGATCAGGGCCACACCAAGAAGGGCGTTTGCCGGCCACTGTCTGCTACATGTATATATACTCGTATATTGCGAGTAACAGGGATAACAGTAACAGAAATGAAAAAAGTTTGCAAACTACCACTTACTTTGCTTTGTGAAAGCAAATACTTTTAAATGTTTACACAATAATATTGAAGCACATCACACTTATTTAGATTTTTACAGTCAGCCATAAGCTAAGCATCACCGGGACATTATTTCAGAGACGTTTTTTATGTACAAATTTCTTCAGAAGAACAACCAATGTGTAATAGTTTGTAACCCTAGTCTTTCCTTGGTATGCAGAACATTTATACAATGATTGACTTCAATGATGTAGACATAAGGATTTATCTACCCGAAAAAGTGATAATTCACCAAGGCTGCTAGGCCGAGGTGAATATCACTTTTAAGGGTAGATAAATTTTTATGTCTACCGAAATTGAAATCAAAAACTGTTTTGTTATATGACTTTCTATTAAGGAATGAAACTTTGCTACTTTCACTTTTGACGTTAAAGATATGTTCAACCATTAATCTAAGATATCTAAGGACTTTCTCACCAGTTTTAGCAGCTATTATTAAAAACGTTTAACGTAGTATTTCGCATTTTCAAATGTATATTACTTCTCTTAATGGGGAATATAAAATCTTATCATAAAACAGTTTTTACAGTTTGCCTATTCAAAACAAAGATGATTAAGCAGATAAAACAAAGCAAAACTGTTGTAAAAATTCATGAAAGTAAGTAATGGTGCAAAGATCAGGAATCGATACAATCAAGTACCACACCTGACCCAGGATACCAATGGGAAAGTGACAAACTCACAGAAGACACCACAAACGAGAGCCAAGAGGTCAGCCCTTTCCCAGCAGGTGACCACAAAGCACATATAAACAGACGCGCACAAAACATAGCAAACACAAGACAGAACAAAAACATAAAAGATCCACAAAAGAAGTACCGCCTCGGAACGGTCTGTAAAATATTTTACTGGAGGGCTTAAACCGGTTTAACGGCGCCAACCTCACCCTTAGTTCAGATGTGGATGTGAAAGTCTTTAATTTAACTGTTGAGGGGGGGGGGGGGGGGTAAAACAGCAAATCATGTCAATTTAATGCAGCCCACGCTAGTTTCACACTCGTCATGCTATTTTTGCTCTCTAGAGGGTAATATTGCAAAAGTGTCGCAAATATTAACTTCTGGAAACTAGTTCAAGCTGGTTTTCATGCGATATTAACTTACGAACCAGTTTAGACCAGTTTCCAGGTAGACATAGAGATTTATGAAGACAAATTGGGCTGATCAGGAGACAGGATTTTCTCCACTAATATAACAAGTCAGAATGTCATTTGGTCATTTTGCTAAAGTTCTAGGGTGTCCTGTATACAGCAACCCCTATTACATTGTATGGGGTATACTCTTTAAAAGTGTCACATCTTAACCCAAAGTGCATACTTTGAATTCAAATAAACGCAGGAATAAAAGATACCTGTTTTTCAAACTAGTGCCAAACTGATTATGTCGAACACAATGTTTCATATCAGTTATAGAGAAAAGTTAATTGAGTGTTTATAATTTGTGCATTATAACTATATAACATGCCATTTTTTACATATCCATAACTTTTATTCTTTTAGAGATATGAACCTGAAACTTTCAGACAGAACTTCCCTTTGGTATTGTACCAATATGACACGAACACTTTACATGTCTATTAAAGCGTTTTGAAAATACCATAATGAATACAAAATTTAAAAGAGAAACAAAACGTAGGGCCAGATCTGGATCCTTAGTGAAACTCTGACAATACCATAGCCTGATTACCAGTCAGATGCACACAATCCTTACCAGGTCGCAAACACCGTATTTTGTCAACATGCATGTTTATCAACTCTGCATGCAGTCATGATGATTATTTCGTTGTTTTGGAGGGTTTTTTTCGTGTTTTTTTTGTTTCATCTTTACTTTTTAAAAATCAAACAAACATATTTATGTCAGAATTTCGAGCTTGATCTGGTTCGAAACCTTTTGCTTGTATTTTCGGTGGTGTTTTCACCAGTGGGGAATAAACAGCCATTGGTAAAAGAGACTAAAAGAACAAAACAGACCTTGGGTATTTTATCAAAACACACTAGCTCGCATGTAGGCTTCCTTACTATTGTAATATATCCTCACAGAGAAACAATCTAATCAAATAACACACTAGTTATGAACCAAAGAAAATGGCTCACGCCTCACAGATAGTTAGAGCTGTAGAGAACCTCAAGTTAGGCCACGTAAGGGCCAACCAAAGACAAGCATCAGGCACCAACCAACCGATTAAAGATTTGCATCTTATGTTTTGAATGTCATTGTTGATAGCATTAAAAGCATACTATATAATGTCCAGTCTCTACACAATGCGTGACAGCAAAAGAATGGTTACTAGTTCAAGGATCTACATTGTTGAAGGACCCGAAGTCTAGACTATTGCTGTTTGCTTTTATTCTCATGATTAGATGAGTTATTCTTTAAATATCAAGTATACTCGCTATTGCAGACAGAATAGACTCATTTTAATCATAATTGCACAACTAAACATTTTATAAGAACTTCAAATGCCACGATTAGATACGGAGACGTAGCGAAATCAATTTCAGACTATTATACTGAGACTGCTGGATTCTAAGATGCAACTTTATGATCAGTCAAACTGTCGTAAGATTGACATTATTGTTTCAGCTAGATGAGATTGACTTTTATATGAGCCTTGACTCGACATATCTTGTCTTTAGAGTTTCCTACAAAGTGAGATTCAAATCAGCCAGCTCAGTTACAGAGACTAGCTAGAAAATTGAAATTTCGCTCGTAGCATGTATAGATATGATACTTTCCAATAAGCGAATAACAAAGGCGATGATCAGACTGCGCAAATGCGCAGGCTGGTCTGTGCCTTTGTTGTTCGAAAACCCTCGAAGACAGGTTTGCTCGCGTTGATGCCCATATATGCCATAACATGATAAAACAAAACAATGCAATACGCGCCATTCTAAGGCTCAGATCAAACCAGATTATTTACTAGGCACTAATGTGTTGGCTAAGGCATCATGCTGGTGTCTTCATGTGGACAGCAAAAACTCATTTCAACCTAGACGAAAGATCAGGTGGATCAGAATCCTTCAATCCTGGCTGGGAAAACTTATCTTTCGTTCCTTCTCAGATGTCATTTATGCTAACTATATTTCAGAAATACGCGAATTAAGATTTAAGCCTATCATGATAAACCCTGCCTGTGGTGTTTGCAAAATGCTAAAGAACAGATCATCCTACGCATCCATACATTCTGATTTAATTTAGCGTCATTTATTTGCCTCATAGAAAGTAAATGTACATAACGCCAGTAAAATCGCAACTTTTATTATATAACCTACCATAGATTTAAAGCTCTATTAACATTCGTATTAAATGAAAATCACGAAACTATAGTCGCGATATCAAGCCAATATCCTTTTGGTACAAATATACCGATAAAGCAGTCCAGATAAGCCGGACTGTGTGTTGTGATAAAGGGACACAACCCCAATACTTTAAACAAAAAAAAGCAAAATCACCTTATTAATCAGGACATCAGATAACAGCCACCAGTTTTTTTTTGCCACACCAGAATTTGGCAAAATCACATCATCTTTCTAGTGATGCAAAAGACTCAAAACCACTAAATTACATAAATACAGACATAAGGAAGCAAAACATATATAATTATGACTAAAAAAATATATGCCATCATGGTGAAAAAAATGGTCAAAGTTAAAAACCCCGCGGGGTTTTTCAAAAACCCCGCGGGGTTTTTCCAACCCCGCGCGGGGTTTTTCCCCCACATTTTCAAATGGGGGAAAAACCCCGCAGGGTTTTTTAAAAAAAATAAATATTAAAATTTGTTCAAGAAACAAGTTTGTTTGATTGTAATTATTGCAGAAAATGATTGATATGGCTTAATTCCAAACTTTGATTTCCCCCGCGGGGTTTTTCTCCCATTTCAGATTGTGGGGGAAAAACCCCGCAGGGTTTTTTGAAAAATTCAAATTGACTTTTTTGAATTATTATTCATCACAATGCATAATAAAAGGTATATCAAAAACTTTCAGCATTATATTGTGCCTCTAGAGGAAAAAGAAAATTCCCCCGCAGGGTTTTTCCCCCGCGGGGTTTTTCCCCAACAAAATAAAATGGGAGAAAAACCCTGCGGGGTTTTTTATCCAAAAATAATAGTTTCAGTTTTTAGCTCAAAGAAGCATTTTACACTTTGTGTTCAAAGTTGTGAGAGTTTTATATCAAAACAGAGAGATTTCAATTTCTCCCTTGGTGAGAAATCCTAAAATATACGTTACCGAAATGGCAATGTATCATTGTTAGACTGATGGCTGAGAATGTTTTGCTCCCCGTTAAAGAATTTTGCAGACACATCGTATCTAAAAAGAATATTTCAAGCTGCGTAGAACAAGAGATGTTTGCATGTGTACGATTGGGTGTTTGCCTCTGACAGTCTGTTACATATGTTACCATATAAAATTCAGAAAATGAAAAGTAAAAGTCTGTGCAATAAGAAGGCATTAAACTCCCGATTAAACTCACTATTTAAATTACGCATATAGTTTGCCTACTGGATACCTAGAATACTTATAAAAGTTTTAAAGCAAAATAACTGCATCCTAATGTGTTATGTGCGTTACTTAAATTAAACTACCCTTAAAAATGGTAATTGTGACCAATATTATTTGCTTTTACAGCTGATTTGTGCTTTTTTAAAATGCTTTTGATCTAGTTGTACTTACACACTCATTTGGCTCATAGAAAAAACAAAGTGTGTTAATCTATCTTAAATATGGTGCATTATATGAGCAATTAAACAACACTACCCTAAGTTTTAAGGAGCCCAATTCGGTATTATTCAAGTAAAAATATATGAAATCTTCCATTATTTGATAGTCGTGCTAATATAATAAAGAATGATAAATTTTGCAAGTTCAACAAAAAGATAGGAGAACTTGTTACAGGTTGTTACTGATGTTACATAACATTATAAATAAGCCAGGACATAGACTTGGTGTAAGAGATGATATTTCAGGGCGAAATGAATATTTTTCACATAGTTTCCTATAAATCTCTAGGTTTTGGTGCTTTAATCTTAGGAATTAAATTATTACTGATTATCAAGACCTTTTTACAGATGTTATATATATCAACTTTTTCAATATTCCTTGTGTGTATAATACTAAAATATAGATAGAGGGACGTGAAAAATAATAGTTTATATTTTAACATGACAATTAAGTATTTGTTTTGGTTAAATGTAAATATCTAAACTAATCCTTATCCAAGTCATATACAATATATATCCTTATCAAAGTGACCCAAAATGATATTCACCACTCCGCCATCCCAAGAGGAATCAAAACACCAAATTTGGGATTCATACATCAAATAATATAGGAGATAAGATCCAGACACGATTATTCTAGAAACTAGGTCATAGTTCAAGATCGCAGTGACCTAAAAATGGTATGCCACACATCAGCATCCAAAGATATATCCATACAGCAAATTTGGGATTCCTCCCTCAAATAATATACGAGATATGCTCCTGACAGGATTATTTTAGATATAAGGTCAAGGTCACAAAACTGAAACATGACACTCTGCCAGCCCAAGATGCAACCACATACCAAATTTAGGTTTCCTAGCTCATACAATATGGAAAAAATGCTCAGAACACGGTTATTCTAAAACTAGGCCAAAGGAAAAAGTCACAGTGACCCGAAAAGTGTATACAAGACTTGGCCATCCCAAAATGCATCCACACACTAAATTTGGAATTCCTACCTCAAAGAATAAAGAAGTTATGCCAATTCTAGAAACTGGGTCAGAGTTCAAGGTCACAGGGACCGGAAAATAGGACGGGACAATCCGCCATTCTAAGATGCATTCACACATCAAATTTGGGATTCCTACCTCAAATGATAAAAGAGATATGCTCCATATATTATTATTCTAAAAACCAGGTCAAAGGTCAAGTTTAAGGTCACAGTGACCCAAACATGGTACGCAGCACTCCGCCATCCCAAGATTCATACACATACCAAATTTGGAATTCCTATCTCAAAGAATATAAAAGATATGCTATGGGCACAATAATTCTTAAAACTAGGTCAGAGATCAAGGTCAAGGTGACCCAAAAATGGTATGTGACACTCCATCAACCCAAGATGCATTTACACACCAAAATTGGAATTCCTATCTCAAAGAATACAGGAGATATGCACCAGACTCAATACAGTTTCTAGAAACTAGGTCAGAGGTCAAGTTCAAGGTTACAGTGACCCAATTATGGTATGTGACACTTCTTTATCCCCAGATGCATCCACACACCAAATTTGAGATTCCTACCTGAAATAATATGAAATACATGCTACGGGCATGATTATTCTAAAACTAGGTCAGAGGTCAAGGTCACAGTGATCCGGAAATGGTACGAGACACTCCACCATCTGAGGATGCATCCACACACCAAATTTAGATTTCCTACCTCAAAGCATGTAAGAGATATGCTCCAGGCACAATAATTCTTAAAACTAGGTCAGAGGGCGAGATCAAGGTCACAGTGAACCGAAAATGGTATTTGAGACTCGATCATCCCAAGATACATTTGCATACCACATTTGGAATTCCTCTTTCAAAGAACATAGAAGATATGCACCAGACTCAATGCAGTTTCTAGAAACAAGGTCAGAGGTCAAGTTCAAGGTCACAGTGACCCTATTATGGTACGTGACACTATGTCATCCCAAGATGCATCCACACACCAAATTTGAGATTCCTACCTCAAATAATATTAGAGATATGCTCCGGACACAATTATTCTAAAACCTAGGTTAGATGTCAAGGTCGCAGCGACCCAAAAATGGTATGTGACACTCCGCCATGCCAGGATGAATCAACACACCAAATTTGGAATTCCTACCTCAAAGAATTTAGGAGATATGCACCGGACACGAAGCGGGACGGACGGACAGTGCGATTACTATATGCCTTCCTAAGTTCCTTTTGGGGCATTAAAATGTAAAAAAAATCAACATTTTTTTTTTCCTTTAACCAAACCACAACACATGTAGTGTGTTTGTTTGTTTGTTAGATTTGATTCTTAACTTCCTATCAATAATCTTTCAGTTATAGTATAGTGGGTACTTAAAAGAACCATCTCACTGAGACCATTCTTTTGAGCACCCAAAACATATGATGTGCTGCTTAGAAAATTCCCAAGTAAATGGAGTAAACATCATCCAGACCACCTTTAACCAAACCACAACACATGTTCTGGGTTCTCAAAAGGGCCGTCTCAATGAGACATTTGACTCTTGAACAACCAAAACATATGATGTATGGCTATTAAAATTCCCATTGCAAGTAAATTGAGTAAACATTAACCAGACCTCCAGATAAGATTGTGTGTTGTAAAATCATTTTTCCTTTTACCAAACCACAACACATGTTTTGGGTACTCAAAATAACTGTCTCACAAAGACAAATGTTTTGAGCACCTAAAACATATTATGTGTGCCTTAAACAACTTTTAAGTAAATCGAGTAAACATCCACCAGACCTCCAGATAAGAGTGCCAGATGCATACCCTTGCGAAAAATTGTTCCATATAATCCCAAATAATTGGTATGTTCTAGAATGTTCTAGAAAGTCTCAGTCCAGTTCCAATTCTGCTTGAATAGAACTTTCTGGGATTTTGTGGTACTTCATTTTATATGGTATTTAATGGAATTCCATTAAATCCCAAAAGTTGGAACAATTGGTATTTTCTGTCACTATCTGGAACTGAAAAATCCCAAATAGTCTCAAATAATTCTACTTAAAATATAAGTGGGATTTTATGTTACTTTCTGGGATAAATATTCCATTTAATCCCAGAAAGTCCAAGTAGGTACTTTAAATGGGATTTATTAAGATTTTCTGGGACTTAATCAAATACTAGTAAATACCTTGGTTCCATTTAATACCAAATAATCCCAACCTAGATTTACATAGGACCATTATGTTCTGAACTCAGTCTGACCTTGAAATATGATATAGAAGATTTTTTCATGTTTTCTATAAGCCTGTGTAAAACATGTGGCCCCTTGGGACAGGACCATTTTCGGCCCCAGGATCATAATTTGAACAAACTTGGTAGAGGTCCACTAGTCTTGGTGATGCTACATACCAAATATCAAAGCTCTATGCCTTGTGGTTTTAGACAAGAAGATTTTTTATGTTTTCCCTATAGAAGCCTATTTATCACATGTAACCCCAGGGACAGGCCCATTTATGGCCCATGGGCATAATTTGAACAAGTTTGGTAGAGGTTGACTAGATGATGCTACAAACCAAATATCAAATCTGTATGTCTTGTGGTTTCAGACAAAAATTTTTTTTAAATTTTACATCTTGAAAATCTATTTTTAGCCTGTGTTGACCAAAATCATTTGAACAATTATCAAAGAGGGCTATATAAAGATCATTCCTGCCAAGTTTGGCCAAATTCCAGAAAGTAGTTTAGGAGATGTCCTTTGATGCAAATGTTGACCACAGACGACGACAGACTTCTAACGATCACAATAGCTCATTAAGTGCTTTGAAGCGGGATTTCTGTGAAGTTTGGTGAAATACCACCAATTGGTATAGGAGACATTATTTAAAGGAAATTGTTGACAGACGACGGACATCTTATGATCACAATAGCTCATCTTGAGCCTATACAATTGACTAGTAGTACTTAGTACATAACCATTGGTGACTTGCAGTGCTCTGGAAGAATGTGGGTGGGGGATTTGTGCTAAACACATCTGTTTTACTTATTTAGATAATTGTACAGCTACCTAGATTCTGGGTCAGTCTCTTAATGTATTGCAGTAATCCAATCAGCTCAAAAATATTTACTACAGTACTAAGGTCAAAATCTTACCTCATTTATCACCATTCAGCATGTTCAGCTGAGGGACCAAACTGCCTGCCTGATGTCCCTCTTGTCAGTGAAGTATGTGTTCACCATAGAAGCCTCTACAGCCTCCTGGCTACTGAAAACCATGTTAATCCTGCATTTCTGACATAGACTGCTGGATGGCAGCTGCTGCATGTTGATGCTCTGAAGAACATTTAAATATAAACCAAGTCCTGCTGAGTCTGCCCTGTGGATTTATCCTTTTTTTCAAATACATGTACTGTCAATTAAGATCAGCTGGTGTCTGTGGAGCTATCTGAGCAGAATCCTTACTGTTTTTCAGTCTGACTGAAAATATACAAGGCTCTATATTAGGTCAGGCTAAACAGTGTTTAATCTAAAGCCATTGACCCCTTGCTGAAAAGCTAAGGTGGGCCATCTTTAACAAATATATGTGAATGGGGAAATATTGAGTTAAATTATCACGTGAAATCGAATGAATATCACCCAGATTTCCAAGATTTAAGACTGGAAAAGTATTATTAGGCCCAACATCCAGCTATGAATCTTAAATGATTCGGCAGTTTCAATTGGATTAAATATTATATTTTATTCAAATTAATTTGTACATGGTATATACAGCTTGAAACAATAAGATAAGGATATGAGCACTTGAATTCCGAGAATCTGATGTGTCGCCTTGCCAAACAGATGTCAATCAAGGCAAATTTGTCGAATTTATATCCCGGGCAAAGGGTTACTTTAGAGAAACTTATAAATGACAAAATATAAATCCCATTTCTCCAACCCCTAAGTTCACCTTGGGTATCATACATATCAAAGTTATAAGCCTATCAACTAGTTTTCAGCGGTTAGTTCAATAAAAAATAAACTAATCTGTATAATTTCAATATCTGACTTCAACCTGACCCAGAGGTCAGGGTTGTGTGTAAGGTCAAAGTGTTTGCTTCTATGTTAGTCTATACTGCTTTACCCTAAATTTGATATGCAACATGACCACATTCAGAATTTTTACCCTTTAATCCAAACCGCAGGTTGAGGGTCTGTGTGTAAGGAGAGAATATGTGCTTGCATGGTGCTCTATGCTCCATTCCCTGTAATTTGTTATGCAACATGACCATGTTCTAAAAAAGTAGACCTATTGACCCCACCCCCAGGGTCGAGATGGGAGTGTAGGGGGAGGTCTGCAGACAAAATATATGCGACCATGTTGCTGCATTAGAGATTCCTTTTAATTTGATATGCAACATGACATTGATCTGAAAGAGTTAAAGTTTGACCTTTTGACCCCTAGGGTCGGAGGGCTGGGGTCGGAGAGCAAAATATTTACTACCGAGTTGCTGCATTTGCGATTCTCTTTCTTAATTTGATATGTTCTGAAAAAGTTGAATTTGACCTACTGACCCAATCCCCAGGGGAAGGGGGGGAGGGGGTCTGCTGCCAAAATATTTGCTACCGTGTTGCTGCATTTTGTGATTCCCTTTATTTGATATGTAACAATGACCAAGTGAACTTTGACCTATTGATCCCATCCCCAGAGTCATGGGAGGGGGACTGCAGTCAAAATATTTGGGACCATGTTGATGCATTCTTGACTCCAATTAATTTGATATGCAACATGACCATGAAGAAACTCTCAAATCCATCTATCTAATGCCCAGGTCACACATTCACGGATCACCTCGTAGTCCGATATGGATGCACAACGCAAGTACTACTACGTATGATTACGGATGCAATATGGAAATATACAGACTAATACGGATTGCCACGGATGATGCAGGATCGTATCCTTGGCTAATCCTGCGTCAAAACCGTGAATGTGTGACCTGGCCATAACATTTGTCCTGGATGCTCAAAAGTACCGTCTCCAAGGAGATGGCCCTCGTGAGCATCCATGACATTTTTTTTCCATTGTAAACAAGAAAACCGCCCTCCAACTAGGCAAACTGGAGAAACTATGATCCCATCCATCAATTTCAATTTTAACACCTACCACTACACACCTGTTTTGGGTGCTCAAAAGAACCATCTCAATGAGGTGATCCCCCTGAGCATCCACAACATGTTTTCAATCACAAATATTAAAGCTAAATTTCAATTACTCAAACAATGAGACCATTCTCCTTAGCTATTCTCCAATCTACCACAATTCCATCCAATTTAATACTTGTCCTGGGTGCTCAAAAGTTGTTAACAGCCCTTTGACTGTATTGTCTCGCAAGTAGTCAACTCTTTCACTCAACTCAACTCAACACAAATTTATTTGCAAATCACAGTTAATCACTGGTTATTTTCTGTGTACAGAGGCAGGGCCAGGGGGTGGGGAACTTGTCAGCTTTAAAGCAAAATGAAAGAAGCTAAAAACTAATTAACAAGGCAAAATCAATTTACCTTTCATCAGCTAGTTGTCAAAGTGAACACATTCCGGTAATACTTTTCTTGTAAATCTCCATACTTTTGTAATAAGTAGAAAATAGATTGCCAGGCAGATTTAGTAATCGTGTCTGCCATCTTAGTTTTTTTTTTATTCCCAATCCGTACTCCCCAGGAGTCTGGTGCATTGCTATAGGCGCGACCCACGTCATGGACCGTTGGATACATGGAAGACACTGCGCGGAGCCGGAATTGGTACATCAAGATATGTGAAATTGGCGTGCTTTAGACCAGGATCTTTCTATAGGATACTCACAGGGTTGTAGAAAAGACCCAAATTTCTTGAATCATAGAATGGGTTGGGTATCTTGTCTTCCGCACAAGACAAGATGCCCAACCCATTCTATGATTTCTAAACAATCAATGTAGACCGTGATCAGATGCTACATTCTGCTGCATCTGATCCTGGTCTGCACTGTCTGTCAATGTACTACATATTATCTAGTTTACAAGATTGCAGTTATGTATGACCCGTACTGCAATGGCCGTTATTAATTTTATTGCCTTTATCTGCTGTTAGAACTGTTTCAACCCATAAGACGCATCCTAACATGACGGATAAATGGTTGACTGGGATGTAATGAATCATGCTAAACAAATAACATCAGTGCTACCTGAACAATATTTTTTGGGCAGTTCGGTGGTGCAAACTTGGTAGAGATCATGGCGGACGAGGGGGGGGGACGAGGGGGGGGGGCATCGAGGGAATTGTTTTATGGCCTTTAATTACTGTAAAAACTTAAATTATATGAGCTCTAACTGTATAACTGATCTCAATCATTAATAAAACTGATAATTACTCTTTGGTGAAAACCCCGCAGGGTTTTTCTCCCATTTCATTTTGTGGGGGAAAAACCCCGCGGGGGTTTTCCCCCGCGGGTTTTTTATATTTTGCTTGAAAGGCTTCAAATGATGAGAAAAACTTCAATTCAGCTTCTATATTGTTTTGTAAAGCTATACAATTAAAAACAAACCTTTTTATTTTTTTAAAAAACCCTGCGGGGTTTTTCCCCACCAATCTGAAATGGGAGAAAAACCCCGCGGGGGAAATTAAAGGTTGGAATTAAGCCATACCAATCATTTTCTGAAATAATTACAATCAAACAAACTTATTTCTTGAACATATTTTGATATTAATTTTTTTGAAAAAACCCTGCGGGGTTTTTCCCCCATTTGAAAATGTGGGGGAAAAACCCCGCGCGGGGTTTTAAAAACCCCGCGGGGTTTTGAAAACCCCGCGGGGTTTTCGAAAAACCCCGCGGGGGTTTTAACTTTGACCTTTTTTTTCACTATGACAGAATTTTTATTTTGGGGTCTAAATGCATATGTTTTACTAATTTAAGACTGTATTTATGTATTAAAGTGGTTTTGAGTATTTTGTACCACTAGAAAGGTGATGTGATTTTGCCAAATTCTGGTGCGGCAAAAAAAAACTGGTGGCTGTTAGATCTTAAAATTGCCTGGTACTTTTGGTTTCAAACTTTCTGAAAATTTCAATAATGCTCTACGTTTTAACCACACACAACTGGAAAAATGTGTCTTGAAGCTTAACCTTTAAAATGGCCACCAACTGTTGAGCATAAAAACCGGAAGTTCATGAAAATAGATAAGTGTGGAAAATTCCATTGGGCATAAATGGGTTAACCAAAACTTTTGGGCATAAAAATGTTATAATTATTCTCATGCTTGAGCGGACTCTAGAACCTAATTCCTAACAGACCGAACTGAGCTGCTACAAAAGCTGTCAACGTTACGTTTTTATAAACATTATCAAATTTAGGTGACAAAATGCGTTTCACTGTAGACCCGCATTTTATTACCTTGAAGTTTTTAATAATGCATTTTGTTGACGGATGTCGAAATGCGTTGAGGTAAATCGGTCCTTACAGTGCAGTGAGTCACATGCAAGCATATGCTAATCTCTATCAGCAATTACCTCAATTAGTCGCATGAAAAACTGAGACAAATGATTACTTCTTTTCGCAATTGTCATTACTAATTAAATGCATTAAGTCGGTGATTGCGTCTTCGAGAGATATATTGTGTAACTTTTCTTGTTGTGTTCTGAATGGATGGAACACGTTCTTTGATTTGTCAAAAATGCTTTGATGGAAGGATTTTATGAAGCGGGTTCTATCACTCTGTCAGATTCCTGATTAATAATTCAGTCAAGAATCAAAATGACAGCAGAATTAAGATGATGATTCAATTAATATCAAGATTTCTTGGAATTCATATCCATTTAAAGACATGGTATTTAATTTGAACGAAATAATGCCTCAACTGCATGGAGAGTACATTGTACAAAATATAAAATTTGTAAAATTTGAGCCGCAACATGTGATTTCCAACAATGTGGCATTTTGACAAGTGTAGACTCAGACGAGCCTGTGCAGCCTCCTTTTAAGCTTAGAAACTCCAAATGATGTTCCGTCAGTATCTTAACACTCATATAATTAATTAACGACTAGCAAAGGCTCTGATCAGACTGCGCGTAGGCGCAGGCTGATCTGAGGCTTTGCTGGTAGCACATACCATATTGTTGGAAACCTCATGTCGTAGCTACATGCTGCACAGATAAACATTTTGTACCATTCCCACAAGTGCAATAGCTAAATAGAGCTATCACATGCATTTGAAGGAGACAATTATTTAAATAAGTTGTCATCTCATTCTTGAAAGAATTGATTTTGCATCTGGATGATCAATTCTAACCAGCGGTTAGCCAACTTGATACATTAACCCTTTGTATACCAAAGACTCCTAAATGCGTGATTTGGCAAAAATTGGAGAACAGATGAAATGCCACATTATTTCTCTTGAAAAAAGGTAAGCTCTCCCACCCCACCTCCGGGGGTAAGCTATTCTGTTTTGCTATTGATGCGTGAGCCTCCACAAATATCAAGCTACACAGGACCGAGAAGAAAACGAAAATAATATAACTCATTTCAAACTGACCAACCCATACTGTATCAAACTGGCCATTAAACAGCATGGTCGCTTTTGAACATTACAGTGTTTAACATGTCTTTACATTGAAATGCCCTAGCTTTAAGATACTTAAGTTAAGAAAAAGAGTCCTGCTGGACCTTTGTTATTCTTTAAAATGATAAATGTCTAGAGCAAATGTGTGCTACATGTATTTTGTATTGTTTCGGATCGCCGACGGGCTGCCCAATATGCGATAGAAATTTGCAAAGACTTGAACCATTCTAACTAATTTTAAAGACATATGCGGCTAAATCCAATGAGCAACCCTTCCGCGTCAGGAAACAGGTAAAGTTGTCTGGGTCCTGTCTTTCGATCATTTACCGGTTCGCACCAGCACAGCTTTCAGATACGCTTATGTCATATAGGTATTCCGACATTAATTTTCCTTAACAAAATAAAGTAATTAAAGTGTGTCCGAAATATTTTATTGACCTGTTATCAGAACTTTTTTCTCATTTCTAATATTTTGATTAATATTCATGAATACAATTTTGAGATAATTTGCATATTGGACCATTAAGTAAACATGTTATGTATTATATGTAACATTAAATTGGTACCAAGGCTGGTAGTATAGGATAGTAAGCAGCTGAGATTTAGATAGTTTTGCATGTACATCCCCTTATTTTTTACGAGTTTTCTCTTGTTTCTAATGTTTTCATTGGTATTCATGAATACGCAAATTTGATAATTTGCATATCTGAACATCGGATGAAAGTCCTATGTCTTAACATTCAGTTGGTACCAAGTTTAAAAGTTTAGAATGAGTGCTTCTGAGATATGAGTACTTTTGTAGGGACATCCACATTCTTTAGAAGCGCATCATGCGTTGGCATCATACCTTGCCATGGAAACCATGCAATTCCATATATCTCAAATAGGCTTATTCTTTAAGGCAATATTTTCCCACCATTTAGGTGGTCTCACGAAACAATTTGACACACATAAGAAGTTTTCCTGATGGTACAAGGTTGGTCAAATTAGACCCTAGGGTATTAAGGAATGTGCATGCTGTTACATTTATAAATACAAAATGAACCATATGATAAATGATGTTTAAATGTGATTTTGAGCGAGTTTTTTTATATTAAGTTTCCTTAATAAAATGCACTTATTTCAATTGATTCCTCGTACATCAAAAGGCCGACAAGAGATCAGTTTCGTTTAATGGTACACTAAACTATCACTAGATAGATGCACCATCAAATCCAGCGGGACCTGTTTAAATCAGGTCAATACTTACATTTCACTTAAACCGCACTACACCAGAGCCTTCTGTGTGTACTAGACGAATCGGGTAAGAAGTAGCCTGGGCGCGGTCGTCAATATTTATTTTTGCCGATATTTTCTTAAGCTAATATTCTAAAAAATAAGATAATAAAAAGATAACACATCAAAGGTATCGGTAGTTTGTTTTTAATTTTGGTAGATATTGACACCTATGGGACTTCAGTGGTATTTAATGAGCTGATTAATCTAATTATAGCCTATTGCTTTAGTGTTACGTAATAAAAATGATAACAGACAATGATCAAATAATGAGGATTCATGGATGCTATCCGTAAAAAACTCCCCGCATGGGGAAGTAACTGTAGTGTCAAAAAGATTGCAGAAATTATTTTTCTTGGAAGCACTGCCGTAGCTCCCATTTTGCAGTATACGCACGTGCGCAATAAAATAGTAACATTCAAGGTAGCTCACCTAATATGGTAACACTGATGCTCCAAACCTTAAGGAACTGCTCTTAAAGGAAAGAATTGGTCCCCTCTGGGAGCAAATTCTTTCCTTAATGAGAAGTTTTCATTTGAAAAAGGGACGCAATTGTAGATAACCATGATTGCTTGATACAGTAGTCTCCCTTTGATGTGCGTAACTTTATCAGCGTTCTGGCTTCGCCATTGGGAAGTGTTGTGTGTATTGCGTGTCTCAAAAGCGAAAAGCTTCAGTAACGAAGGAATCTGTGAACAAAGTCAAATACAAGGACGAAAAGGTGCATTTCAGCACGCAGACCGATGATAGAGTAGAAGAAGGAATATCTGTGGTAATGTATCTTTTCTATCAATTCAGCAACTGGGGCAACTGGGATTTCGGTTACTATTTATAGCACACTAAAGTTTTCCGATAGAGTTATTGATCTTGACCAAACCCCTCAGAATCTGAGGGATAATCCAGGTGGCGCTGCTGAAGGAAATCATAGTCTGTCATTTTTTAACCAAGAAACGGAAAAATAAAACAAAATTGAATAAAATGATCAGACTGGGACCCAGGTTAGGTTAGACAGTGTGATTCATCCCTCCAAAACAATAAAATATAATGTTTAAAATTGCTACTGGCATCCATAATATTGGCCGCTTTACGTTTCAATATTGTAATCAGTGACCTATATAAGATAATATAGGTCACTGTTGTAATTAAGCAGCGAAAAATCCGATGAACTTAACCAATGTGTATACAATGTACGTTCAAAAATGCCTGTGAAACTTTTCGAAGATTTGTTTGTGTATTAACAATAACAAAATCTAGTACAAACATTTAGCTTGTGGGGGTTCTGGGTTTGGTCCTTGTAGTCAAGGAGCTAGAATTTTGAAAATTGACTTGGCACAATTGTCCAGCCAGAAAAGGTTTGACTTCAGAAATAGTTAGAACTACTCTTCTACAACATTTCTAGGCACGTCGTACAGTCATATTGTGGTAGCAGTTTTCCAGGAGGAATCGTTTTGTACACCTACCCCTTATTTTACTATGAAAAACAAAATGGCGACATTTTAATTAGAAATGGTATCCAGGTTGTATCAAGATGGTGCACACGGTCGTTATTCACTGGCATAACCTCGATATGGACCTAAACAGTTATGAAAACAAAGCGTTTGCATCCAGAAGCACAACTTTTATGTTATAACTGTCATTTACGTTATATCTTCAATTACGCCTTATAAAATCAATTAATTTTGGTCAAAGTTTAATTTTATAAGTTCTATAATGGGTATATACGTTTTACATACCGTGTTTGGAAATGATAATTAACTGACTGTTTCAAAACTGCAAACATCTTGTTTCTATCATAATTACTTTAAGAATTATAAGCTGTTGATTATGATTCCCCCCAAAAAATGGCGAATATGTTAAGAACATTTCACTTTGTAAGTTTTATGCACTACAATCTGCTGACTTTAAAATCCATAATTGAGCATTCTTTCGAAACACGATAGTAACGAGCTATACTTAACTGCGTTTCAAGTGTAAAGTTCCATATCTTAATGCTTTTATGACAATATGTAACGTACATTACAAATTTAAGACTTCCTATATATATTGCTAAATACCTTATATTATATGTCATAAGGTATTTTATTTAATTTGAAAACCTTTTTTGTTCTAAATTTATAACAAAACAGCAGTTTGGTCTAAAATATTTATCAGTTTTTATTAAGTTACTATATCTATAAACATTTACATTTGAAATAAAGATTTTTTTTAAGTTTTTATCTCCACGAAATATCATTTTGATTTGTCCAAAGTTAAAGATTCTAAAACGCATAAACAAAGAAATAGACAGCTCTTTAGTAGTAGAAGTAGAGTACATTCCATTTCTGTCAAATTTATAAAAGTAACATATATAACCATATCAAATATCATAAGGTCCTAAGTTTGTCCTAAATGTTATCAAAGACAGTATACGATTGAGCCCTGAAAAGCTAAAATATCAAGGATGTAGAATTTTGTAATATTTATCGCAGGAGAAAAACAACACAGCTAAGTTTTATTGAATGAAGATTCATCAGTTATTTGAAAATATTTTTTTGTACCCAGTTTACTATTGTGCACATCATGCAAACAAAGTCAGTAACATAATATAGGTTAGCTCCTTGTATAATACCTAGGTTAATTTCCCATAGACAAAAATACAAATTACTAAATGATTAGAGAGATGGTAATAAAATTATTCTATTTTCCTTTGCTTACATTCCAAACAAAATCAATTATTTAAGAGTAGGTAGAATACAATTTATATATATATATATATATATTACAATAGAGGTTATGCATTATACGTGTCTGCAATCGGTTTTATTTAAAGATAATCTCTAAAAATTAAATTGTATACTGACATTTATATGCATATGCAGATGATGACACATTACTTGTTTCAGCTTTTAAATAGATTTAATATGTTCTTAAAAGGGTATCCTTTGGAAGCAAAGACTGCACCAAAGAACTGAAACTAGAGTGTGCATATTTCCTTGGCCAGACTAGCTAGTTTGTGCCATTTATGCTTCATCAGTGACCCTCTAATAGTTTCAAAGTTCCACAATGAAACCCATGATTCCAAAGGACACGAAAATAAAATCAACACTATAGTGAAGGGCAGGGAGACGTTCTACCGCCGCCACACAGTCCCAGTCACCAGCTGTAGTGAAGTCAAATATGTTCTTAAAAGAGTATCCTTTGGAAGCAAAGACTGCACCAAAGAACTGAAACTAGAGTGTGCATATTTCCTGGGCCAGACTAGCTAGTTTCTGCCATTTAGGCTTCATCAGTGACCTTCTAATGGTTTCAAAGTTCCACAATGAAAGCCATGATTCCAAAGGACAAGAAAATAAAAGTTTGATTTCAGCATACTTTTTATAGTTTATTTAATGAAACTGTTAGTACCTTTGATCATTTGCTAAACTAATATAACCTTATAATGAGACGTTTTATATTAAAGAAATATTTCCCTGAAAATGGGTAAAATCAATTATAATGGATAACAACTATCTCAAGTGATATGGTCATATCCAAGGAACACATGTTTATTGCTGCTTAAGAAATTATTTTTAACACATATGTCATTATCAGTCAAGAGTTATGTCAGGCTGAATAAGACATTGTGACACTCAGGTAATGTAAAATAAACTTTAAAATGTTCTTTAAGATATTGGACAAAAACAAAATGTTTAAAATCATGCACTCAGGAGATCTTACTCAGTTTTAGCAACCAATGCTTATATAACTGATGATAATTTTCACTATACAGAATGATGCATGGTCAAATTATTACAGGAGTCTTGTAAATATAATTCTTGATAACAAAGCGCTATATGTATATAAACATAAGAATGAATAAGTGATATAAAACTAAAATCAACACAGCTTTTTCTAAAAAAAAATCTTACTTCTTCAGACCGAAAACAAATGCATTACACATAAATAGCAAATTATATAAAGGCTCAAAACATGTTGAGGGTAGTGATTTATAGAGACATACAAAGAGTCAATTGTTCTTACAAACACTTTTTGCAGTAGGCTTTGCCATCAATGAAAGACTTAAATGCAATGCCTAGAAAGGATGCATGAAAGTACATAATATATATTATGCATGTCATATTTGCAATGCTTCCTTCCAAAAGAAATCATACTTCCATTACTTTTTAAGGTAATAATAAATCTTAGAGGTTGATAAAGCAGTGCCTCTATTGTTGTATATGTTATGTGATATAATGTACAAGATTTTGAAAATCTTATCTTCGATATGATCTTTGGCAGTAGCAAAAGTGCGAATTTCGTTGACATAAAATCAAAAAACAATTGCTGACCTCTCTTATGTAATTTATACATGCTCAATCGAAGATTTGAACCAACATATGTGATTTTGGTAGATATCTCACATGGGAAAATGCACTGTTTAATCCCACATGCTGATGCAGTGGAGCTAGCGTTTTTCTTTATCTACATATACAAGCAGCAAATGCTCTGATGTGTCTAATGACACATTTTAACAGTCTGGCATGAGCCTTTATTGCTGAACTAAAATCAAATGTGCTAACTAATTTTATATTTTATTTACTTTACTATTTATCATCAATTTAGTTTTATTTGACATGCTGACTATCGTTATGATTTTAAATGAACAAATTCCACGTTAAGACTAAGCCTAATTGACAGAAATAATGCAAAACAAAATTTTCAATAATTTATTTGAATCCATTCCTTTTGCAACAGCTACAATATAATCTTTACGATGCAAGAGAGTTGTTCTAAGTAATAAGCATGGACCTCTTAAATGTATAACCATGAAGAACCTTGGAAACATATCCTGTTTCAATGCTCTTTAACATTGCAGAACCAGAAAAAGCGTATGATAAATGTCACCATTTCTTTAACCCTTTTAAGTCGAATGAAACTTCCCACTTTTATCAAATGGACCAGACCATTTTCGTCTTCAGGGTTGTTGGGTGTTGTTTTTCATTCTTATTCAAATTTTAATATAGCATCATGTAAGCAAAATGTAGAGAACCTGATCAGACATTGCAGTCGGTGGCGCCTGATCTTGGCCTGTACTATTTGTCTATGTCCCACAAAAAGAACGCTCGACTAATATGGGTTAAATACTTTTGTTGTATATGTTACTCACATTCCTTGTATTGTTTCTCCATCGAACTTGGTAATGATTGGATATAGAGCAGTTTTTAACCATATGAATAGGCATTGCGTTTGCCATATGTGGGACAGAAACCGTTACGATTAAAACAGTATTTGCTATGGCAAGGATTACCTTTTGCTTTGGATGTTTCATTTCTCGATTTCGACCAATATTGTGAATAAAAAGGGTAATTTTATATTTCAAGTGTAAGTTTTTCTCTCCAAATCATAACTATCAATATAGTTATTGTAGTCAAAAGCTGAAAAAGCTATAATTGCATGTATTTTGGTGGCTCACACAATTGGTGATATGGTGCTGTCATTTCATTAAATATTGTATTTAGCAAAAAGTAACACATATAACTGTAATAACAGGTGTCAAAATTAGTTTAAAATCATATTGCTAGTACTTTTCTTTCAAATAAAAGTTAATATTGATATGTAAGAATAAGAAATAACTCGATATTAATACTATAGGAATTCCTATTATTTTAGGTAATGTAGTGAATTTGGCTATTGCAGGGTAACGCCTTATCCGCTGAAAAGCTAACGCACTTCATAATGTGGCTAATATAATTTGGTTTTAGAAATTTAAGTCTACAAACCTTATATTTTGGAGGTCGTTTGTTAGCCCAAAATCTAATGGTATTACTGTATTAAATAGTAATACATTTGAAAGTAAGTAGCGTATATAACTGTAATATCATGTTGTAAAATGGTTAAACGCATACTGGCTGCTTGCTGCATTTCATTTAATGATTTTAAGGCTATCGTCATGTTCATATATAAGAATTAAGTATAAGTCACAGATACAATATAATGCAGCAGAGAATGTACACTGAAAACTGCGTAATACAAGCAATCCTGAATTGTCATTTCAGGTGGTATGTTCTCTCTTTGATTTGTAACAAATGTAAAACATGACAAACATACTATAAGAATACTGTTTAAATATGATTATAAATATGCTATTTTACTTGATAGATTAAGAAATGTGGAAGATTTCATTCTTTTTGAATTTGGATACATTATATTCAGGGGCGTGGGGTAAATCACCTCTTCCGTTGGACATTTTCACGTCTAATATACCATATATACAAAATGTTTATATTGCTTTACTGTCGTGTGCCATTGCATACATGCAATGTATAAATTTAAAGGGAAATATGCTGAATAAGAAGCAATGGATGAACGTGGGGCGTGTTTTCCTTTCATTTACCTAAGCCTCATTTAGCGTAGGGTACGTTCAAAGATGACGTCCTACAGCAAAACTGCTACCACAATTTAACTGTACGACGTACCTAGGAGTATTGCAGAAGACCCTAGGAATGCATTTCTGCAGTCAAACCTTTTCTGGCAGGTAAGTTGTGCCAAGTCAAAAACTAAGGCCTGTACAGAAATCAGCGCCTGGACTATTGTTCTGTTATTCAGTACTTTATGTCCTTCTAGTTTTTCAATTATCTTGGTGGGCTAGGAAGATAGAGCTCTATTGTAATTGTCTTCCTGGTGTCTTATGACAGTGTTAGTGTTAGGTGACGGTTCCTCACGATGCTATGGGATGGTCTGTGGTGTCTGATTGTGGCATCTACTGATCATACTCACTATTTTACTGCGCTTAAAATACCTGTGACAGATCTATTTGTTTATACATGAAGACCAATTGAGTATTTAGCTACCCAATGGTAGCAAAATAAAGACTAAGGCTAGGGTGAATGGATGCAAAGGCTGATCTAAGTCTTCGCAGTGTAAACATTTGTTTGCGCTCATTTTTTGTCGCCCCAAAACCAACATAAATGTGAATCGGCACCCGGCTGCCAAGTGGTTGTTAAAGGCGATGCATCTAGGAATCATGATAGATGACGCACTAAGTAGCCCATTAGACCGTAATGCCAGAATGATTGGCTATTACATTTTCGTTCATTCTTATTTATCCATTAAAGAGCTAATTTGTCTTTGTCAAACGAATGTACAAAAGTACAACTACCAAATGCAAAACTTCTAACGCCTGATAAACTTTCAGATATTCGAAACCGGTGTACAAGAAAAGAACAACAAGAAAAACAATAATGGGATTGGTGAAATAACTTTATAATGTATACTAAACAAAAGTGAAAACGCCACACTACATTTATCTATATTTTGTGAGAACGTATTGAACAAAAAGTATTTACTAAAGCTTAATAATGTTTCCAAGACATCCAGCAAACGATTCATTGAAACTCCACCAATTGTCTCATTTGATGTCTGAGTTATGCTCCTTTAAGTGTTTAAAGCTTTTTTCACTGAACTTTGCTATTGCACATGCGCAAAATTGTTATGCTTTTCAAAATAGATCATAACTTTGTTGCATAAAACACAAGAAAACTGCTTAGTCACTTGAAATAAGCTCAGAAATCAATTTCAAATTCATCAATGTAAAAAGTAGAAAATTGTCTCCCTTTGACAAAAACAAATAGGGAATATCAAATGTTCGGTAATCTTCGATTTATCACACTTTTCGATAATTTTCTTTTGTCAAACCAAGTAAACCTCTCAGCACATTGTTTTTACCATTTCTCGACTAGTAATGTCCTATACTAAGATGCAACAACACATTGATTTTACTATGGAGATTTCAGTGTAAATTTTCAAACTTAGCAATTTCATGGAAAATTAGCTTTTTAAGATTGCTTTACTAAACTTGAGATAAGTCTTTCACATTACTGGTTGTCACATGTCTAGACTACCATTTCGTGAAGTCAGATATCGTAGGTAGTGGATTTCTGAAGGCCTAAACTGTGTGAGAATTCCGTTCAAATTTGCAACCTGAAAAATTTGACCCCTGTCACATTTAAATGGCTTTCATGTGTCTCGTCGTGACAACATCCGTAAAACTTTTACTGTTATACATTACCCAGTATTTGAACATTAAGATACACTTTCATTTGCATTCTTGGTTTGCATAAGTTTGTATATAGATGGCAAACAATTCAGGTGTAGCGTTTTCACTTTTGTTCAGTATATTTAGCTGTAACTATTATTCCATAAATATTAAAAAAAAACACTTTTGCGTAATCTTTGATCAAACCATTTTTGCTTTTATTAAATAATGCCTCAACATAAAACAGCAACTAAAGCATTTATGTTTGTCTATCTGATATTGTTCCAATGTAATTGGTGGAACACCAGGAAGTTTGTACATGCGCTATCCTTGAAAAGCTCAATCATGGAATTTTTATCCTTTTTCGAAATACAATTAATCTAAATAACTATCATTAAACATGGATATGTTTGTCTACGAGAAAAGGGAATGGAGTGGCTATATACTCGGTGTCGAGCATATACAAACGCATTCTCATCCGTTTATACTTCCCTCCTGCATAAAGAGGATCTTACATAAGTGCTCGTGTCTTAATTGTTACTGAGTTAGTGAGTGTCAAGAGGAATACACACTATTTGGAAACAATCATATAAGGGGTAATAAAGAAAAGGAACGTTCCAATCAAGGCTTGTGCGCGACATGCTATCTTGATATTTTATATTACATAGTCCTATGAAATTGCAAAAATATATCACAAACCGTTACTAAGTTAGTGTGCACAATAATGTATATACAATATAGCACCAGATGCAAATTATGGTGTGACAAAGAAACAGAAAGCATGCTTTATTGCACCTGAAATGTCGTCTTGACCTAATACACATTCCTATAAAGATGAATGTAGTTATCCTTAATGGTTACTTAATAATGGCACATACAATAATCAGGGAGCGCAGTGGCTTACTGGTACAATGCTTGACTTGTGACTGAGGGCTTGCGGGTTCGAAGTAAGAAAGAGGGCAAATATCAGGAATCGATTCAATCACTACACCTTACCCATGCTATCAATGGAAAAGTGACAACGTCACAATAAGACACCAGAAACAAGAGGTCAGTTCTTTACCAGCAGGTGACCACATGGCATCAACAAACAGACGTGTATGAAAGCATAACAAAACAAGACGGAAATAACATAAATGATTCACAAAAGAAGCACCGCTTGAAACGGTCAGTAAAGTTATTTTACTGGAGGGCTTAAACCGGTTTAACGGTGCACCAACCTAACCCTTAGTTCAGATGTTGACCACGACACATAGATGTTAGGTTTGCATGAAAGACCCCTAACTTATCAATGCATCATCTTCTAGAACATATAAATCAATATATAAAAATATGATAAAGCAAAGATAAGGACTCAACAGTAAATATAACCGAATACCGGAGCAAAAGAAATCCAACAGGTCGAGCCCGCTTGCATCAATGTGTTGTGTTTTTAGGCAAGACACATTAATCCTTGCTTAGTACTGGTTCAACCACGAAGAACCGTTCCGACATAACTGAAAATTTGTTGACAGGGACATAAAAAATCAAAAAAGCAAACATACATTTTGTTGAAACACTCAGAGGGGCATAACTTAGAAACTAAGAAAAAGGGCACAATCATTTTTGCGTGCGACACATATATGTAGTCTCGGTCTTGTACATATTTCTACAAAATTGCATGACAGAAGTTATCCTGAATGGTTACTGAATTATGGAGCATACAAGAATGATAATTTATATATGCAAAAAGCAGAGTAAAGTTAAAGGGGCATTATTCTGAAGGAAAGAAACAGAAAGCAACCATTATTGTACGTGGCACGTCATCATGGCCTTTTACTCATTCTGAGCTATAGGGCATACATGATTTTTTGGGGAAAAATAATCAAATGGGCATAGATCAGAGTTTAAGAAGGTGGGACAATCAATATCGCGCGCGACAAATCGTCCTTACCTAAAACACATCCCTATAAAATTGCATGGAGACATAAAACACAGTGAGTTATTTAGTGTACAAGAATGAACATTACACAAAATAGCATAAAACAATGAAAGGGCCATAACTCTGAATCGAAGAAATGGTAAGCAACCATGATTGTACGGGACACATTCCGTAAGGATTCATGAAGATGTATATTTCAGTTACTGAGTTATGGTGCATACAAGATTTTTGTTCTAATAATCAAAGGGTAATAACTCAGAAATGGGGAACAATCATTCTTGCGTGGGACACATTGTCTTGACCTAAAATTCATTTCTCTAAAATATCATAATGAAATATCTTGAAGATTGTTTATGGACGGATTGACAGCTGAGCCCTATGCCATAGTACAACGACAAATAAAAACAACTGTGAAATCGTATACACGCTAAGATTTGGCCATATACTGTCCTGCCAGCCAAGACTGACACTTCCGTCATATTTAGTTTACAATTGTTAAGTAAAACATTAACTTGTACACTCCACTTGATCTAACGCGAATCGATAGATCACTTGGGTATTAATCCTATCATGTGGATAGGATTAATACACAAGTGATCTTTCGATTATAAGTCTTTGATAACTTTGTAAATAAAACATGACGTCACTATCACTCTTGGCTGGCAGGACAGTACATGTATATGCAACATTGTTATGGCCATCATTGTATATCGTTACAAAATATGTAAATCAAGTACGATGGCCCAAATGGCTCACTTTTTCATTTCAGTGACAATTCAGAATTCTGTATTCTGAATTCTGAATTCCGAATCCTGAATTTTGAATAAACTTGATAGACACTTTCATTTACTAAATCACACTCTTGTTTAAAACGCCAGACAGAGTGAGTACACCCTACCCTCCAGAGGATTGTACTTAAGGGTTTATTCAGTAGAATAGGGGATACTTTTGTTCACGGAATGCAAGGAATCATGTCTCAATCAATTTGCTGGCTTTACTTTGTAAAGAAGAATAGATATGAGAGTGTCATATCAAAAATCAAAACTCATTGAAGTAATGGAAATAAAAAAATAACTTAATATATATATATATCATCAAAATCAGATACTAGATATAAACGTTTAAGAGACATGACTAAAATACTGATGAAATGATGTAAAATAGCATCTTATTATAATTATAGCCATAGATGATTGTAAATGGTATTTGAAAATATCTTACTTGTTCTAAATAGTGTGTTGCTACCTCCCTTACATTGTGAAAATAAATATTATCCCTAATGGTTAGAACTGTATTGTTTGTTTTAGCGGTTAACTATGCTTATCCACGTCAATAAAGATGAAGCTGGTGTTAAAGATACAGTGATATGATTTTGCAACAATTATGTGTTTACATCTACAATACTATTAATATATGGCTTGTGTCACAAGAAGTAGCATAAACCATTCTGATTATGGTGTATAACATACTGTATAACCAATGTGTGATATTGATTTTGTGTACATTTTACACAAATAGTCTAAACTATTTTGTGTTATATATTGGAGGAACTATTTGTGAGGTGCATGCCAAATGTAGCATACAACATGTTCACACTATTCAAAAATTGAAGATCAATTAATGCATTCTCGCACAACAAACGACCTCTGACACTTTGATATGGTATCTGCCTATTTTCCAGATGCTTCCCAAAAATTCCCTATGCTTGGATATCACTGGTATCCTTTTGAATAGGCTGCTTGATGTATCAGGAACAAATTAAGGTTATAATTAGACAGGCAGACCCTACGACAAAACAGGAGACGGTACCAAAGGGGATAGGGGTTGAAATTTTTTAGAAAAAAGCATTTAGAAATCAATTATTTTCACGTGAAAGGGTATTATATCATCAATACTTGATTACAAATCACAGAAAGAATTTTAAAGTCCAAAATCATGAGCATTTTAATGATTATTTTTGTTTTTCCTATCAGATTTGTTAAGAAGTATTTTGAAGTGCAACTGTAATCCATATTCAACCTTGATGACAATGTATGTACCTGTTGCAGTATTATGCAGCAATGTACTATAACCATTCATCCATGAGTAAAGTACACCTAGGCAATGACCATGTAGTTTATGTGTATTGGATAGATACAGTAAAAGTGCAAAATAATCTACCAACTAAACTTAGTAAAAGATCAACTTTCATAATCTAATGAAAATATGCTAAAAACGTATATATATATATATTTTTCCATATCCTATATGTATAATACAAAAGTGACCATTTTAGCCCCAAAATAAAGCCATACATTCATGGAAATAGGAAAATAGATGCAAAATCATAAAATAGAGACAAACAGCGAGCTTATATATGAAGATGGAAGCATTTGATCGACTTTAATATTTATCAAAATTATTGGCAGCGATGCACTGTGATTCCCATTACCACCGTCAGAGGTCCTTTACCGTGATATATGGAAGCATCTACCAGCCATAATCAACATTTGCTGAGGAGGGCTTCCAGCCTCAACAGTCTTTCGTGTCTATAATGATAATTCTATCAAACTGTGGCGTTCTTCCAAAGCAGCTAATAGTGTCCATCATGACAGAGTATTGGACATCATTGTTCATACGTAAAACACCTGAAATATAAAGGGAACCAAACCACATTAACTAAGGAGACGGTTGGTCAAAATAAATGTCCTATGTATGTGTATGGTTGTATGCAAAAACCAAGGGAAAAGACTAATTTACAATGTTAAAAATAGTGCAGATGGGCTTATTGTAATAAGTTTACGCTTTTGAAA
Organism: Loripinus fragilis; assembly: GCA_964019695.1. Taxonomy (NCBI): domain Eukaryota; kingdom Metazoa; phylum Mollusca; class Bivalvia; order Lucinida; family Lucinidae; genus Loripinus; species Loripinus fragilis. Next base: position 22,982,264 of record OZ026522.1, on the reverse strand, counting down.
AGCTTATCACTCAACGATTTGAAATGTAATGCTCAATGATAATTCAATTTAATCCAAATTTAATTAAATTGTATTATTTCTTGAAGGTTATATGCGCCAGGAAGTTGATATTATTACTGACAGGAATGGCCCAATGTGTTTGATATATGTAAAAGGAATACAACGATTCATGTCTCAAATGAGTTGCTGGCTTTACTTTGTAAAACATACTATAATAGTAAAAATAATAAATAGCAAACTACTTTCTTATATTGGCTTAATTTGACCATGACGGACATCGTAAAACAATTTCTAATGTTGTCATTTCTATATAAAATCTGTTTTATTTAATCAACCAAAGATTTTACCTGTTTTAGCATTCACAGAAATTTAAAATCATCAATATCATCAAAACCAATTCATACAAACACCATCAATGTTCAAGTTATTATTATAGCAATACACAAACACTTGGAGGGAGTTTATACCCATATTGTTATTTTGATTGAGACTATGTACAATACCGTATACATTACTGAAAACTCGTGATGTGTTCGTGCCTAAACATGATTTCAAAGTTATTTGAAATCATATAACATTCGTTTTCCAGCATTATTGAGTTTATTAAACTTGTTGCGAATATGATAAAATGCTTGGAATAGCCTGACATTTTATCTTTCTTTCTCAATTTGTTTAACAAATTCAAAACAAATAGATCATCTTTGTTAATATGTACCACTTGCCTGAATATATCTATTAGATGTGCAGAAGATTTCCGGTATTATTTACAATAAAAAAATGTGGAAATATTACTAAGGAAATTTGATAAAGATCTGGCCTCGAGGTTATAAAACTTGAGCACAGTCTCAGATTCAAAATAAAGCGCCTTGTCCGCAAGCAGCCAATCATTGCGCTTTATTTTGAGTCTGAAAATGAACTCTAGTTTTATAACATCGAGTCTACATTGAAGTCACCACTTTTAACTTCTGCTTTGGGCGGTTCGTAAATGTATTGGTTAAAAGTCAAGTAAACTCGGCTGTTAGTGAGTCTATTTTAACAGAATATCAACCCATTACAACATTAACCATTTGTACCAAAAAATACACCAGTTCTGGCCTATGGGTACATATATTTAGTTCCAGATGACCAACCAGTCAGATGGATGGATTGAAGGATTTACAGATGCATGGTAAGTGGAACAATTTGGCATTTGGTGAGGGATAACAAAATATCTGGCATCGGAACCATTCTAACACCCATTCTATAATAACATTCTGACGGTTAATACATTTGTTCACATGAATTACAGTATTCTTTTGAAATCTCTAAACAGATTTAAGCTGATAATAATCATATCGTAGTATTATTGTCGCAACAAACTTCATTGATAATTACAAACAAAACTTCCATAGAGCTTGGCTATTGCTTTGGGAGTATAAGAATCTATGATGAGAGTGAGGGTGGGATAGCAAAATCTGTCCTGAGGATCACCGTTTGTCATCACTCGGCTTGGATATAAGAATCTGTCCCAAGGATCACCGTTTGGTATCACGAGGCTTGCCTAGTGGTGACAAATGGCGATCGCAAGGGACCCTTATTTCTATCCCATCCTCACCCAAGTAATGGGTCGTTTTCTAATTCACATTAAAACACTGCATTTATATTTAAAAATCCCCTAGAAGTAGTTCCTGAATACGCTGAGATGCGACATAAACAGAATTACGTTACTTTTACGTGACAATGACGACGCGTCTCTTCCAACTTGCAGCTGTTCGATTGATATCTTTCCTACAGGTTGGTACGGGGTAGGTGAGATAGAATTCTCTCACATGGGTAAAAACAGCGGACACCTCGATCTGGTGTGCAAGAAATGATCTTCTATTTTCTTTGAGGTGAAACATTATGATTCTTAACAATAAGGCCAATGTCAAGCTATTTGTAGAAGGCACAAAATGGCAGTCTTAACCCTATTTTTTACGATCATATTAAATGTGAAGGCCGAAAATATTCCTAGAAAAGTTCCTTTTCTTAACCAATCACACCTTATGGGAGAATAGTTACCATGTAAAGAAATAGACATTGTAAACGGTTCTCAGTTACATGTATGACACACCTATGAATTCTAAATGGTAGATTGCATAGTCAAAACAAGAAATGGAGAAGGATTGGTGGCAGTGGAAAGGGAAAAATACTGTATTATAGGGTTTTATCACATGACGTCGCCTCTGGGAGTGATTTAACGCAATGCAATAAAATTGGTAAACCACTTGTGGTTTAAAGATAAGCATCGTAACATAATGACGTCCATTTTAACGTTGCGTAAAAATGGCAACATCTTCACGGTTTCATGCCAAAAAATGCCATTTCTAAGTAATTTTAATATAATGTGATAAATAGAATCTCACGTTCGTGCTCCTGTATTATTGAATTCATTATACTCATTGCGAAAAATAGATAAAATGCTCGACGAGACTCACATTTTATCATTTTTCCTCAACTCGTTTAATTAATTCAATATAATATGAACATTAGTAGTCATAGTTCTTGCAAAACAAACCGCAGACTAAAGGGAATTCTTGTTGATGATTCACCAAAATGGATTCAATGCCAGAGCTCTCGCTCACTGGGATTTTAAAAACAGGAATCCCAGACCCACTTTTGCCAAAAAGTTGGAACCCCACCATACACAAGAATGTATCCTCCGCCTGAAATTAGGAGACACAGCATCTAAAAGGGAGTTCAAGACTGCAGTTAGTGAGAGCTCTGAATGCCATTTGAAATTCCAAATTGAATGTATTAAATGATTGTAACATGAGTTTAGTTACCATCATTATACTAGATACTTTAACGTAAAATTTGTGTAATGTTGGTTATACCGCCCTTACCAACTTTAGCATGAAATATCTCGTGATGTTTTAGGTCTACACTGATGTAGGTGGTATAAAATAGTTATAGCATGTTTGTCCTCCTGTACGTAAGATAATCCACTCGCTAAAGCTCGTGGATTATCTCAACGTACAGGCGGACAACCCATGGTATAACTATTACGTAGGTTTGAATTTGGGGCCGAATTAATCTCCAAGACATTTCGTGATTGTTTCCTTCGTGTGATTATTTCAGTTCATATATGTGGATGCCTACTAGCAGCAATGCAAGACTAGTGCCTGAACAAACTAGTACACATCACACTGGCATGTTTCTATTAAGCAAACTCAGACCCAAAAATATATACGAGGGTCATCCAATAAATAACGGGAATTTCCTTATAATGTAAGAGTTCATCGAACTCTTACATTATAAGGAAAATCCCGCTATTTATAGGATGATCCTTGCAATAGATAGCGTGAATTTCCTTGTAATGTAAGAGTTCACCGAACTCTTACATTATAAGGAAATTCCCGCTATTTATTGGATGACCCTTGTACAACAGTCAGTACGTGCTTTCATTCAATAATTCAGACATAATCAAAATATTAATGTCCTGGCAGAAATTTCCCTTGATACTGTACATGCCCATACGTTTTCGCAATCTTGATATCAGCGAAAGCCATTCCCTAATTTGTTCTATAAAATTCGAATCAAAAGCCAGTATGATAACCAATCCCATGTGGGTGTCCTAAAATAGAACGTTACACCATTAAACAGAACGAGGGCGGCTAAAGTATGTTGAGAAATAAGTCTAAATGTTCTGAACACCGTCATGATTTTTATACATTCGGGCACATCTCAATGAAACCTGTCTTCAGTGTTTGCGAAAAGTTAAGCCAGTCAGCGCAGCAAACAGTAACTAGGCAGACTAGTGACATTTTGCTTATAGCAAGTTAACTTCTTATACTTTATATAGAGTGAAAAGAAAGATGCATCATAGGAGCAAATTCTTTCATTTCAAAGCAGTTCCGTATGGTATGGGAAATCACTCTTATCACATTAGGTGGCCTCCCTTGAATGTTACCATCTTTATTACGCACGTGCTTAACTTCGTAATGGGAGCTACGCCAATGTTCAGCCATGTATGTATCACCACAGAGACATCAGACAATTACAACGTCTCTAATGTATAATCAAATATAAATCATCATTCGATAACTGACGAAATCACATTTAATTAACAGACAAACCATTACCAAATCTTTAACTCTCCATGCATCATTACAGAAAAGCATTACTGACGAAAACTCTAACTTAAACTCAAGGACTTTAGAAACGCACCATTTTTAGTTTGTTATAATTTGATTATTTGAATTGTTTGAAGCAATAAATATTTTCAGCCGACTAGTAGCGAACATAACCACTATATGGCATGCCATATTATTCGATATAACAACACGAGTATACCATGGGGCTGAATTTATCAAAAATGAACAAGTTGCACGTGCAGCTAAAGTATGCAAGGTCAATACCTGAGCCGTGTGTACATGAGTCAAACGATAGGCCAACTTGAGAAAACATTTTCATTTGGATCAACTTTGCTTCGTTGAGATGCCACGCCTCTCAGAACAACATCGGAACCAAGCAATTGGCATGTTAAGAGCTGGCGTCAGCTATCGTCAGGTCGCCCAGCAACTAAACTGTGATCACTCAACAATTTCCCGACGTTTAATGCGTTATCAACTCAGTGGTATCACAAAAAATCGACCAAGACCAGGCCAGCCAAGGGTAACAACTCCCCGACAGGATGTTTTCATCAGACAACGGCATCTCCTGGGAAGGTTTCAGACGTCATCATCAACTGCCAGGATACTCTTGGGACGTCATGGGTAAGTGTACATTAGGCTTTTTTGTAATTTCTTTACGAGCTCTCAAAACTGTACTTGTTTGTTTCGTCTGCTCATTACACATCTTCTGACACCATTGAGTGTACAGTTTAAAGGGTAGCATTGAATTGTTTGTCACTGTATGCAATAAAATTCATACAGGATATGCACAGCTTTTTTTTTTGAGCAAATACAATGCCCTATTTCTGAACATGATGCAGAAACCGTTGTTTTTTTCTTCAAAAAATGTCTTGGACACTTTTTAAGCACGACAATGGCGTCAAAACAACGCCACATCGACGTCGATGTAACGTAATGACGCCTCGTAAGGTTGTGTGCCTCCTGGGTAAACAGTATGTTTTCCTTACAGGCGTCATAATCACGCAAGGACAGTACGGCTTCGTCTACAGGAGCAGAATATCTACGCAAGACGACCTTATGTTGGCCCAATTCTTACAAGAAGGCATCGACGTCAGCGGCTACAATGGGCGACTAGACGGCAATGATGGACAAGACGACAATGGGCTAAAGTTTTGTTTTCCAATGAGTCTCGTTTTAATGTTAGCATGTCTGATGGAAGAGATCGTGTGTAGCGTAAGAATGGAGAAAGATTCGCTGAGTGTTGCGTTAAACAACGTGACCGATGGGGTGGTGGCAGTGTCTTAGTCTGGGGAGGAATAACGGCTGACAATCGTACTCAGCTTCACGTGTTAGACAGGTCGATTAATGCACATACTTACAGGGACTAAATTTTAGCTCCCATTGTCCAGCCGTTTATGCGACGTCATTTGCCAGATGGCGTATTCCAACACGATAATGCCAGGCAGCATATCGCTATATTGTGTACCCAGTATTTGCAAACAAACAATATTGACGTTTTGGATTGGCCGACCTTTCCCCAATAGATCATATTTGGGATGAAATCAGTCGTAGGGTGTACCTTCGGGACCCTCCACCAACCAACTTCAATGAATTACGTAACGCACTCTTACAAAAATGACAACGTATACCCCAGGGTACCATCAGAACGCTTATACGGTCGATGAGAAGAAGATGTAATCAAGTTGTCCAAGCACATGGAGGACATACGCGGTATTGAAATTTTTAAAATGGGGGGTATGTAGTTTAAAGCATTGCGCATGCTACCAATAGATATCAAATGTTACCAAAATTTAAATGAAAATACCCCCAAATGACCAGGCAACATTTTACCTAAAAGTTTTGATTCGAATTAATTGTAGAAGTATAGAAATTTTAATAAAATACAAGTGGTGCGTTTCTAAAGTCCCTCAGTATATATACGTGTCATAGGAGAAAGATCTTCATCATGTGACTGACGAAACACTAAGAGAACATACAAATCGTCAATTCACAAGTGACGAAATCCCCTTTAGATTATTGATCAAACATTATAAAAAACATAATCCATGATGCTTCATCACAGTTAAATCATCACTGTTTAATTGGCAAAACGTTAAATCGTTACTTTTATTCAGACAAAACATCATATTAAGTGAAAAATTACCACCCTTATAAGGCAGCACAGATAAATAGAGGATCTTATAGGAGTACTCATGTTTTATTGAATTTATCAACCAAGTTGAGAAAGAGATAAAATGCGAGGCTTGTCGAACATTTTATCCCTTTTTCGCACCGAGTTTAAAAAATTCAATACTACAGGAACACGAATTATGATAGATTATATGTATGATATGACATTAACATTATTTTGAAAATCAGTGGTGTTTTGATTTAAATGCATGGCGTTATTTCACTCTCAGGCACGACTTCATATGATAAATAAGTGTATTACTGATGAAATATTAATTTTATGTTCTCTTTCATTTTATTCAGACGAAACATAAATTATTTATTACCTAGACTTCTTAATATTTGGAAACCAGAAATACTACCTCGAATTATCAACTGTTATGATGTACATGCCTATATGCATCAACATCGGTATTCAGCGTCTTACTTGTACATCATAACCGTCTATATTTCTTTGTACAATATCTTAAAGGATAAGATATCAAACTTAACAACAAATACGTGTGTGACGGCAAGCACAGACCTGAGCGCTTTCTACTTCCAAATGTAGTTCCTTGCTTAGGCTACATCGATGTAGTTCAGGGTTCGAAACACAAAATAGACTGTGCATCAACTCATCCATAAAACCAATCTCTCAATTTTACAGCCTATCTGAAAGAAACTGATAACCAATCAAATATCATATAAAAGACAAAAATTCTTTGATCATTTTAAGACGTTTTGCAATATATCTTTCAAATCTACATAACCAACCATTTTTCAAACATTTATGAGGGTGGGTGGGTAATCGCACATAAACCCAACAGAATTTCTCATTTGGTCTGTCCAGCCTCGAATGACCATACAAAATTATAAACGATAATTTATACCCTTGCTGAACAATCATTGCACCTAAATCTCGTGATTAGCTTAACTAAGGAAATTCAATGAATATCCCGTGATGAACCGTATTTGTTCTAATACAACGTATTACAGAAAACAAGTATATTCTCTATAAATGCCACCTTTCTTCAATACTTGAAGAACATTTCATCTCTTTTTCGCAACGAGTTTAATAAATTCAATACCACAGGAGCACGAATAATATATTACATTTATCATATTACATTAAAATTATTTCGAAAATCAGTGGTGTTTTGATTTAAATGCATGGCGTTATTTCACTCTCAGGCACGACTTCATATGATAAATAAGTGTATTACTGATGAAATAGTAATTGTATCATCACAGACAAAGCGTCATTTCTGACGAAACATTTTTAAAATCGAAATCCGAACGAAAAGTTAACTATAATTTACGTATATATTGTACAAAGGAGACCGATGATAATGATAATTGTGTATTAAACATTCATAAGAACAGAAATGAACATGCTTGTTTGTTTTCCCGGAAATCCTATAAGGTCGTTGATTCAACGCAAGTTCTCGCTCACCCCAATGATTACCACAGTTACTTAAGATAGATTGATTTCTTTCCAACACTTAATGAAGTAGATAATTGAGGAAATTATTGAAATGGAAATAATTATTCCATTTCCTGTAATGGCATGACCGCTGGCAGTTTAAAAATAAATGTGTCAGTTCGTGATATTTTGAAACTTTTTTCGAACAGCAAAGGCACAGACACCCTAACTCCATTTGATATAGTGTAGCTGCGCATGTATGTTTAAACAATGACTTTTCACCCATGCGATAGGAACCAAACTCAAATGAACAATATACAAACCAATTTATTGAGGCGCAAAATAGTACTATTTTAGGCGGAATCCTTACACTTGGCGCATATGTTAGCTGCACCCTTTCTATCAGTCGCTGTTTAGACGTTGGGTACAGAGGTGCTTGTTAGACATATTGGGACAGGATGTTGCTCTCGGTGCCACGACAACGTTCTTTTATAACCCTTCTACCAACCCGTAAGTGAATGGCGGCGAGTTTCGAAGCCTGGCTCCGAGGTTATAAAACTATTTTCATGTTTAACTCAGCTGAGCACGAATTTTATCCTGCTCATAAATGTTAAACAATTGTTGGCATTTTAACTTTATTAGTTGATAAATACAACATCTGAGAGACTTCAATCAAGAAACATCTTCATTTGCCGGTATTTGAGTAGTTTGAGCAGTTAGAATTGCGTGCTCATTTGAGTTGAGCATGCAAACAGTTTTATAACCTCGGGGCCTGGTACTTCGTTCTTTATGTCTTCTTCACTAGACCGAGATTCCCTTGTACCATCCGATGCTTACATCTAAGAGAACGTAAAGATGACGTTTGGAATAGTATACTGTTGCAGGAATCCCAAGTATGATAGCAATGTCATACTACATTATGGGTCCTTTACTGACATTGTGGCAGATGTATTAACATCATGCGGAAGTGCAAATTTCATTTTCTCTTTTTAGAGCAATGGAATATCACTAGTATGGTTTAATGCATCTGATAGGCCTTGTTTGTCCATAGGACTCTCGTCATGCTCCAAGGCTCATGGTTTCCAAACCCATATAAGCCTAGCGTCCTTTTTATGGGACATTGGTAAACAGTGCAAAACCAGATCAGACGCCGCAAAACGCGGTGTCTGATCAGATTCTCCACCATTTGCTTACAGAAGTTTCTTTTATATTATGAATAAAAATGAGAAATATCACCAAACAACCCTAAACTTGGAAAAGGACTCGTCCTATTGATAATGATGGAGAATACATTCAGCATAAATTGGTTATTAGCCTCGTATGCAGTTAATGCACGATCGCGCGCTCATACAGAGTTCAGATATTATTAGCTCACATGAATGAGCACCAAGTTCTTAAAGTGGGCTACTGGGATCAGTCAATGTTCGTCGTCTGTGATTATCGTGCGTTGTCAAAATTTGCTTTAAATGAGCACTTGGTCAAGTTTAACCAAACTTAACATTAATGCTACTTAGGTACATGTAACTCTCTACAAAAGTAGCTAAAACATTTGATCCGTAAAGAACATGGCCTCCGAGGGGGGCGTGGTTTATCGCGATTACAAAAACTTTAAAACTCGTCTCCTTTGAAACCGGTCGTAAGAATTCTAAATAAGAGGCTCAATGAGCCTATACCAGCTCAACTGAGTTGTTGGCCTCATGGTATCAGAGAAGATTTCTTAAAGTTTTGTTTTTATTATGAGTCAATGGGAGCACATGACTCCCATGGAATGGCTACTTTGGTCCCCTAGGGTATAATTGGCAGGGTATACGTAACAGGACACTAAAAGTATTGCAACCACAAAAACAGTTTTTATAACCAAATTATTTTGGGACTTTGTCTATGGGAGTTAAAGACCACTGTGGCATGGTCTTTTTGGACCTCAGGAGTATATTTGGCAGGATTTATGTAGGGGACCACTATACCTTGCTACATACTAAACATATAAGCTGTGGGCCTCTTGGTTTTGAGAGAAAGATTTTAAGGGTTTTTTTTTTCATTATAAAACTAAGTAAGGGTGTAAAACTCTAGAATAGGGGCTTGATTGGGGGACTACTAGACAGTGATACATACAAATATATAAGCTATAGCATTTTAGTTTTAGAGAAGAAAATTTGTTTAAAGTTTTTCCAATTATAAGTCTATGGAAACTCTTGATCTCCGCAGCTGGGTCAGTTTTGGCCACAAGCAGGGGCTTCGGGATTTATGTAGAGGACCATTAGACATTGCTACACACTACTATATATAACCTAGGGGCCTCATGCTTTCATAATGGAATACTTTAAAAGCCTTTCCAATCATAAGTCTATGAGAGCTATATGTTGTCATGGCAATCCAATCAGTCCAAAAACCATACACAGCACTTTGCTCTACTGGATAACGTTTTTCGCGAAATTTGATCAAAATTAGACAACAGACTTGAGATATACGTCTTTTTAAGTGTGGCGGGACGCCGGACAACATTGCCATCTAATACATGTACATCACTTGAGCATCCGGCTCAGGTGAGCTAAAAGTTGGTAGACATGATCACTGGATAACCTTCTACAAGAATGGCTAAAACGAATTTGATCCGTCATAAAAACATGGCCACCACTATGTAAGAAACTTTAAACATCTTCTACTTTGAAACAAGTGGTAAAACAAGTTGCAAACAATTTTAAGTTGGAAATGGTTATTAGGTGACCCTCTACAAAAGTAGCTAAAACAAATTTGATCCGTCAGTAAACATGGTCGCCAGTGGATGTGGCCAGTACTCGTTATGTACCTATGTAGAAACCAACTTTAAACATCTTCCCCTCTGAAACCAGTGGCCATAATTAAAAATGATTTGGCAGGAATGGCACTAAGCGACTCTTTACAAAAATAGCTAGAAAAAATCTGATCCGTCAAAATAGTTAAAATGATTTTTTTCGTCAATAAACCTGGCCGCCAGGGAAGGTGGCCAGTTTCTCTTAAATACCTTTGTATGAAACGTAAAGATCTTTCCTTCTGAAACCATTGGTCAGAATTGAAAACAATTTGGCAGAAATGATTTCGCATAAATGGTTACTAGGTGACCCTCTACAAAAACAACTTAAACGATCTGATCCGTCAAAATAATGGCCGCCAGGGGGTGTGGCTTATCACGATAACAAAGACTAAAGATTTTCTCCTCTGAAACAGGTAGTTAGAATTCAAAATAATTTGGTAAAATATCACTGGAAATAGCGAATTTAGTCCGTTAAAAACATGGCCACAAGGGCACAATTTTCTAAACATCGCACACCATTATGCATTTTACATCCTTCTCTATAATAATTTGAAACATTGCGAAAAGTCTACAACACATTGGATGTTTTAACACTTTGAGTGATAGCGAAATCACACTTAGTACAGACAGTTTGTGCATGTTAACATACATGTATGTAGTAGGCAGCATAAAGATGAGGGCAAAACGAAACTGTAACAGTAACATTTATGTTGAACGTATGAAACATGCTTAGCCTTAAATAACCGTGGTGATTGATTTGTCGTCTTAGTGATGTCTTATCAATATTCCCTTTAGGCACTATGTCTGTCAAACAGTCAGTGGTTAAAATGTGCTGTTCTTGAGATGTAAATTGTGTATATTAACCCATATAAGGCTAGCGTCCTTCAAACGGGAACTATTAAGTCTGTCAATCTAAGCTTTCTGGCCCGGCCATGCTAGTACACTCTTGTAATACCATCAAGCTATGCTGTCGGGGACTTCGTGTGCCCTGGTACCCTCAGGGAAGGCGGTTTGGTTGAGGAGTGGAGAGTGGAACATCCATTGGCCAAAACTACCCTTTTTCTGGCTTTCTCTCAACTATGCTTCTAACTTTCCTATCATTCTCTCTCTTTCTTATGCAGCAACCCCCACCCCCGCGCTATAGTAGTCAAGTGTGACGGCAGCGTGTATAATGTAGATGTAGAAAAGGACATCTAGATGTAGTTGTCCTTTTTTTGGGACATCGGCAAATAGTGCAAAACCAGATCGGACGCCGCAAAACGCAGCGTCTGATCAGGTTCTACACTGTTTGCTTACAGAAGGGTCTTTTAAAATTTTAATATAAATGAAAAATACCACCCAACAACCCTAAAATTGGAAATGGACTCGTCCAATTGGTAAAGATGGGAAAATACATTTGGCATAAATGGGTTAATTAATCGCAGCGGCAGAAGAATATATGAGCCAACACATGAGTTTTTGGTACGTAGCACATCGTCGAACATCGGAGGCTTTTGCGCAGACATGCCTTCGCCATCGCTGTTCACAAACACAAAGTATGGACTCTGAGGCAGATAAAGACTAACACCACAATCAGTGACTTCCCTTTGAAATATAGGTCAGCCATGTTGTAGGTCAAAAATCAATAGACCACATACATGTACATGTAGTGTAAAAAAAGTTTTTTTTGAAAGACTCTTTTGAGTGGGAACTATTAAATTCCAGGCTCGAACACATCCATGCAAGAGCACTTGCTCGAATTATTCCTAATTTTAGATATCGTGCAATATTTGTCTTTATGATGCGCTTAAGCCCAAGCCCGTATATTACTAGTGTTCAATAGATCGGGTTGACTTTAATGGTAAGCGTATCGCATACAGAAAGAAACAAGAAATAAGCTATTAGACTACGACGCCGATGGCAATTCCTTCTATTTAATTCAATTGAAATTGCTGGATGATAAAGTTTTGCTGCGTAAAATATAAGCCAGCACACGAGATGTATTTATCGCATCAGCGAGCATCTGAAGATCATGTAAATCTGCTCATATGCACAGACTAGTCAGAGCCCGCGACGAACGTAGATTTATCAGTATTCGGTGACAGAAGAAATGTGTGAAATGCAAATTGGTCATTTTCTGCAAAATGATGCATAATTGAATCGACTATCACTTTCGCTGCCAAAAGCGACTGTAGTCGAATTTACCGTCCACTGCCAAACACGACTATAGTCGAAATTTAAAGGCACAGTTGATAGCCGTTATAAGGGACGCAATTTTTTTTCCCCTAAATGTTCAGGGGACATAAAAATATCGTATATGGAAGTCTAGACAATTTTCTGTACAAGAATTGACTTTACAAAAATGTTTGTAATGTCATTAGATTTCGCGGACGTCAAAAACAACGAAAACATATCCATAGGAATGACATATAGGACTGATTAAGCCCCTCAACTGCTATTTTGATTTATTTCTGATGAAACAATATAATATCAGAATAAAACATTATGTTTGATACTTGATGTAGATGGATGTTTTATCTTTTTTGCATAAAATATTTGTTTAAAGGCATTTTTTCATATTTTCAATATGACTTCCAAAATGGCCGCCAATGGTCACGTGACTATTTTTATTATTCGGTTCAAATAAAAGTTACATGCTACTGTAGGCACTGAGATATTGGTTTTTTGAGCGGCTTGACAGCGAATGTGATATACCATTTCAGCTTTTTCGCTTACTGACCATGGACGGACGGAAGGAAGGACAGACGGACTCACAGTGATTAGTGCACACCTGTGTGTCATGCAATTCATTTTAGACTTTAAGCATATGCTATACAGACACGTTTTAGAGGTTTGGAGAGTACATGTATATATACTTGAAAAGTCTGTGTCGAATAAGGCTGTTCCAGAAAAAGTTGTAGGTGAGGCGGGGTAAATTGTGGGGGAGGCGGTGGCGGCAGTCCTATTATTTGTTCTTGAGCAACATGGTATATTTTGATCAAACATAGCTTATTTATACATGTTACATAGTCTGGACACCAATCTTTTTATTTTTTGTCAGAATAATGATAAGTAACACCGTCGACACACAATAGACGTTCAAACACACTATTGACCTTATAAATGACCAATTGCAAGATCGTTATACTGCTGACTTTACCCCACCCATCGATCTAATTCGCTTATAATGAGCATATTTACACAATAGCATCATAAACGATGCTGTACTATACCTTGCTTTCCTTTATATGGAACTCCGATGATTAACACCCTTAACAACTGAAGCATATTAGATTTTTTTTTTACTGAGGAACAGAACTGCTCCTTTCTATTAGAATAACAACAGCTGTTTTGTAAACTCCCCAGTACTGGTAATTCTAAGTGGTTATGTGGTAAAGCGATTTTAAAATAAACAAGACAAATTCGACGAATTTATATCGCCCGACGAAGGGTTATTTGAGAGAAACATGTAAATCACAAAACATAAATCCCATTTATCTAACCCTTAGTTCACCTTCAGTATTATTCAGATCATAACAAACACCTGCCAAGTATGTTTTAGTGCTTAGTTTAATAAAAAATATACTTACATCTGCACAATTTCAATATCTGACCTTTAAACCCAACCCCAGAGGTCAAGGGTGTGTGTAAATTTAAAGTGTTACCTTGCATGTAGGTCTACACTTCATCAACTCTAATTTGATATGCAACATGACCACTTTTAGAAAAGAAAAAGAAAATTACCTTTTGACCCCACCCCAGGAGTCGTTGGTGTGTGTAATGACAGCATGTTTGCTTTCATGGTGCTCTGTGCTCAATTCTCTTTAATTTCATATGCAACATGACTACTTTCAGAAAAAGATAAAGTTTGACCTTTGACCCCACCCCCTGGGTCGAGGGTGTGTCTGTGGGCAAAATATTTGCTACCATGTTGCTGCCAGTGTCGTCAGCTTTAATTTGATATGCAACATGACCATATTCTGAAAAAGTTTAATTTTGACCTCGGCCCACCCCCTAAGTCCACCTAACAGGCTCAAACCCATGCCTTTAGACTAAAATCCCGTTCGATGTGTTTCATATCTATTGCTGCTCTGCCTGTATGCAAAATTTCAGCAAAAGTATTAACAATTACCTTAGTTATTACGAAATTTAAATATTTGACCTTTGACCCCTTATGTGGGGTCAAAGGGGGTGGGGTAAAACTTTGACACTGCCATGCTTATCTACAGGTACTTGGCAATCATGGTCTAATAGTGAAAAGTTGTTAAACATAATAGCGTTGATAAAATATGAAGATCATCACACAAAAAGCTAATATAGGTTTCGCCTTATAATTGCCTATTCTAAAACAAGGGCAATAACTCAAGTGTTAAGGGGTCGATTTCAACCAAACCTATAGAATATCGAGAAACCATGGTACTTATCATTTGTACCAAGAATGAATGAAATTTAACCAATAGGTACTGAGATATGGTTCCGGACAGACAAAAAGTTTGGACGGACGGACAGCCAGGGAAGACATTGTGAGGTATTTTACCAAAATTCACTGCGGGGTTAGCCTTATATTGTTGAAATTGATCATGTGGGGTTTGCATTAAAAATACAGACTGAGAGGACTCTGTGGGGTAGCTCAATCAAAACCGTTATGGGGTTCCAACTTTACACTAATTTCAACTTCACAACACTCTTTTAGAAGATGCCAGATAAAATACAGCCTCTATGGCATACACAAAGTTTTCAAGGATTTCACTGTGTATACTTGTGGGGTTATTTAGTCTAAGAGCTGTGGGGTTAAGTCAATAGTTAAGGGTTTATATGCCCAGAAGTGTTGTGGAGTAGCACGTTGTATACTTTGGGGTTATTTGTCCGTAGCATTGTCAGGTCTAGTGTTCTATCATAGTGTATGGGGTTTGTCAGTCTGCATGATTGTGTTCAAGATAAACAGAGAGACTTTTGGGTTTAAACATAAAAAAATGAGATGTTTTGCAGTGTGCTCCCTGAAAAATTAATTCGATAATTTATTAAATCCTCACGTTCGGAGTGGGTGAGGGAAAATTTCTGGATTTTAACGCGCAAATGACACTTTAGAAAGAAAAAGTAGGTATAGTATGGCATTTTTCAGAAAAAGTAGATTGAATCAAAAACAGTAGGAAAAAGTAGGACCCGCTTGAAAGCCTGCATGACAAAATAAGCCAAAGTAAAATATAGATTAATCCATGAGGCCATGCGGTGACAAAATAACCTCCAAAGTATATGCAGTGCTTCAACATTAGATTATTTAGTTTATGTTTTCCTTGCTACGTACCCAAACAACACATATGGACATATAAACCCCATATACCATTGACTCCTCACCCCACAGTTCTTAGACAAAATAACCCCGTAAGTACCGATATATGCAGTGCTTGACATTATTTTAAGTTTTCCTTGCTAACCCCACAACACATATGGACATATAAACCCCATATACCATTGACTCTTAACCCCACAGTTCTTTAGACAAAATAAATCCGCAAGATTATGTAAAGCTTTGTCATAAGATTATAGCAGTTTAAAGTTTCCTTTCTACCCCACAACACATATGGAAATTTAAATCCCATAATTATACCATTGATTCTCTTAATCCCACAGTTCTTAAACAAAATAACGTAAGTATATTCAGTGCTTCAGCATGAGAATATATAGATTCAAGTTTGCTTTGCTACCCCACAACATATATGGACATATAAACCCAATATACCTTTGCCTCTTACCCCACAGTTCTTTAGACAAAATAACCCCACAAGTTTATGCAAAACATTGTCAAAAGATTATTGCAGTTTAACTTTTCCTTTCTACCCCACAACACATATTGACATTTAAAATCTCATAATTATACCATTGACTCTCTTAATCCAAATAAGTATTAATTATATATGCAGTGCTTCAACATACGATAATATAGTTTCAAGTTTTCTTTGCTACCCCACAACACATATGGACATATAAATCCAACATACCACTGACTCTTCACCCAACAGTTCTCAGACAAAATTACCCCGTAAGTACCGGTATATGCAGTGCATGACATTAGATTAGTTTAAGTTTTCCTTGCTACCCCACAACATATATGGACATATAAACCCCATATACCATTGACTCTTACCCCACAGTTATTTAGACAAAATGACGCCGCAAGTTTATGCAAAACATTGTCAAAAGATTATTGCAGTTTAACTTTTTCTTTCTACCCCAAAACACATATGGGCATTTAAATCTCATAATTATATTATTGACTCTCTTAATCCCACAGTTTTTAAACAAAATAACCCCACAAATATTAACTATATATGCAGGACTTCAACATAAGATTATATAGCTTCAAGCTTTCTTTGCTACCCCACAACTCATGTGGACATATAAACCCCATATACCATTCACTCTTCACCCCACAGTTCTTAGACAAAATAACCCCATATGTATTAATTATATATGCAGTGCTTCAACATACGATTATATAGTTTCAAGCTTTCTTTTCTTCCCCACAACTCATATGGACATATTAACCCCATATACCATTGACTCTTCACCCCACAGTTCTTAAAAAACCAACATAAGTATTAATTATATATGCAGTGCTTCAACATACGATTATATAGTTTCAAGCTTTCTTTGCTACCCTTCAACTCATGTGGACATATTAACCCCATATACCATTGACTCTTCACCCCACAGTTCTTAGACAAAATAACCCCATGAGTATTAATTATATATGCAGTGCTTCAACATACGATTATATAGTTTCAAGCTTTCTTTACTGCCCGACAACTCATGTGGACATATAAACCCCATATACCATTGACTCTTCACCCCACAGTTCTTAAACAAAATAACCCCATAAGTATTAATTACATATGCAGTGCTTCAACATGCGAATATTATAGTTTCAAGCTTTCTTTGCTGCCTGACAACTCATGTGGACATATAAACCCCACATACCATTGACTCTTCACCCCACAGTTCTTTGACAAAATAACCCCATAAGTATTAATTATATTTGCAGTGCTTCAACATACAATTATATAGTTTCAAGCTTTCTTTGCTACCCCACAACTCCTATAGTCATATAAACCCCATATACCATTGACTCTTCACCCCACAGTTCTTAGACAAAATAACCCCGTAAGTATATGCAGTGCTTTTGCATTAGATTATATAGCAGGTTTTTTTCTGGGATTTTAGGGGGAAATTTTCGCACCGTTGTACACAAAATTAGGAAAAAACACACCCTATTATAATATAATCAAATAAAACAAAAAAAAAATCAAATATTTGGTTTACTTATAAACAACATTCAAAATTTGAAAAGCAAAAATATAATTTGCTGTGGCACAATGCAGTTAAGATGTCACAAAATGGAGATCAATTTTTTGCTTCCTTGAATTGAGAATTTTCTCATTTAAATTGGGGAAACATACTTTTTGCCATTGAGAACATGACCCAATAACGGTCATCAAAATGGACCAAAACACCTGTATAGTTCAAGTTTTGTTTGCTATCCCACAACACGTATGGACATATACTATAAACCCCATATACCATTGACTCTTAACCCCACAGTTCTTAGAAAACTCCGCAAGTATATGCAGTGGTTTGACAGATTAAATTCGCGTATTTTAAAATTTCCTTGCTACCCCACAAGATGTATAGACAAAATAACCCCACAAGAATATGCAGTGCTTTGACATTAGATTATATAATTTAAGTTGTTCTTGCTAAAATGCCCCCACAATTGATGTGGACACACAAACCCTATACACTATGGACACTTAACCTCACACTGCTTCAGACAAAATAACCCCAGAAGTATACACACCACTACAACAGATTGCATTTTATATTTCAAAAGTTTTCCCTGTTTCCCCGATAAAAAATGACTGAGTTAGAGTAACCACGGACAAACCGACGGACAAGCGAAAACAATTGAGCCCCGCCAACATTTGCTGGCGGGGCCCTCACAAGGAAGAAATTTACTTTTGAAAGTTCATGATTTTGGCTATAAATTACATGATAAATGATATATTAGAAAACTCAGTGCATTTTGGGGTTATTTTTCAAACTTTTTTGCTGGAATTGCAATGGTGAAAACTTGCTTTTTCTGACACATGATAAGTGTTTACTTTTAAGATAGATAGATAGATAGATAGATAGATAGATAGATAGATAGATAGATAGATAGATAGATAGATAGATAGATAGACAGGGCTACCAGAAAGACCATAATCTACTTAGTGACCGGTAAACGCAGGAAACTGCTGGATAACGCCGGAAAACACTTAAAATATGCCAAAATTGCGGTCGCAGAGGTGGAGGCATGATGGGTAATGGGTATATGGGCTTTGTATAATTTATGGACAATAGTTAAGTCACAATATGCCGGAAAATATCGGCAAAATTCGCGTGTATCCTGCTACCGTTATCAACAGCGTTGAGATATCCGCCCGCCAACGATGTGTATTCAAGTATACTGATATTTGCCATGCGACATGATCAGGTTGATGACCAGTTAATTTCCAGATTTCCGCTAAAACAATTTAAACTTAATTGTTACAAGGTATAGGCACTAACTGTAAGAGCAATTTCTTTATGCCCAATTTATGGCCTATCGTCCCATAGGCATACAGTGGAAACCCAGATGAGAAGCCGCATACTACATGTTAATTTATAATTTATGATAAATTTTTGTTTATGATGGGAAAGACATTGCAGATCTTGTTCTTTTAGCAAAATGAATATCTTTAGCTAATCCTTTATATCTTAATCTTTATTAGTAATCTTTGACATGAAGAGATGTAAGTGTGTATCTAAATACTACTTAAAGGGTATTTAGATGCATCTTATAGAAAGCAAACATGTCAGATTTAACTGTTGTACTATCAAGATAATTCAGACTAAGCCATTCAGTGTAGTTTGTGTGTCGGAACAGACAGCATCACTGTGCAAAAAGCTATTACAATTTTATTACAATTACTATTTTGGAGTAACAATCGTATTTCATTAACTTTGATACACTGCGTGACATTTCATATGCATGGTGGATTTAGTGTTGTTTCAATGGATATTTGCTGTGGTGTTCAGTACATGGATATATGAGTAATGTGAAAGAGGCAACACTAACTATCCCGTGCTTATAACAAGGAGACTAACTCATCATTCTTTATTGAACTATGAGCTGTCACACAGAGAAATAGAGAGATCGCAAAATTTTTCAGAGTTGAACACAGGCCCTGAACGTTTGCAGTAGAGTCTTGACTTTTCTAAATGATATTTCAAAAGACCTAAGTAGGAATTGTTTTGGATCTATCAAATTTCAATTTACTGCACATGCAACTCAAAAGAAGTTATCATACTCATTTAAACTGGTCTGTTCAGTCTGATCATTTGCTCTTTTCATTGCCTTGATACATCTATTAGGTTCAGGCAATTTGCCTTTAAGTTCGTACTTATCTTCCAATTAAGCCTTTAAGCTATTGGTATGACTAACCTGTTATATTCTTGGATGTTCTTTGCTGACTCCAATGGCAGGACACCTGCTCACCTGTAACCCGGTCTTACAGGAGCATTGGCAGACTAATGCACAAAATAAAGGTAACATGCCAGCCAGCACCAATATATCAGTTTTGCAATTTCTACTATTCTCTGCCAAACTGGGCTAAAAGTTTCTAAATTGCTGTGCACAATTTGGGTGCTTTGATTAGTGAGTTCTGTTGAAAATTTGCTTAGAAGTCTGTGCTTTAATTGGATCTTCTGTCAAATATATTGTGCGATAAACCTAGATAAGTGTCTAAGGATTCATGTTCTTAGCAAGCATTGTCTACCATAAGATGTATGGTTTGGCTCACTTATTTGATCTTTGTGTACTAATAGGTCATGCTTACTGCTCTATTTATAACATCTAATATCAAGCGGTGAATTATCTTTGATTAACCATCTAGAATGATTGAATGATGTCAAGACTCTCTGCACGCGTTCCAGGGCACGCGTTTCGAAGCTATATTTTCAGGTACATATGAATGGTCTTCCCAATCAGCAAGAAAAGTACCAGGACTCCCTAGTGTATTCACTGCCAATACAAATTTATTCTTGAATGAAATGCGCCATCTTAGACTGGTTGAAATACTTTCATTGTATACTTCTGTGTAAAGTTGGAAAGGAAACTGTCATCCTGTCTTGATTACAGGTGCACTATTGATACCGGACTGCCTTAGTGAGCCATAAAAGTACTTGATAACTCAAAAACTGTCTTGGACCCAGTAATCCAAGATACTGTACAGGGAATAAACTGAGTGTTTTCATTGAGCAGTATATTCTATAACCAGTTTGTAAAAATCATTTGAGATTAAACTGAAAAGAAGTGACTCAATACCTTCAATACATTAAACAAGAAAGGGAAATATCTCCAGTCCTTTACATTTGAGCCTAACATTCAAATGGGAAATTTGTAGTGCTTATTATAACAGAGACTAAACAGTTTATACTACTTGTTGAAACAGTCCAAAAATGACAGTGTGTAACATTTGTGCAGAGTTTGCAAAAGGTGTTTAAGTATTCAATTATTGCAAAAATGCAACCCATTTACACTTGAAGAGGATTCCATCACTATGTACATTATTACTTATTATGTGATATCTTCCTTGTGTGAGACATGTTTCCCTCGACTAAAATGCAGGGATATTTGTATCAGTTCCTACAGATATCAAAATGGTTCAGGAACTTTCAAACTATTGCTGTAGCTATCAGATAGCAGAGTTCTGGTGCCGGTGGTAGTCAAAGACTATACAGATTCAGCCATGGACTAAAATTCTGGGAATGTTCAATACACAGACCAATTACACAGGCTTGCCTGATGTCAGAGCACATCACATGTTGTTTGAAACGTTTCAGTGATATCAGTGTTACCGTATTTGCCCTAAATGTTCAGCCAGATATATCTGAGTGGATTGTGTAAAACTAGATCATACAGTGGTGTGATCATGGTCTACACTTCTGCCTCTCCAATAAAAGATTTTCAACATCTCATCAAGTCGTAAAATAGATCTGTTCAAATTGTGGATAAATTTGATAAGGATGTAATGTGGCTGGTTATTTAGGGCTGATACGGTATTCAGTTTCAGTATTAAAGAAATATCTTGGAATAACTTGTCCTTTCAATACATTGGATTAACACCACTGATTAAAGATTACATACAGTTCTATTTTATACAAACTATCCAAGTCTGAATACTTCAGTGCTGCATCTGTGTCATTTGTGGACAATCTGACTAAATATGTACTAATTTAGTTTGGTCAAGAGCATGCTGAAATTCTGATATGACCAAATTGACTGAAACATCGGCAGCCAACTAAAGATAAAAAGTTGTACATTCATTTCTGTCAAAACAGGCTGTGATAAGTGTATGTCTGAAGTGTAATACGGAAGATTAGGTGTATCAAAAGTACTCCAGCTAGTCGTGAGCATATATACTCATGTTGGTATCAGGTGCCTCTACTGCACAGGAGCTGACTCAAACCCTATATAATCAATCCTATTTTTACTTTTCCAGTATGTAAATGCAAATGAATTCATGACAGGCACTCCAATTCATTTATTAATTAATTATAACAATTAGCTTTCAGAGTATAAATATAATTAGACAACTTATTATGCAAACATGAAAAATGTTTGCAAACTGAGTTAGTATTTATCCAACTTAAACTAATCCCTTCCTGCTCAAAAGTCTAGCTAGAGTGCTGATCTAGATTATGCCATTTTCAAAGATTGTGTATTATTCTATGTGTTAATACTTGCTAACGATTTGTTTACTTGAACACTCAGACACTTTAAGTATTCTCCAGGTGGTTGATGGTTGTTGTGATGGCTACCCACTCAAACATCATTCCCTAATCTTGGGGATCATTCAGTCATAACATTACATTCCTTCCTTCATTTTTGGGCATTTCCATTTAAATTCATCTAAATTTCATCAAATTATCCCCAACTATTAGGCAACAGCAGCCTAAAATTTCTGTCATCCTTTCATACTAGCTGCTTTCTAACTTGCGTTTACTATCTTACGGTCACACTGGCCTACTGTAGTCACTCACACTGGCTGAGTGGCTGGAGGAACAAGGACCAGTCACACAGGCTGACTGGAGTCACTCACACTGGCTGAGTGGCTGGAGGGCCAAGGACCAGTAACACAGGCTGACTGGAGTCACTCACACTGGCTGAGTGGCTGGAGGATCAGGGACCAGTCACACAGGCTGACTGGAGTCACTCACACTGGCTGAGTGGCTGGAGGGATTTCTACGTCAGTAAACGCAAGTTGTTAATGATTATCAACATGGTATCTGCATTGAGTGAGGCTTCAAACTCAAAGCAAATATCATGTCACAAGCTTATGATACACTATCCAAGCAGCAATACTGAAAGACGTCCAACCTGGTTCATTATCACCGCGTGGCCAGTGTCGGCCCATTTATAATTACACTGGTGCACAGGTCGAACTGGGACAATCACGGGCCAATGACTGAGCTGGTTCCATTAGCCAAAGAATTGGGAATAAAGAGAGTAATTAATAAATGTTACAATTAAGCCAAGTTAATCTTTTGTTTGTTCCTTGTCCCTTCAAATCAGTTAAGCAAAACATTCACTCAGCCACAATGTCTGGGCCCCAGCATAAAATGTTAATTTATAATTTATGATAAATTTTTGTTTATGATGGGAAAGACATTGCAGATCTTGTTCTTTTAGCAAAATGAATATCTTTAGCTAATCCTTTATATCTTAATCTTTATTAGTAATCTTTGACATGAAGAGATGTAAGTGTGTATCTAAATACTACTTAAAGGGTATTTAGATGCATCTTATAGAAAGCAAACATGTCAGATTTAACTGTTGTACTATCAAGATAATTCAGACTAAGCCATTCAGTGTAGTTTGTGTGTCGGAACAGACAGCATCACTGTGCAAAAAGCTATCCACCAACCACCCCACCACAACACCTTTATATCAGCTACCTGGAGAGAGAAGGAGTCAGCTCAGTTGATAATTCCTTATAAACATTTTAAAAGATGTCTCTTAAATTCAGCATTTCCATTTAAATTCATCTAAATTTCATCAAATTATCCCCAACTATTAGGCAACAGCAGCCTAAAATTTCTGTCATCCTTTCATACTAGCTGCTTTCTAACTTGCGTTTACTATCTTACGGTCACACTGGCTGACTGTAGTCACTCACACTGGCTGAGTGGCTGGAGGAACAAGGACCAGTCACACAGGCTGACTGGAGTCACTCACACTGGCTGAGTGGCTGGAGGACCAAGGACCAGTCACACAGGCTGACTGGAGTCACTCACACTGGCTGAGTGGCTGGAGGATCAGGGACCAGTCACACTGGCTGACTGGAGTCACTCACACTGGCTGAGTGGCTGGAGGGATTTCTACGTCAGTAAACGCAAGTTGTTAATGATTATCAACATGGTATCTGCGGGCATTTCCATTTAAATTCATCTAAATTTCATCAAATTATCCCCAACTATTAGGCAACAGCAGCCTAAAATTTCTGTCATCCTTTCATACTAGCTGCTTTCTAACTTGCGTTTACTATCTTACGGTCACACTGGCTGACTGTAGTCACTCACACTGGCTGAGTGGCTGGAGGAACAAGGACCAGTCACACAGGCTGACTGGAGTCACTCACACTGGCTGAGTGGCTGGAGGGCCAAGGACCAGTAACACAGGCTGACTGGAGTCACTCACACTGGCTGAGTGGCTGGAGGATCAGGGACCAGTCACACAGGCTGACTGGAGTCACTCACACTGGCTGAGTGGCTGGAGGGATTTCTACGTCAGTAAACGCAAGTTGTTTATGATTATCAACATGGTATCTGCATTGAGTGAGGCTTCAAACTCAAAGCAAATATCATGTCACAAGCTTATGATACACTATCCAAGCAGCTATACTGAAAGACGTCCAACCTGGTTCATTATCACCGCGTGGCCAGTGTCGGCCCATTTATAATTACACTGGTGCACAGGTCGAACTGGGACAATCACGGGTCAATGACTGAGCTGGTTCCATTAGCCAAAGAATTGGGAATAAAGAGAGTAATTAATAAATGTTACAATTAAGCCAAGTTAATCTTTTGTTTGTTCCTTGTCCCTTCAAATCAGTTAAGCAAAACATTCACTCAGCCACAATGTCTGGGCCCCAGCATAAACCAGTAATTGTGTAAAATCGGGCAACTATTGGCCTGCCAGCAAAACGCCATCAAGATGATGTTTCGCTGGCGGGGTAATAGTGGTCCGTAATGGGATGCTGACAGGGTATGCGCCTCATCATGCTCTTCGCCGTTTGCTTGCAATAGGCGAGCAACGAAGGCTCAGACGATCGTGCCCATACTCAGCAGTCTTGCCAGATCGGTAGCCCCAATATATAGTTGTGCAGATACGCGATAAGTTCCAAATAATCTATAATAGACTATTAGAAGGAACGTGCGAGGCTGTACATTGTCACAGACTCAACAGCTTCTTTTGGATAACCTTAATCTATGAACCCCATTTACAATAAACAAGATCTGCAAAGGAAAGTGCGAGGCTGTACATTGGCACAGACTCAACAGCTTCTGTAGCATAACCTTAATCTAATGACACACAATATTAAACTTCTTTAATTGGTTTGTCTTTTACAGGATTAAATAAGTTATAAATAAATACTAATTGGGCCTCGACGCAAGAAAACCTGTCTTCTTGGTTTCCGATAAAGTGATATTCAAACCAGCCTGCTCAGCTACAAATTGAAACTTCGCTTATAGAAAGTCTACACATGACACTTTCCTATAAACGAATAACAAAGGCGCTGATCAGACTGTGTGAATGCGCAGGCTGGTCTGCGCCTTTGTTGTTCGCAAACACCAGAAGAGATTTTTTCGCGACGAGGCCTATCATTAATCTCTGAAAAATTATCATAGAAATTGCCATGGGAGCAGTTAAAATAAAGATAAACAAGTATGAACTTATATTTAATTAGCAGATAACCAATATCGCTGACTGTTAATGTGTTGGTATTAAACTGATCTATGTGACTATCCAGATGTTCAATATAGCTATCACCAAATAATGTTATTCTTGTGGTCATCAGCCTGAATTCAAAGAGTTTATATACATACAGAGCTTACATGACAGGAAAATGAGCCCTGATTCTAATTAAACACATCAGAGTTGATTCTTGGATTTTTCCAGAAGGTGCCAACTCCGCCCTTGTGTTCCCAAAAGGAGGCCAACCTACAAATCAAATGGGTAATGGTGTTTTTCTAAAAAAAAAAACACTGCCGACCACCCCTTAATCCCTTAAACTGCCGACCAACCCTGCACCCCTTAAAAAACTGCACCCCTTAAAAAAACTAAGTCCACACCTAAGAAAAAAATCGAGCAGGGGTCGTCCTTAGGCGCTGGCCTGTTCTGTTCACCCCCCAACCACATTAACCCTGGCCTTCAAAAGTGTTGGGAAAAGACAGAGTATGGAGAAGAGTGGGAGGGGTATCTGATTTGAATATAAACAAATGGAATAAGAGCACCCTCTTCTCCAGAATGATAGATTTTTGGAAAATAGATATATTAACTAAATGGCACATACCTTATGTGACCATGGTCGGTAGAAGACAATTTAATATTCCTCAGAAATGGTCACTTCCCTGCCACTAGTGCCAGGCCATTCATCGTCTTGGAAAGTCATGATGCACTCATTTTTTTTCTGTCACCTGGCCAAACGAGGTACAGCTGTAGTTTCAGGTTTCTGTGCGCACGTTTGCACACTGTCATTATCAGATTTCTGCATTTCATTTCGCAAAAAATGAGACAGCCATTTTGTTAAAAAACGAAAGTAGAAATGCCCAATTTAGTATCAACAAACTCTAGATCGGCGGAAATTAACAGAATTAAACGAATTGAATAGATTAAAGGGACCAAAATGCAAATATGCATAAGATACCGGATATGCGCCAAATCTCTACACAATGCGGAAGTAGCTACGCAGGGAACTTGAAATTTTGGGCCAATATTGCCAAAACAAAAGGTAATTATCACACTCCCGCAGCCTAGAATCAAATCTGACACATTATTATTTACTTATAATAATTGGGCGTTGAGACGTGAAGAAACCGAGCAATTCGAAACCAGTCTGCTCAGCTACATAGACTAGCTAGAATAGTTGAATTTGGTATGAAGCATGTTCATATATCAATATTTTCAGGAATTGAATAACAAAAGCGCTAATCGGACTGTGAGGATGCACAGGCTGGTCTGCGCCTTTGTTTTCACAGACCCCGAAGACAGGTTCTAAAAAGTTGCATCTCTCGCACTGAGACCCTGTTCAATGCTTTCAGTGTTTTCCGGCACTGTTATCGTATTTGAATCTGCATTGAAGCCCGTCATTTTCTTTTTTTTACTATCAAAATGGCACGTTTTGACTTTACAAATTTACCCCACCAGGGGCCAATTTCATCAACGAGTTTACGACGTGTTTTTGTCTTAAAAACATCGTACGAAGTTCGTACGTTAAAAATCGGGTTTCATCAAACTATTGAACATTGCGAACTTCTTACTTTTTGTCGTATATTTAAGACAACTATTTAGGTGTCGCAGCTGACATCTTTGTCTTAAATATTACTAACTTACATGTACTACAAAACCACCAAGACATTTCACACGATTATAGAGACTGAAGAGCAAAACATCGACAAAGGTTTAAATACCTCGAAAGTACTACAATCAAGACCACCCTTTACATACTAAATACATGCACGATTTTGAATATCAAATTACCAATTTGATATTCGTAATTCGATATTCGAACTGCCGCTGTTTTTGATCTTATAAGGGTCAAAAACCTTCTTTGGCATTCGGAAAGTTACCGAATATCAAGTTTGTAATATCAAAACTAACTTTAAATGCACGATTTTGAATATCAAAGTACCAATTCGATATTCGAACTGCGAGGGTTTTCATCTAATGAGGGTCAAAAACCTTCTTTAGCATTTGGAAAGTTACCCAAAATCAAGTTCTTAATATCAAAACTAACTTTTAATGCACGATTTTGAATATAGGGATCACACATGTTTTTTCATGCATTAACATTTGCCGGGTCCCGAGTATGCTGTTTGAACACGAGGCCGATAGGCCGAGTGTTCAACATCATCCGAGGGACCCGGCAAGTGTTAATGCAATGAAACAAACATGTGTGATCGTTATTCTTGCATATTTTACCTTATTCCAGCTCAATTCGCACTGAAAACGCTGCTAAAACATTAAATTGTCCATTTTCTTACACTGAATTCCTCTAAACAAAATGGCGTCGGCTGTGTACTTTCGAACGTCATTACGTCATAACCCTACGCAACGTTTTCGCGAACAAAAACACCGGCGAAATGATCAATCTGGTCCGCAATGCGTTCCGTATATAACATAATGCAAATAATGCAGGGCTCATTTTAAGTATTTTCAAGTTCAGACCCATGTTCAAACAGCACGTGAATCTCCTGATTTGAACATGGATTTTCGTTCATTTGACAATGGGTGTAAACAGCTATACGAATAGAGATCTATGCAAGAATATCAAATTACCATTCGATATTTGTATTTCGAAATTCGAACTGCCGTATATATCTATGGAAACATACATACTTGTGATTTACCAAGGGGAGGGAGGTCCGGACCCCCTGCCCTCATTAGGATCCGCACATGCTTCTTCTTTAAAACTTTCTTCACATACCTACGTATTTTTCACCCTGTGTTAAACCACTTTACACGGCTATATAAAGTCTGCACGTGACCAATCACATGATATTTGGAGACTGGAGTTAGGCAAAGTTAAAAATACGACGTTTTTAATGAAACGCACATTTTTGTCTTTACGAACAATTTAAGATGTTTTGATGAAACTGACGTACGCACTTCTCAGAAAACAACGTACGCACAATTTAAGATATATCGTACGATCTTTATTGATGAAATTGGCCCCAGTTCTTATTGACAAGAACCAAGAAAAAAATGACGCCATGCGCGATGATCGGCAGAGATCACATGTTTAACTTTCCCAGATATTGGATCCATACATCGCCACAAAGAAATCGCCTTCTGAAAGTTAAAAACGAGCTAATAATCTAAAAAAATATGTTGTTTACACATATTCCTTCACTTCAACCGTCATATTGTTGTTCTCTGCTACAGGCATTGTCGCGCATACGCAGTGGTATTGACTGGTCTCCCTTGTTTAATAGCTTGTCAGCATATTATATGCGTAACGAAGGTAGAGCATTATGAACGATTTTGTTTGTTTGATTTGATTCTTTACGTCCACTCAACAATCTTTCAGTTATGCGGGACGGGTCTTCCTGGGTTGAACCAGTACTAAGCTAGGATAAATGTGTCTTGCTCAAGGACACAACGCAGTGACGCTGGTGAGGCTCGAACCCGCAGCCCTTCGGTCTCGAGTCAAGCACTCTACCACTGAGCCACTGCGCTCCCCTGCATTATGAACGAGGGGAACCAATCTATATGCCACCTGTCGGAAGATAATGCTGCTAGAGGCTAATTCGATGGATTCCGGCGATTTCCGTAATTACATTTGGAATGATCTGGCTTTCATCGATAATATAGCTCATTCGGTCATTTGTTAAAATTTCACGGTGTTGTCCGTCAGAAAGAGTCCATGAGAAGAATGGACATTATAGCGGGGCTAAATTATTTTATGATTACTGACTTCAGAATGACACTATAAACACAAAATCTCAGGGTATGGAGAAGAGTGGGAGGGGTATCTGATTTGAATATAAACAAATGGAATAAGAGCACCCTCTTCTCCAGAATGATAGATTTTTGGAAAATAGATATATTAACTAAATGGCACATACCTTATGTGACCATGGTCGGTAGAAGACAATTTAATATTCCTCAGAAATGGTCACTTCCCTGCCACTAGTGCCAGGCCATTCATCGTCTTGGAAAGTCATGATGCACTCATTTTTTTTCTGTCACCTGGCCAAACGAGGTACAGCTGTAGTTTCAGGTTTCTGTGCGCACGTTTGCACACTGTCATTATCAGATTTCTGCATTTCATTTCGCAAAAAATGAGACAGCCATTTTGTTAAAAAACGAAAGTAGAAATGCCCAATTTAGTATCAACAAACTCTAGATCGGCGGAAATTAACAGAATTAAACGAATTGAATAGATTAAAGGGACCAAAATGCAAATATGCATAAGATACCGGATATGCGCCAAATCTCTACACAATGCGGAAGTAGCTACGCAGGGAACTTGAAATTTTGGGCCAATATTGCCAAAACAAAAGGTAATTATCACACTCCCGCAGCCTAGAATCAAATCTGACACATTATTATTTACTTATAATAATTGGGCGTTGAGACGTGAAGAAACCGAGCAATTCGAAACCAGTCTGCTCAGCTACATAGACTAGCTAGAATAGTTGAATTTGGTATGAAGCATGTTTATATATCAATATTTTCAGGAATTGAATAACAAAAGCGCTAATCGGACTGTGAGGATGCACAGGCTGGTCTGCGCCTTTGTTTTCACAGACCCCGAAGACAGGTTCTAAAAAGTTGCATCTCTCGCACTGAGACCCTGTTCAATGCTTTCAGTGTTTTCCGGCACTGTTATCGTATTTGAATCTGCATTGAAGCCCGTCATTTTCTTTTTTTTACTATCAAAATGGCACGTTTTGACTTTACAAATTTACCCCACCAGGGGCCAATTTCATCAACGAGTTTACGACGTGTTTTTGTCTTAAAAACATCGTACGAAGTTCGTACGTTAAAAATCGGGTTTCATCAAACTATTGAACATTGCGAACTTCTTACTTTTTGTCGTATATTTAAGACAACTATTTAGGTGTCGCAGCTGACATCTTTGTCTTAAATATTACTAACTTACATGTACTACAAAACCACCAAGACATTTCACACGATTATAGAGACTGAAGAGCAAAACATCGACAAAGGTTTAAATACCTCGAAAGTACTACAATCAAGACCACCCTTTACATACTATATGGTTTACCAAAATGAGAAAATAAGACTCCCTTTTCATGGTGCTAATGAGTTATTTATTTGTCCAAGTAACCTCTCCCACCCCTTCCACGCATTATACGGTCACCAAGAGATTCGCCTATGGCCACCGTCAGAAGCTGAATTTATGCATACCCATCACGTTTAAGGGAAGGGACCAACGGGATATTTTTGGACCTTTTCACATGTCACCATTGATTAAACATACTAATGTACACATTCAAATGTACGGGTAAGTCATCGTCCATTTGCATGACTGCCAGGGACGACAATGATGAGCTCAAGGGGGCTTTCGTCAAACAACCATACGTTCTACATTCGATAAAGTTTCAAAACGTATGTCTTTGTATGAGTATGTATATGTGGGAGCTGTTCACAAGAGTTTTCAGTAGAACTTTACATTCTCCATGAAGGGACATACATCCGGGTTAGCACAATCTCAGTTCCAACTGTATTACAAGTTGCATTCTAGATTTTTAAATTTTCGAAAATTTCGACTTGTTATCTCAAGCACCCGGGGTGTGATGTTTAACTCAGTTACGCCTTGCCTCCATTTTGTTGGACGTTGGCAAACAGTGCAGATCCAGATCAGACGCCACATAACCAAGGTGGCGTCGGATCAGGTCCTCCGCTGTTGTTCGCTATAAATTTGAATAAAAAAAACAACACCACAAACAACATCCCAAAAGTGGTTTTGAGCTTGTCCAAAAGATTAATATGGGAAACTCCATTCGACATGTATAGGTAAACATAAAGTGTGCAAACGAGTAATTTTTGGGACACAGTTTCTTGAAACATTACATGTACCATTTTTGTTATGAATACAATATAATCTATCACTCTTATGTTCAAATGATAATAGTATGTCCCTCTTTAGGGATCTGTAAATGAGCATCACAACAATCAAGCAATTAGAAGTTAGTTCGATATTCGATATTCGATTGAGAAGTTAGTTCGATATTCGATATTCGAGATTCAAATTGAGAAGTTAGTTCGATATTCGATTTTTGAGATTCAATTTAGTTATTCGGACTGTAACTGTTTCATGCTATTGTGCTCAAAACCCTTCCTTGGCATCCAGAAAATTACCGCATACCATGTTTTCAATGTCAAAACTGACTTTTAATGCACGATTTTGAATATCAAATTACCAATTTGATATTCGTAATTCGATATTCGAACTGCCGCTGTTTTTGATCTTATAAGGGTCAAAAACCTTCTTTGGCATTCGGAAAGTTACCGAATATCAAGTTTGTAATATCAAAACTAACTTTAAATGCACGATTTTGAATATCAAAGTACCAATTCGATATTCGAACTGCGAGGGTTTTCATCTAATGAGGGTCAAAAACCTTCTTTAGCATTTGGAAAGTTACCCAAAATCAAGTTCTTAATATCAAAACTAACTTTTAATGCACGATTTTGAATATAGGGATCACACATGTTTTTTCATGCATTAACATTTGCCGGGTCCCGAGTATGCTGTTTGAACACGAGGCCGATAGGCCGAGTGTTCAACATCATCCGAGGGACCCGGCAAGTGTTAATGCAATGAAACAAACATGTGTGATCGTTATTCTTGCATATTTTACCTTATTCCAGCTCAATTCGCACTGAAAACGCTGCTAAAACATTAAATTGTCCATTTTCTTACACTGAATTCCTCTAAACAAAATGGCGTCGGCTGTGTACTTTCGAACGTCATTACGTCATAACCCTACGCAACGTTTTCGCGAACAAAAACACCGGCGAAATGATCAATCTGGTCCGCAATGCGTTCCGTATATAACATAATGCAAATAATGCAGGGCTCATTTTAAGTATTTTCAAGTTCAGACCCATGTTCAAACAGCACGTGAATCTCCTGATTTGAACATGGATTTTCGTTCATTTGACAATGGGTGTAAACAGCTATACGAATAGAGATCTATGCAAGAATATCAAATTACCATTCGATATTTGTATTTCGAAATTCGAACTGCCGTATATATCTATGGAAACATACATACTTGTGATTTACCAAGGGGAGGGAGGTCCGGACCCCCTGCCCTCATTAGGATCCGCACATGCTTCTTCTTTAAAACTTTCTTCACATACCTACGTATTTTTCACCCTGTGTTAAACCACTTTACACGGCTATATAAAGTCTGCACGTGACCAATCACATGATATTTGGAGACTGGAGTTAGGCAAAGTTAAAAATACGACCTTTTTAATGAAACGCACATTTTTGTCTTTACGAACAATTTAAGATGTTTTGATGAAACTGACGTACGCACTTCTCAGAAAACAACGTACGCACAATTTAAGATATATCGTACGATCTTTATTGATGAAATTGGCCCCAGTTCTTATTGACAAGAACCAAGAAAAAAATGACGCCATGCGCGATGATCGGCAGAGATCACATGTTTAACTTTCCCAGATATTGGATCCATACATCGCCACAAAGAAATCGCCTTCTGAAAGTTAAAAACGAGCTAATAATCTAAAAAAATATGTTGTTTACACATATTCCTTCACTTCAACCGCCATATTGTTGTTCTCTGCTACAGGCATTGTCGCGCATACGCAGTGGTATTGACTGGTCTCCCTTGTTTAATAGCTTGTCAGCATATTATATGCGTAACGAAGGTAGAGCATTATGAACGATTTTGTTTGTTTGATTTGATTCTTTACGTCCACTCAACAATCTTTCAGTTATGCGGGACGGGTCTTCCTGGGTTGAACCAATACTAAGCTAGGATAAATGTGTCTTGCTCAAGGACACAACGCAGTGACGCTGGTGAGGCTCGAACCCGCAGCCCTTCGGTCTCGAGTCAAGCACTCTACCACTGAGCCACTGCGCTCCCCTGCATTATGAACGAGGGGAACCAATCTATATGCCACCTGTCGGAAGATAATGCTGCTAGAGGCTAATTCGGTGGATTCCGGCGATTTCCGTAATTACATTTGGAATGATCTGGCTTTCATCGATAATACATGTATAGCTCATTCGGTCATTTGTTAAAATTTCACGGTGTTGTCCGTCAGAAAGAGTCCATGAGAAGAATGGACATTATAGCGGGGCTAAATTATTTTATGATTACTGACTTCAGAATGACACTATAAACACAAAATCTCAGGGTGCTTGTGAGGTTAACCCCACAAGCGACTTTTAACCCCAAAAACATGAAAAAATCAAAAGAATAACCCCATACAGCGCTCTCCTAAGAGCGGACGGACGGACAGACGGACGAAATGGACGGACGGACGACGTACGCCCAATATTGAATATCGGGCCAGTGTATAATGGGCCATTGATAAGGGGCCAAGTGTCCCAAATAATGGGCCAGTTTAGCTCCGAATTTGCCCGTTAATATCAGACTGACAAATTACTGTGGGCCATTTCCAGTTTGGACGTCCATCACCATAGACATAAAATGTCCCTTTTTAAAAAGTTTATTCTATTACCTCCCCTGAGGTCCCCTGAATCATTTTATGCAACTTACAGAGGGCCATGGCTCCTTGTTAAGAAATGGCCCCTTGTCTATCTCCAGACGACTAAAAAGGCCCCCAAATCCATATCAGTAGCACGGACAGACGCACAGACCACGCCAAAACTATATCCCTCCGACTTCGTCGGGCGATAACTACTGAAGGGATATAAAAATAAAGGTAGGATGACAAATCAATCTTGTTTCGTATGTACTTGGAGATGATACATCGATAAGTAAGGGATCATTCATGCAAACCAAACATCTATGTGTCTTTATCCACATCAGAACTAAGGGTGAATGTGGTACCGTTAAAATGTTTCAATAACCTGGAAAAACAACGGATCCTTCAGAAATAGAGAGTACCTACAATATAAGAAAACAACCAAATCAGACTGTTGTTCATGAGAACTAGTGGAAAGTGAAACAATTATCACTCCCCCTAGCACCGGCTTAAGTGGTATTCTGCTTTCAGTCAGAGCCCTATATTCCTGAGGGACCAGAATATGAAATAATATCAACACTATATCGATGCACAGGGAGAAATTTTACCAACTCCACACAGAAATCACGACAGATGTTGCGACCTCTAAATAATCTTGAAAAACGGATCATTCAGAAATAGAGAGAACCTACAATAAAGGAAAACAGCAAACTCGGCTTTATTGAGTCAGTCTGCTCATGTTAAGTCCTTCAGTATTTTTTCTGATCGTTTCAAGCCAGTGCTTCTTTTGTGGATCCATATGTTATTCATGTTTCAGTCATCTTTGTTATGTTATATTGTCTGTTCCTTGCAGCCTTGTGATCACCTGTTGGAAAGGGCTGACCTCTTGTATGTTGTGATTTATTGTGTTTTAGTCACTGTCCAATATGGTGTCTTGGGTCAGGTTCTATTGGTGTTGACTTGTTGTTTATTGTTATTCCCATTGTGGGAGTCTGTAATTGTTCTATGTTTTGTTGCCCCTTCTAGTTTTGCAATCATCTTGATGGGGAAGAGCTGGTTGGCATGCTTAGTTTGTCTTCTTGGTGTTTCAAGATTGTTGTGTGGCTCTTCCTCGCGGTACCGTGGGTGTATGTCTGCAGTTTGTGATTGTGGTATTTCCTGATCATACTCACTTACTATTTTTGGTACTTGATTGTGTCGAATCCTGATCGTTGCCTTCTCCTCTATCTTGTTATCAGCACTGTTTCGTTGACCTACCATGCGTTTCACTGATTAAAAATGGGACAATTTATGTGTGCCTGCAGTTTTCCATACCTTACTGCAATACAATAAACTAACACTGTTTTGTTAGATACACTTTTAACAATAAGACACAGGGCAGCTTAGTAAATCTTACATTAAAACTGACATAAGACAAAATTACTGGGAGGTGACATAAGACAAAATTACTGGGAGGAAAATGGAGATATGAACGATTAATGGAAAAAACGGTTGCAAAGACAGGGCACTTTTAAATCTTGGTCAACTTTATAGCGGTCGCTTTAGGCAGTAGGTCGCTGACAACAAGTCATTTAGCATTGAAAAACATTTGAGAGGATTGAATAACAGTCATTTAAGACATAAAAATCGCTTAGGGTGCAGTTTAGACACTACTTATACAAAATAGACACACAAGTGTGCACTATAATCGTCCTTCTACATATGGTCAGTATATCAACAATATGGTATATTTTGATCCAATTAGGCATCGTTCTACAGCAAATGACCAATTTGCCTCTACATATTCTTTCTGGGTCCAGATACTGATTAATCTAGTTCACCACTGGCCATGCACATTACAGTCAGTTAATGTTTTATTATCATTCTGAAACCTCTGAAGCGGGGTAATTTTGACCCCAGGGCCATAAATTGAACACACTATGTAGATAATGCTACCTACCAAATATCAAAGCTTTCGGCCTGGTGGTTTCAGACAAGAAGATTTGATTATATTTACAATATTTTCAATATATATGCCTTGTAAAACATTTGACCCCTGAGCCATGGCCAGTCTTGGTCCCAGGGGCATAATTTGAACAAACTTGGTAAAGGTCAACTGAATAATAATTCATATCAAATATAAAAAGGTCTAATCCTTATGATGCCTTCTACCAAAATTGCACAAATGGTTCCGCTCCACCGAGCAAAGGGACTGCCTGAGCTCTAGATAAGAAATGTCTTTTAACGACATTTCCTCCTTATCCACAGGCCCAAAATTCAAATTAAGTTCACAGAATTGTTCCTCATAATGCCCTTCTACCAAAATTGCACAAACAGTTCGCAAGGCTTAATACAGGGGTCGCCAGAGATCTAGATAAGAAATACCTTTAAACAAAATCTCCTCCTGAACCACGGGTTCAAAATCTAAATAATTTCAAAGCAATGTTCCTCATGTTTTCATCTACCAAAATGGCACAAACTGTTCCGCTTCACCGAACAAAGGGGCTGCAAAAGCTCTAGATAATAAATGTCTTTTAATGACATTTTCTCCTGAACCACTGGTTCAAATTCAAAATAATTTCACAGAATCGTTCCTCATGATGGCTTCTACCAAAATTGCACAAATCGTTTGGCTTAATATAGGGGTCGCCAGAGCTCTAGATGAGAAATGTCTTTAAATGACATCTTTTCCAGAACCACTAGTCCAAATTAAAAATAATTTGACAAAAATGTTCCTCGTGATGCCCTCTATCAAATTGCACGAATGGTTTTGCCCCGCCAAAAGGCGTTCCAAGGCGGTTCTTCTTTTGTGGATCTTTTATGTTTTTGTTCTGTCTTGTGTTTGCTATGTCTTTGTGCGCGTAAATTTACAGTAAACCTGTCTTAAGCGGCCACACAAGAAGACCAAAAATTGGTTTTCTAGACAAATTATCGCTAAGTGAAGGTTTTAAGTATTGCAGAATGCTTTAAGGGTAGCATTCTGCAATACTTTTGACTTTCTATGTGTCTTGATCCACATCTGAATTAAGGGTGAGGTTGGCGCCGTTAAACCGGTTTAAGCCCTCCAGTAAAATATTTTACTGACCGTTCCAAGGCGGTACTTCTTTTTTCGGATCTTTTATGTTTTTGTTCTGTCTTGTGTTTGTCATGTCTTTGTGCACGTCTGTTTATATGTGCTTTGTGGTCACCTGCTGGGAAAGGGCTGACCTCTTGGCTCGCGTTTGTGGTGTCTTCTGTGAGTTTGTCACTTTCCCATTGGTATCCTGTGTCAGATGTGGTACTTGATTGTATCGATTCCTGATCTTTGCACCCTTACTTACTTTGGCAGAGCTATAGATAAGAAATACTTTTAAATAAGATTTCCTGAACCTCTGGTCAAAAATCAAAATAATTTCGCAGAAATGGTCCTCGTGTGGTTATCTCCCAAAATTTATCAGACGGTTCAGCTTGGCTGAACATTGCTACCAGAGCTAAAATAAAAAATATATTTTTAAATCATATCATATACTCATGTCCAATGAAAACGCACCACTCTACAGATGCGCATAGTCGTTGCCTATCAAAAACTGTGCAAAATTATTTTATTTATAATTACTTTTAGGACAAATGCAATGTTTTCGCACAAACATTTCAATTTCAGTGGCTCAGTAAACACATGACGTAACGCCAGCCTCCAAATTGCTTGAATCTCATTTTTGGCCTATACAAAAAGACCCCAAGATATCGTTTAAATGTTTTCTGTTTGCCAGTAGATCCCCTGTCATTTCGCCACAACTTTGACAGCTGTGACGCAACACCTACCACTACACCAACGCGAATAATGTCACTATGCAAGCTTAAATATGGCGTGGTCCGACAAAATTCGACGTAAAATGTTTAATTACGATTTCTACAGTCCAAGTGTACTACACAATGCTTATTTCCGTCGTACAAACCCACACACATGCAAAACGTCATAAAAACTTTCTAAGCAATTGACGCTGTATCATTGACGTCAAGTTAGAGCGCGTCGTCAGCCATTGTTCACAACGCTAGCGTCTTAAATCTTCTAAAATTTGTGTCCATCTGTTGGTGCGAGTATTATCTAACATTGAGGTCAAAACATATATTCTTAGGTTTTTGTATACTAGCTTTTAGAGATTGATGTTTATCAAAAAAAAAAAAAAAAAAAAAAAAAAAACGTTGATACCTACGCTCCGTCGATGTTAACGACACGCTACACGAGCAAGAAATCTTCTTGCTATGGCGTTGTCGTAATTTTGCATCAGTAAAAGAAGGATTCCTTGAATGTCTCGATTTAACACGCTAGTCAAAATGACGCTAGTGACGTCACATCATGACGTTTTATACGCTTTCAAGGCAAGTTTACTATTCCAGTCTACAAATTTAGAGATTCTTTACAATTTATGCACAGACAAATGCGAGAATAATGCTCTTGAAAATTCTAACACTCTCGATGGCTGGTTGTGTGACTTTCTGTTTTGACGGTTGTTTTGTTAAATGCTTCCAGCACGGGGTATCAGTAAGAATTCCGTTTTAAAGACCTATCAGTAACTTACGGGATTGCTACAGTACAATAAGACGCAATTGCCAAATTAAATGTTTTGTCTATGAAAAGATATAGTCATTTTGGTAGGTGGTGAGTTTTCATTGGAAATGAGTATATCTTCTTAGCCACAGGCCAATACATCATCTTCTCATGTGCCCAGACTCAGGTGAGCGATCCCGGGCACTTGGGCCCTCTTGTTTTAACGTGTGATTATATTTTAAATCAATCAGTAATAGAAGACACCTAATCGCCATAATATACTGGCTAAGATACGCCATGCTGCAGTACAGGGTTTATTTATGTAGAGATAAACTAACGAAAGCAGTTTCATACGATGTCATATGGTGCAGTTCGGGTACCAATAGTTTAAGGTTAATGCAGGGTTAGAGTGCGTAACAGAAAAATGATTTTCTAATTTCTCAACCAAAACATATGATGTGGGTACTCCAAACAACCGTCTCAATGAGACGATTATTTTGAGCACACAAAACATATGCCAAAATTATGGGTAAGAAAATATTCAAACTTTTACGCTGAAAAAATTGTTTATCTAAACCTATGGGTACATGCCACATCGGTTGCAGTACGAGTTGCAATCCTTCGATGAGCTAAACTGTGCGCTGTGACTCCCTAAAATTGACTAAACAGCGCTAATACAATGAAGATATGTCCACAGGCTTAGATAAACAAAATAATTTGAGCGTAAAAAAAGTAAATTTTCTTACCCATCAATTTTAACATAAATCGTGTGTGCTCAAAAGACGGTTCTTTTGAGTATCCACAACATATGTTTTGGTCGAGAAATAAGAAAATTAAATTTTCGTTTTGCACTTTTAACTAAAGATCTGAATGTCTGAAAGAAAATGTAAATTAAAACATCTAGAATTATGTCATCAGACGGGAGCCTGGTAAATCTCAATAATTCTTTAAGTATACTCTATGCGGCTCGTTATTTTTTATGTTGTTTAAATCATACTATGAAGACGGTATGAAAACCTTTGCTGAATCAATATTTAATCTTGGAGAGGCATCGGACTTGAATAT
Source organism: Loripinus fragilis (assembly GCA_964019695.1). Classification (NCBI taxonomy): domain Eukaryota; kingdom Metazoa; phylum Mollusca; class Bivalvia; order Lucinida; family Lucinidae; genus Loripinus; species Loripinus fragilis. Next base: position 22,942,712 of record OZ026522.1, on the reverse strand, counting down.
GCTTGTCTTCAGAAGATGGAAATATATGTCCCGTGGGCAATATCACTGTTGATGTCTTACTGAACCGCTGCTTGATTATGGTAGAATTTTCTTGACACTTTGGAATAGTTTGTCCGCTTCAGATAATCTACAGACCTCCGCTTTAGGATAGACTTGTTATTTGTAGTTATGTTTTACACGCGCAGTGTTGTTCTTCCGAAACAATGCTGGTGTGGTCAATGGCTGCGATTTTCGATACAGTCCCAGTCAATAATAGTTCAGTCATGTCGGTACTCCTCCAAGAGAGAGGATGTGAGGAAAAGAATGGGATAAACTAATAGATCCCAACCCCAACCCAAATTCGCCAACTTTCATTCTGCCAACAAACAAAATATCACCCTACCAACTACAAAGCGCAGCGATAAATTAACTCTTTTCAGACCAATGAAATTTCCCAAGAAGGCTGCATACAATAAAGTCAGGATGGTTAATTGTATATGTTCAGGGATCACAGGTTACAGTAAAAAAATATTGTATTAAAAAATTTTCTTCCTCTGAAGATAAAAATTTTGTCTAAGCAAACACTGCGAACGCTGATGAAATACCACATGATGCGGAATTTCATCTAGGCCATGCGCGGATCCAGAGAGTTTTGTCAGAGGGGTTCCAAATTTGATAACGCTTTATTTTTATTATTATTTTATTTTTAGTTGATGAGGGGAGATAGGATCCGAATGCCACTATAAATGGGCCATCATCGGCCCGCTAGCGAAACGCCATTTAAAGGGCGTTTCGCTGGCGGGTTGATGATTGCCCAACATTGAATGCTGGATCTGTATCTTTGTGATTTTAGGGGATCCGGACCAGTATTGCTAAGAAATCCTATATTTTTGTGATTTTTCAGAGGGGGTCAGGACCCCCTGACCCCCGTCTTGATCAGCCCATGTAGGTCTGTACTGTTTGCAGCATAACCCTCTAATTGGTTTCTGATCTGCAAAACAAACAGAAAACCTACAGATGATTCAAATGTTAATGTTAATATTTCGGACATTCAGGGCTTACCCTAGCTCAGAATTTGTTGTAGCCAACAATTTAGCCAAATGGAAAACGTTGGAGCCAAATGGAATTGTCTTTAGCCAAGGTTTTATCCAGAAAGTATTATCAAGAAGTTGTTCAGTATTTAACTCTTTTGTCCGTTAGCGGCAATTTTTGCCATCTGCTGATAAGCTTTGCAAACAGTTTGGACCCAGATCAGGCCCAACAATATGTCGGGCCTGATCTGTATCCAAAGTGGATGTATTGTCGGGCCTGATCTGGGTCCAAACTGTTTGACACTCTGATGGTAATGAAGAAGAAAAACAGCATTCAAAGCAATAATAAAGTCTGGAAGAATAATAAAAGTAATATTGGAAAATCTAAAAGCTGATCAAAATACATTTTGCAGATATGGAATTTTTGAACCAATTAGAGGCTAGAGTTTTCTTTAAGCCAATGACTTACATTTGCAGCCACTCTACATTTTAAGTAGCGAATGGCTGCAATGGCTTATTGCAGGGTGAGCCCTGACATTTCATCCGGTTGCACACCATTTAAGTTATACATGTAAAGGGCTCTTTGTAGAGCGTCAAATAAACTTGTGAATTAGAAGCTTTTAGTTAATTACGAAAGAGTTGGTGCAAATATAGTCCATGGGCCCGGAGGGGTCACCTTGCGCTCCCTAAGGGCTCTCTTGGAGTGGTATAATATTGTTCATTGGACGCCCCTGATTAAGAATCAAGATGTTTACACTCAACAGCTTGCCCCCACCCGCCATTTTGGAAGGTTTTCAAGATGACCGCCAAGAAAAAAGACGACATGCCTATATGGTGTAAAATTAGTTTCCTACCATCTGTTATGCTTACTTTTATTAGCAGACCATCTATATTTAAGATCCTTATTTCCATTTTTGAAAGAAAAAGCTAAACATAAGATCTTAACATACTATATTGAAGATGGCCGCCAAGTTGAACTACACTTTGTGCATATTTTCGTTAATCTTATAAAAAGTTTCCATTTTTTTACAGTACAGTTCATAGTAACATATGTTTGAGTCATTATCAATTTTAGTGATATATTTTCATTCCTCATCATCAGAATCGTCAATTTCATTTATCACAAAGTCATCATCTTCATAATAACGGATAGGCTGCATATAAATTTACCCATCCAATTTTTACCATTAAATATATACTTGACAGCAAAAGAAACGCATAATTTACATTACTCTTTATCACATCAACATGTTTGACAGGAATCATACGCTTGTTCCAGGCTACTTTATTCCTCGTTACACAATGAATTAGAAGTTGTTTTTTAGATAATGCCAAAAAAGTGCTGCGCAATGAAAGAGCCATGTTTTGAATACAAAACTCCAGATTGCCACAGAACAATGTAACAAATTAGAAAACCGTATAAATCTTTAAAAATCATTGCTGTATGAATTTTACTGCAGAACCAAAAATCTTAAGATTTTGCAGGTTTACATTAATCTTGAAAAAAGTCCGAAAACTATGAGATGCAAGGAAGTCTGGTACATTATGCAGAGTATCAAGTGAGGTACTGTCCAACATAACAATTTAAAACAACAGTTTTGACGCTAACGCGCCTGTCTAATACACACTTCCGGTTTATTGTTTGGAAATGCAACTCGTACACATTGGTTTGTCTTGAATAATTCTGGACTACTTAATCTTAAGAAGTAGCATGTATGGCATAATAAAGACGCAGAGTAATTTTCATTAAAATGCCCTCTGTGGGTTTGGGTTTTCAGCACCTCGAAGTTCGTTCATTATTAATTATTTTATAACGCTCAGCGTTAAGTCCCTTTACTAGCTTTGCTCTGAAAAGCCAAACGTTTACTATGCATTGGTTTATACACATGTTTCACTTATCATTGGTACCTTCATACCATTAGATTATTATTAAAGTCCATTTTATACAAAATACACAGTAATCAAAATGTGGGTTTCTTTTGCTGTTAAGTATACATCAATACACCTCTGCATACACCTATCTCATTGATATTATTTGGTTCTCTTCAGAATCATTATTTATTGCAGCAGACGTTTATGAAAGTTTATTTGTACCTTAGAGGGTGTAACATACGTTGTATGTTTACATACAACCAACAAAATAGGCACCTGAGTTCAAAATAGTCACTTCCTAATCTGTATTATGTTAAGTTTCCAAATGAGTCCATACATTGTAAATCGATTTCACTTTCACAAACTTTCATTAATTGTAGTTTCTTTGGACCTTAGAGGGTGTAACATACGTTGCATGTTTATATAAAACCAACAAAATGGGCACCTGATTTCAAAATAGTCACTTCCTAATCTGTGTGATGTTATATTTCCAAATGAGTCCGTACTTTTTAAATCGATTTCACTTTCACAAACTTTCATTAGTTGCAGTTTAATTGTGCGATCAAATCCAGATGTACTGTTCCAATACATTTAAGAATGAACTGACAATAGTTTTTTTTAAGAATGTAGAGAGTACCAACGATTTTCTCTAAGAATGACAATGGCGTAGCCAGAACGCTGGAAAAGATACGCACATCAAAGGGAGACTACTGGATCAAGCAGTAATTTTCATGCGTCCCTTTTCAAAAAAGGGAACTTCTCTAAAGGAAAGAATTTGCTCCCAGAGGGAGCGAATTCTATTTGCTCCCAGAGGGAGCGAATTCTTCCTTTATGAGTTGTTCCTTATAACATGGAAAATTACTTTTACCACAAACGGTGACCTCCCATGAATGTAACTATTTTAATTACGCACGTGCGTAACTGCGTAATGGGAGCTACGCCAATAAATAAGATAAATTAATTGAGACGTGGTGCCAATATGGGAACCTATCATTTCAGGGAAGCTGAAAGAAGGATTAGTGAAACGAAAACTGTAGCCAGAAAAAATATCGCATTGTAATATCTTGTCCAAAAATTAAAGCTACGTTTGATTTAATTATTAAAGCTGCATAATCTGTAACTTTTGATATTTTCATTTAAAAAATAACGTTTCTATTTTTCAAGAACACAGTATAAATACTAAAATTTAGGTATACATTTTACCTTTTCGTAATAATTAACAAATTATTAGTGCCAAAACAACAGCATTTATGTTAAAAATTAACTGTCTAGAATTATTGGAGGGACGCAAATAATTACAAACAAGAGAAAATACACCTGTTTTTTTTTTAAAGATATTTCACTTTTTCATGCAGTTTTCAGCTGTAGAAATTAGATTTATTGTGACAACATAACTTTATTCTACTTTAGCAAATGATTTAAAAAGAAAATATTTTTTTCGAAAAATGTTCATAGTTACAGAGTATGCAGCTTTAAGGTGTTTTGAAAAATAGGCTGTCTTAACCCTTAAAGCGCCAAGAAAAAATGCATCTGAAAATGTCGTCTGCTGCAAATAATTGCTAACATTACTGACGAATTAAGTATAGAAGCAAACAACGTGGACCCAGAGCAGTCTGATCTGGGTCCACAATGTTTGCCATAGAGGCTTCTAAAAGATTTCAGCAGAGGAGAAAAGCAGACGACTTTTGTTGCGATTGGCGCATTAAGGGTTAAGACTTACTATTTCATAATTAGATAAATACATTGTACATGTAAAAGATCAAATGCCATGCTGCATGTTGTAATGCAGTGGTACAGGTTTTTACGCAAGATGGAGTATTTAATCAATCATTTGGACTGATTTGGACAGGTGATTCAAACTATTAATTGGTGATTAAAGGTGAACGTGTGAAGGCTACAGTACATGTATACGTCCGACGAGAGAATAAGTATTTGTCATGAGAGCGAAGGTGGGATAGAAAATTCTCGCACACCAGATGGGGATTTCCGTTGTTATAACCCATGTGAGATATTTCTATCTCACACACCCGTACCAGCCCTCGGGAAAGATATAAACGAACAGCCGCACGTTTGTCACACGTCGATCCGTGATGTCATTGTATTGTTAAAATGACGTCATCATGTAGCATCTCAGCGTATTCAGGATTTACTGGAAGTACTTTCAACGTTTTTTTTTTTCAATATAACTGATGTATAAAGTGGTGAGCAAGAAAAAGAATCCATTATTCGTGCGAGGATCGGATAGAAAATCCATCCCTCGCGATCACCAATTAGCATCATTCGGCAAGCCTCGTGATGCCAATCGGCGATCCTCGGGACGGATTTTTCTATCCCATCTTCACACTCATGATAGATTCTTATAATGTGTCCCGTGGATCACCGATAGGTATCACGAGGCTTGCCGAGAGTTGACAAACTGTGATCGCGAGGGCCAATTATTCAATCCCACCTTAACCGAATAATTGACTGTTTTTTTTCTTGATCACAATTAAATACCGCATTTTCGTATTTAAGAAAAAGGCCTCTTGACGTTTCTTAGTGCGCTGATATGCGACATAACATGCTCAATTCACTTTAACGTGACAATATCGTCACTTGTATTTCGTCATGCGGCTGGTCGATTTTCATCTTACTACCTGTATTAACATGTGGATTAAATGTATCCCTGATTGTGACTGATGTTTAACCCTGCTGCTAAAAGTGACTAATTCCTTGAATCCACCCATATCCTTCTGGCACCGGATACTAATTAGCATACGTTCAACACTGATCGTGCATATTACTGTCAGTTGATTTTAAACTGCCATATTGTCATTTCTGTTCTCTACATAAGTCACGCCTGGTTTACCAGTATGCAACTGTGTTTGAATTCCTGTGAAAAGGTAATGTATACTGAGGTACTTTAAAAACGCACCATTTTACATTCTCTGTCTCTTCCACGTGATTGATTTGAGGATGTTTTCTTTATCATTTTTTTATCCTCTTGCAAAATGGACCATGATTTGCTATGATTTCGATTTGCTCATGCTGTTCATTCTGACGTTATATCGACGTAAGTGTTTTTCAACAATTGTCGTCTGACAAAAGTAAATTTGATTTAATTTGAAAACAAACACTTTTAGGTGGTAGCCAGATATCTTAACAAATGGAAAAACACAAAAGTTTTCAAAAATAATCGTTTTATTACACTCCCACTCGCAGCGTTTCTTTGCTAACATCAGTCTTAAATTTTCAAACATCAATAACAGACGGATGACGTCCGCGCATGTCGCGATACTTTTGTCTTTTATGCAACTGATTGAGGAGTTTCTGTTGGCAACAAAAAGATTTTGATTATTCCTGCTCCTTAGGATATAAATGGCCAATTACGTCAAAAATCAATGACGCCATGTAGGCGTAATGAACGTTGCCAGAGGCCTAAAACTTCATGATTTGATTTTGTCTTTCCATTTGCTTTCAAGAACAACCATTGGTTCGAAAACTTTTTTTCGTTCATAATGGAAGGTATGGGTACTCTGTGACTTTTTGAAATTGAGTTGTCTCAGAATTATCGCGACGTCACAACAATCATAAGCCACAGCGTTTCGATTTTCTTATTGAATGCAAGCTAAATGATGGAACTTGTCAATTTTATTTTTCACATAATAAAAATATCCAATTTTCGACATAAATTAGCATTTAAGCAGGTGGTGCGTTTTTAAAGTCCTTCAGTATATTCACATTGCACATTTTTAATAGGCAATGATAAGAAGCAAATAAAAATTGTGCACACGTTTAATATATTATGCGTTTTTTGTGAACAAGGCAACATAATTTAAGAAATGTAATCAACTGTCTGTACTATGCACGACCCATGTTGAATGAAACTCTAGGCATTACATGTGTGGATCCAGAGAGTTTTGTCAGAGGGGGTCCAACTCTGATTAGGTTTATTTTTTTTAATTTTTTTTAATTTTCTTTTAGGTGGAACCACCAAAAGCGGGCAATTATCAGCCTGTCAGCAAAGCGCAAATGAAATTTCGTTTCATTCGCAGGACGACAATGGCCCACATTGAATTCTGGCCCGGTAGATTTGTGATTTTCAGTGGATTGGACTGAATCCGGACCAGTATTACTAGGAAACCCTATATTTCAGGGGGGTCATGAACCCCTGTCCCCCCATCTGGATCTGCATATTGTATTTAAATTGAAAAAAAATGTTCAGGTAGTATAGCCGAACTGAGTGTTTCAATAAATCTATAATATGGGAGCGCAGTGGCTCAGCGGAAGAGTGCTTGACTCAAGGCCAAGGGGCAGCGGGTTCGAGCCTTGGCGGCGTCACTGCGTTGTGGTCCTTGAGCAAGACACATTTATACTAGCTTAGTACTGGTTCAACCCAGAAAGATCCTGTCCCTGTTTAACTGAAAGATTGTTGATGGGACGTAAAGAATCAAATCAAACAAACAAACAAATCAATAAATCTATCAAGGTAGACGGAAATCCATGACACAAGAGTAGCTTTTGAGAATGCCTGGCTGTTTTGGGCTCAAACTTTCTGAAAAATTTAATATTGCTTTACACTTTTAGCACACACAACCGGAAACAAACATGTCTTGAATATTTACTTTTATGGCCATAAAATTTGACCATGAAAATCGGAAGTAAACGGAGATGCGAGACTTTCGATGGTAAATATCGCGATAAATCATAAGCAACTAACGTATGCCAATTATGAAATGGTTCAATTTAATTGAAGTTAAAGTCATTTCTTAAATTTTGTGAAACATTTGATAAAAAAATGAAAATTAAAAGATTAATTTAAGGTCCTTTCCCCAAATGAAATTGTGTGTGGCATACCGTATTGTTGTTGCTTGGGTAAAACACAGTACGCTCACACACACATTTAGTAGAATTTCAAAATTTAAAAAGAAGTTGAAAACTAAATTTGTTGAATTTGTCATTTTTCACCAAAAGCTTTAGCAGAAATGCACAATCGAGCTCAAGTTTTTCTACAATGTTCGCGTACAGAAGGGAAGCTTGTTAATACACAGACAAAGTGTTTACTCTGCTGTTTATAAGAAATACACCATTTGTATCAGTTGTTTGTTTAATGGTTTTAAGTATTTATTTCACATAATAAAAATTAAGTAGCTTTTATTTCAGATTGCCTTCGTCTGCGAAAAAGTTGTCAATATGGAAACTCGTTTTGTCAAGAGATAAGCGCCTTATGACCCAACAGACTCAAAACCTCGAAATATTGTATAAAAGTAACGATCTGGAAGATACCTGAACTGAGGTTGCAAAAATATGTTCTTAAAAAAGTTATCCTTTTGAAGCAAGGAACAAAGAGCTGAAAGTGTAGAGTCTGACAGTCGAATTAAATACAAAAAAGCATTCTCTGGGGATGATTACGGAAGAAATGTTGGACGAGCATGAACCAAACTGCTTTCTACATTTTAATTCGATAAGATAGTAAATATGAGTTGATGGAAGAAGCCATGTAAATTGCTAAAGCCTTTCTTTAAGTCGTAAATATGTGAGCAGCATCACAATATAAACCCTTTTATATTCCAAGCCATTGAATCGTAGATCAGCATGAGTATTGGAAAGCTGATCACGCTCTTAGTTACATGTATCCATAATGTACTAATAAGTATGCGTTCACAAAATATGGATATCATGATTAGGGATACGCAGGATAAAATAGCGTACTTGTAAAATTTTGTTGAAATTCTGGTTTTTGCCAGATGGGGTCAATTTTATCAGGCACTAAATGGGATTGCTGTCTATGTAAGGATTATTAAATGTCCATCATTTGGATGAAATTCTAACGGAATCCAATATAATGTGTAATTTAGACTTTCAAGATTAATGATTCGAGGAAGTGTTAGATTCTTGATTCTCAATGACGGCCCTGAAGTAAAGCTTTAATTCTATGTTTGGTGTCTGATGCTTGTTCTTGGCTAGGTCCACCATAGCTCAACTTGAGCTTTTTTTTAGCGCTGCCTATCCGTGGGTCATGAGTCATTGTCTTTGTTTCATCATAGTGTGTTAATTTGATTTGATTGTTTCTCTGTGGTGATGCATTGCATTAGTTACGAAGCCTCCATGCAAGCTAAACAAATTTGTGTTTTAACAACAACAAAATCTAGGGCGAAGATTTGGCGCCAGTAATGCTTTCAGCCCAGGATTACCTAGACTGTTGTCCGTTCAAAGACGGTGGTTCTGACGTGTTGATAAATTGTTTAATGTTCATGCCAGTGCTTGTGGGGATTCTGTGTTTGGTCTTTGTTTTGGTATGCATTACTTTATGTCCTTTCTAGTTTTGAAATTATCTTGACGAGGAAGAGTGATCTGGTTGTTTTGCTTTTATTATCTTTTGCATGTCTAGTTACTATAAATATCCAGTGGCTCTTCCTCATGGTGCCGATTGTGATTGTGGTATTTCCTGATCATGCTCACTTTTTGGGGTTAATAACCAGATATTCCGACTTTCACATGACATCCAAGTTAATATCCAACTTTTTATAACGCTAAATTATTTTTTCTGAATTGACCACTAAAGTCAGGTTTTCCAATAATTATTTTGAATTTATAAACTTACTAACCATAAACTATTGGTTCCGATACGCCCTGTTGCAGAAGAGGTTTTAGACCAATATTGTATGCAGCAACCAACTTTGAGTGGCTGTGGTAGTATTTAGAAAATGCTGTACAATATTAATAACCTTGTTTAAATAAAATATCAGTCAAAACTGGTTTCTGTTGTTGAAGTCACTAACATTCGAACATACTCTCGCATAAATATATACACCATAGGAAGGGGGTGGGGGAGGAACATATTAACCAAGAAATGGAAAATTAACCATTCATTTCAAAACTAAAATAGTAACGTTTATTTTAATTTTTAGATGCCATTCATTACGGATAAGTCCAAGTCCAAAACTCCACAACCTCGTTTCGCATAAGGCCGTGGCATGATATTTCCAACAATGAGGTATGTGCGACCAGCAAAAGGCTCAGACCAGCCTGCGCACATGCGCAGTCTGATCAAAGGCTTCGCTAGTCGCTTAATGAATATTTTTTTGACTGTTAAGCTACTGACTGAACATAATTTCTACGCTTAAAAAAGAGGCTGCACAGGCTCGTATGAGTCTACACTTGTCAAAGCGCCGTATTGTTGGAAATTACATGTCACGGCTCTATACTGTAAATTCGGAAATTTTCCCGAAACTTCGCAAATTTCCTGAAAATAAAATCCTCGCGAAACGGTGAAATCACTCTGTCATTTTACTGATGAAAATATATCATGTAATTGTCGCGAATTATAATGTCGCAACTCTGTCTTTTAAGCGTAAATAAAATTATCACGAAAATTTTCGAATTAACTGATCTCAATCATAATTACTCTTTGGTGATCACCCCACAGGGTTTTCCACTCATTTCATTTTGTGGGGGAAAAACCCTGGGAGGGTTTTCTCCTGTGGGGTTTTTATTTTGTTTTTCTTAAAAGGCTTCAAAAGATGAGAAAAACTTCAATTCAGCTTCTTTATTGTTTTGTAAAGCAATACAATTAGAAACATAACTTTTTATTTTTTTTAAAAACCCTGCAGGATTTTTCCCCCACAATCTGAAATGGGAGAAAAAAAACCTGGAGGAAATTAAAGTTTGGAATTAACCCATACCAATCAATTTCTGCAATAGAAACAATCAAACAAACTTAATTCTAAAAAACATATTTTGAAATTTATTTTTTGAAAAAAAAAACCTGCAGGGTTTTCCCCCACTTGAAAGTGTGGGGGGAAACCCCGCACAGGGTTGTAAAAAACCCTGCGGGGTTACCAAAAACCCTGCGTTTATTTACTTTGACCTTTTTTCACTATGACAGAATTTGTATTTTGGGGTCTCAATGCAAATGTTTTACTAATTTAAGTCTGTATTTATGTATTAAAGTGGTTTTGAGACTTTTGCACTACTAGAAAGGTGATGTGATTTTGCCAAATTCTGGTGCAGCAAAAAAAAACTGGTGGCTGTTATAACATAAAAACAAGCACAGCAGGCACATACTACCAATCAAATAGTATCTCTCTCTCTCTCACTCTCTCCCTCTCTTAGTTGAATTTTCTTGTGATGTTTTAAAACAGATATAATGTCTGTCACCAATTAAGTTCCCCATGTATCAATGACCTGAAGTTTATTTTCTGTTTTTCTATTCCCGATGCTGATGAAAAACTGAAACCTTGTAAAATCATAAATCGTTTTCTGACCTTTACTTGCAGAAGCTTTCTCTAGTAAATAGAATTAGGTTTATTATACAAATATGCGATATCACGGGAAAATCTGATTGTATTGCATGCATGCAACACATACTTAGAACAGTCTGCAGCAACAAAACACGCAGTCTGCTACATTGTGAGCGGTTTTATTAATCGCTTCCGCTTAACTTCATACCTGCAACATTTCACTATTTTAGCCGATTTGAATGGCTAAGCAGGTTTGATTGAGCCTAACCTGGTCGTGAACACAAGAGACAGGTTTTCCCGCAACGATTTCAAAATATATTCAATCGCATTGTCTATTTCACTTCCGGCGTCTATTGCTTCCAGCAAATGATGTGAATACACAGTTCAGAGTTATGCTAAGCATATGTTCTGATGGCAAGGTAGTACATGATCAATATTACCAAGAGCTGTACGTTTTTGAGATGTGTACATGTAAGAGTTATGCCATTGTTTGCCCGGCTGTACAAGGAGATAATACACGCGCTTTAGCATGTAGATTATCTCATGTACATGCAGACATCCATGGTATAACGATTTAATACCACCTACGTCAATGGAGACCGTGCTTGTTAGGAGATATATCATGCTAAAGTTGGTAAGGGAGCACGGACGGATCCAGAGGGGGGGGGGGGTTGGACACAGGCGGTCTAGACTTCCTTGGAAAATCACGTTGTTATAAGTATGTTTCCTTTTAAATACTGGTACTGACCACGCCTTCCCCACCCCACGAGAAGCGTAGCAATTGAACCCCTTTCATTGTTTCTCGAGGAAGGTCCGTAAGGCCCTCTGTGAAATACTTAAAAAAACTAATACTAAAAATCGCTGGCCGGACCCCCTCTCCCCATGACAGAATGTTCTAGATCCTCCCATGAGGGTGGTATCCCTTTATATAAATAAGCATTGTTCTAAGTGACTTCTTCGCTACATACTAGACAGTGGCATTGGCAGTGACCGCTGCTCATTTTACAAGGTTCTCGCATTTGGAACATACATGTAACAGTTTTATGGTAAAAATGTCATATAGAGGAATGATAAACACTTTTATTATGTCTTTTGTCAGAAAGTTTTAACTGTTCAAAACAGTAATTCCAAAGAATTCTGAAGTGTTTGATTTGATGATTCAAGGCTTTGTAGCATAACATGTAGTCTAACAATAATGTCGATGATGTGAATAACTTGTTTGTTTTAGCGTAAAAGTGGCTTTGGTGCCTCCTAGGAACAGTGTCGGCCCAGATAAAATGTAGCAGAATGCTGCATTTGATCAGGACCTATGCTGGTTCCTTTCACAAATCTGAAACTTAATTTGGGGAAATTGTCGAAAAGCCAATTTTAATGGCTTACAAATTAACAAGGATTTGTGGTTCCAGTGAATATAGTGATTGTTTTTCTAAACTTTGCTTCTATAATTTTGCACTCGGAAGACAGCCAATTACCGCAACGTTGTACTTTGATTTCCTAAGATCTGTTTTGTATTTCGCTTTTCGGGCAAGGCAGGTCTAGGGATAATGTAAATCTATTTCACTGTGTTTGATAAACAGTACGCCTTACTGTAGTCTTGTTTCTTAAATAAGGCTAAGTGCAGTGTGCGCTGTGAGTTAGCTTCTAGGCTATTACTAATTCGGAATTAGCGAAAATTGTGGTGTGTTTCCCGCCACATCAGCGCGACAACAATGCCAAAAGAAAGCCCTGTTTTCGACGCTGATGTATCCGAGTGGTGCGGTACAAGCGTCGAAAAACTGCTATGATAGATTATGTTTCATTCTTTAGTTAAGCCTTTCTTTATTCTGGTTACCGGTCAGCAGGTACCCTGGCAAACAGGAAAGACCCAGATGAAGTGCCACATCATGAGACGGCATTCATCAGGATCAGCACTGTTTGCTAAATCCTTATGGATATAAATGCACCGTATTTAGACATTTCGACCTGTGCCACCCCAAATAATGAGGTGAACTGTCTCATACTTTTTATATCTATGTATTTGGGACTTACACTAGAATAAGAAGGGTAAATTAAGCTGTTTGTTTACTACCGTCATGCTGTTACAATCTACCTTGTTTTTTTTATTGCACCTTGTGTTGTTTACTTATGTAAACCTGAGGATTGAAATAAAATCTTGAAATCTTGAACCTAACTTTTGACACCTTGTGTCGACGCTGTGATATGTTAATTTGGTATTTTCTGATCACATTTAATTAGTTTTGCTTGAAGTCTGGGTCGCCAACTATTGTCTCCTCTTAGGGGTTTTTCAGACACTTCCGCAAAGAAATTTTGTCTCTATCGATTAAGAGACGTATGTATGCTGTAGATTTTGACTGGAGCAATTTGCATGCGGTACCCTATACATGTATAAATTCAGAAAAATAGACTGTTAGTCAGTTGGAAATTGAATCATAGCTACAAGCGGTTACGCTTTCTGTATATGAATTATATATTGATAATCTGCAGGTTCAACATCGTAGCTACATGTTCGGCGTACATCATTTATTTGGCTTCGGTTTGACATGTTTTGCGTTAGATTACTAATTATCAGTCACCCCTAATATAAACTGAATTATTCAAACGTAACCTAATAAACGTTTCCTATCTCACGGCATGTAACCTTTATCAGGTCATGATGACGTTGCACTTTTTGAATTACGTCGCTAATGACGCTGAATCAACACAAAAATAAAAAAAAACCGTCATAATCGCTAGTTTGAAGAGTGTTCAACAACGGGTAAACTGATAAATAGAATACCAGGTTCGCGTCTTTTGATATCAAGTTTACCAGGCTCGGCTTTGAGAACGCATGTTGAATCGCTCGGCAAGCCTCGCGATGTCAACATGCGTTCTCAAAGCCTTGCCTGGTAAACTTGATATCAAAAGACACTCACCTAGTATTCTATATTTACAATATCCTTACAGTGTTTCAATGTTGACTTACATTTTTTCTGTTGTATGGTTTCCGTATGGTACCGTTATTGAGTCGTGACATGAGATTTCCAACAATTTGACATTTTAACAAGCGTAGACTCAGACGAGCCTCTGCAGCCCCCTATTAAGCTTAGAAACTCCAAATGGTGTTCAGTCAGTAGATTAACAATCATAGAATACTCAAGCGACTAGCAAAGGCTCTGATCAGACTGCGCGTATGCGCAGGCTGATCTGAGGCTTTGCTGGTCGCAGATACCACATTGTTGGAAATCTCATACACTGGCTCATTTTTTCTGTTGTATTGTGTTCGTATGGTACCGTAATTGAGTCGTGACACGTGATTTCTAACAATGTGGCATTTTGACAAGTGTAGACTCAGACGAGCCTGTGCAGCCTCCTTTAAAGATTAGAAGCTCCAAATGATGTTAAGTTTGTAGCTTATCACTCATAGAATACTTAAGCGACTTATCTAAACAATGACGTCACTTGTCTCTCGACGTACGACTGTTCCATTTTTATCTTTCCCTCGGGGTTTGTGAGATAGAACTTTATCATATGCCTTAAAACAGCGGAAGCTCCAATCTAGTGTGAAAGAAATTTGGTGCCTAAATCTACTGTTACCAATATAGTGGCAACGTAATATATAAAGAATACTAGGTGAGTGTCTTTTGATTTCAAGTTTACCAGGCAAGGCTTCGAGAACACCCTTCAAAACAGACGACAATTTTGACCTAATTGTCGATTGTCGCGTCGATTCATTTTGTGATCGACGTCATTGACAAAATGCAATTTCACGTTGGCCTGATAAACATAACAATGCAGTGAGATGGACACCGTTTATCAGGTTCAAAGCGCAAAAAATGCAAATACTAAGAGAAGTAACTGATAAATAGAGAATACCAGGAGAGTGTCTTTTTATATCAAGTTTACGAGGCAAGGCTTTGAGAGCGCTTGTTGACATCTTTCTTACTTTGTACTTACTATGTTTATTTATGTCTAATTTAAATGATTGGTTTTCTTATTTTTTCATGAATGTTGGTGATTTAGCCTTATTTCAATAGAATAGCACAGCGTCTTGACACACTTAAAGGAGGTAATTTAGTCCAGTCTTGATGTTTTCATAGATTTGCGCCATGTGTCAATAATTGTGTTCTTATCATTTTGCACAGTCCGCAATAAACTGCCGGAGCCATTGTCAACAAGGTCAGTAATGATTAACAGGCCTGTAAATCTTTGGAATTAAGGCGAATAAAGCGATAAAGCATCCTGGTAATGTCCGAAAGCGTACACACTGGTGTTTGCCAATTTTACTTCTGATGAAAAATGTCAATATTTTCGATTCTGATTAACCTACTTATGCCAAATGGAATTCCCAATTATTATTAATTGAGTCAGCCTATGTTAAATGTAATGGGTGCCCAGGTGTAATAATGATTTTCTTCTATTTCAACTTGAATTGAAAATTGGGCACATTACCAGTGGATACTCTGATCAGACGCCATATTCTGACTCTACACTGTTGACTTACGTGTATGTCCCTTTAAAGTGGGTTCATCTTTGCAAGGACATTTAACCATGCAACTCTTCATAGACATGTGCGAATCCAGAAAGTTTTGTCAGAGGGGGTCCAACTTTGACAAAGGGGATAGAAGATCTAAATACCACTATAAGCGGGCCATCATCGGTCCGCCAGCGAAACGCCATTTAAATGGCCCTTCGCTGGCGTGCCGATGGTGGCCCCAACATTGAATGCTGGCTTGGTAGATATGTGATTTTTCAGGGGATTCGGATTAATATTTCTAAGAAACTCTATATTTTGTGATTTTTCCTGGAGGGGGGGGTCTCCGCTCTGGATCTGCGCATGATAGATAAAACTTAACTGACAGGAAACGATCTAAAAATATTTCCACCAGAAACACAATGATGGGCCTCTGTCAGATTCTAGTTTCATGTCCATTTGTTCAAAATGTATAGTTACTTATCACAGTGTCAAAGTGTTCAAACGTTGTATACATTATGTCAAACAAGCAGTCATCGAACGATCGATTCTGTATCCAATCGATTAATAATTAATTCTCCCAAACAAAGTGGGGAGACTTATTGTTTAGCTCAGTTTCTTACTCTTATTATTAGTCTTCTTCTTCCACTTTTTTTTCTTTCCGCCTAAATTAAATTTTGTCTGGACGAGTTCTCAGTTACCACACATGACCAACTGAATTCAGCTTAATTCTTATTTTAAGAATGCCTTAGTGCCATGTGACCGCTTCAGGATCTTATGGCCCTCTGTTTAAAATATCTAGAGACCATTTTTTACTATATTAGTATGAAATGAATCCACTATCCTTGCTGGCGTACGTTTTTGGTATGATGTTGTCTTAGCTCTGGTGTTAATACCATGAAACAAAAAAATGAAACTTAAAAATATTATTCTATCTCATTGTATGGCAACTATTATCTAACTAGTGTAGAATTTTCTATGTATAAAAAATTGTTAAAAACGTGATAAATATCAATGTTTTTCATGGGTAATTGAATATGACCTAGTATAGGTGGCATACACACGCTGCCCCAGTGCACATTTAATGACCATATAAATAGAGAATACTAGATGAGTGTATTTGATATCAAGTTTACCAGGCAAGGCTTTGAGAACGCTTGGCGACATCGCGAGGCTTGTCGAGCTATTCAAAAAGCGTTCTCAAAGCCGAGCCTGGTAAACTTAATATCAAAAGTCGCAAACCTGGTATTCTATTTATCAGTTTACCCATTGCTTCACTCTTTAAACTAGCGCTTATGACGTAGTTTTCGTTTTTTGTTGATTCAGCGTCATAAGGGACGTCATCCAAAAAGTACAACGTCATCATGACCTGATAAAGGCACATGCTGTGATATAGACAATGTTAATCAGGCTACGTGCAGCAATGCAGTTAATATGAGAGGTAAATGATAAAATTTTGTCTAAACGACTTAAACCTGACCAGGCTATGTCCTACGTTATTGAAATGCATGTTTCAGAAAATAAAATGTATCCATTCTACAGCATCTTGATATGTGTCATTGGATAGCCTACTCTTTCGCTTTTACCTAGTATGTATTATGTTCAGAGTTCAACTGCAGCGCTTTTGTTTAACAAGCTATCGATGTTAAACCATGCCTCAAGGTTAAAAAACGTTTTTCATGCTCAACATAACTGAGCATAAAATTAATCCTGTTCACAAATGTTAAAATGCCAACAAATATTGGCATGTTACATTCATTAGCAGGATAATAACAACATCTGAGCATTTTAAAACAGGACAACTAAGATGGGCATAAAAAGTTTTATAACATTGGGCATGCGCACAATATATTGTGGGTGCAATACTACGGTAGTATGTTTAGGACATTAATTTAGAAATAGATATTCCGTGTGCACAATTTAATAACCTGTGCAGACGAAATAATAATCAATGCAAACGGAATAATTATCCATGCAAACGGAATAATAATTCGTGCAAACGGAATAATAATCCATGCAAACGGAATAATAATTCGTTCAAACGGAATAATAATCCATGCTAACGGAATAATAATTCGTGCAAACGGAAAAATAATCCATGCTAACGTAATAATAATTCGTGCGCACGAATTAATAAATCATTAGAACAAAATAGAAATCAAAGAGCTCGATTTAATAACCTATGAGCTTGAAATAATACTATATGAATAAGGGTTTTTATTATATGTGCACGAATAGAACAAAAGTTCTGCAAGTTGGATTTTAAATCTGTTATAGCTCATCTGAGCATAGTGCTCAAAGTGAGCTACTGAGATCAGTCAGTGTCTGTAGTTCATCGAGTGTGTCGTCAACAGCTTGGAATTACAACTCCTCAGTATACCACTGGGCTAATTTTCACAGGAATATTCCCTCTACAAAAGTAAACTTAATCCGTTGACATTTATAGGAAACTTTAACATACCCCTGGAACCAATCGTCAGAATTGAATACAATTTGGCAGGGATATTTTATCGATGACCCACTACAAAACAGATAAAACAACCTTAGTCCCTCAAAAAATAGGCAGCAAGGGGGCGTGACCTTTGGCAGATAAGGAAACTGTTGGAATCTTCTCTAAAACCGCTCATCATTTGACAGAAATGGTGACAACCTTCCATAATAAAAGCTATAAAGAATTTGATCCGTTGTAAAACATGGCAACTTTTGTACCCAAATACAAGAGATGTTAAGCCTTTGTATACCCTTTGTATACCAGAAACCCCTAATTGGGTACTTTATCGAACAGGGAAGACCCAGATGAAATGCCACACGATGTGTCATTTCATCCGGGTCTGCACTGTTTGTTATGACATAATCCATATCCAGAGAACGGAAAGAAAATATTTCGGACAAATTATAACATACACTGCAAAAATTAAGTGTAACCTTACACCGATTTGGTGGTGGCTTAATGGCCACCGATATTGGTGTTACCCTTCAACGGCTTTAAAAATATGTTCTGTTCAATTGTATTGATCCGGAGAATAACTACAACAATAACAGGTAGAAATGTTGGACTAAAGTTATTTAGTAGGAAATTAAGTGTAAGTTTACATCAAAAGGGATTGCAACTTAGCTGCCACCTCTTTTGATATTAACTTGTAAGTATTTGTATAGTGTGTGACCTTATAATATGCATATACACAATGGACTATCTTCATGTATTTCATTGGTGTAAAAAGAGTTAAACATCTTCTCCTCTGAAACCGTTGGTCTGAAGTGTACACAATTTAGCACAAAATACCTAAAATGTTTTTTCCTTATGTAAACATGCATATAAATACCAGTGGAGCGTTGCTTATTGCGGCTAAGGAAACTTAAAAAAAATATCCTCTGAAATTGGTTAATTACCGGGGTCAATGGTGCACTTAAAACTCAAATATGAATGCTTACAATTCAGAGTGGAACAAAATTACAGAAAAACCGAACACTCCTCTCGAACGATATATCACCAACAGCAAGTGAAAACGAGCTCCTAGTCGTCGAAATTGACAGTGGCCAATCTGCGATATTAATACCTAAGCTCAAAGCCTAAACATTAAACTGGGCAATGCCATGCAGCATCGTGTTTCGATTCCTGATCTTTATATTCTTCCTTACTTAGTCCAACTGGACTCCTGCAGGTCGTCATATAACTCAAATCATTCAAATTGTTGATTAAAATTCCAAAACGTTTGGTAGAAATTGTTTTTGGTGGCCTATAAACGAATGTGATCTGTCAAAAATACGTTTATGTCAACAGAGGGCTTTGCCAGTTTCCAACAGATACATATATACAAGAAGACATAAACTCAGATGAGCGATGCATGGCCATTTGGCTCGTTTGTTATTATATCAGAAGAATACACCACTCAATTGACGTAGATTGTTCTATTGTGCGCTCAAATAATTATATCGTGAAAACGGATTATTATCTCGTGCATACGATTTATTATATCGAGTGCATGGATTCTTATTCCGTTTGCACGAATTATTAAATTGAGTGCTCAGTTTATTATTTCGTGCGCACGGAATATTATATCGTGCAAACGGATTATTATTTCGTGCAAACGGATTATTATATCGTGCGCACGAATTAATAAATCGTTCTCTTGGATTGTTATCTCGTGCATACGAACAGGTATATAGTACACACAGATTCATAATCCATGCCATCAGCTTATTATATCATTTGCAGGGATAAAGCTTTCGTGCGCATGCTTTATTAAATCGTTTGTTCGGAATATCAAATTTCGTTCACAGATTAGTAAATCATGCGAACGGTTTAATAAATTGTTAGCATGGAGTGCTATTTCGTATGCACAGAGTTTTATTCCGTTTGAACAGCTTATTTAAACGTGCCCACGGAATATATTTTCTAAAATTATAATAATGAATGTTCTAAAGGTACCACCGTACAATACAGATGCTGATCAGTCTTCAATGGTCGGGTATTGCACACCAGTGATCTACAAACAGGGGAGAATTAGTTCGTCATGGAGTAATGTCTTACCACATATTTTTGAGGCAGATGGAGAGAAAATGCCTCTTCCTCCACTCCATACAATCCTTAACTAACTTTATCTTTTTGAAATCATATTATTTGCATTATGTTTTTGTGTGTTTGAACATATACCAAAATCCCGACAATGGCCCTATAAAATATAGAAAACATTTGCAAAAACGTCTATCTCTCAAAATGATCAGAAAACAAGTTTTAATACCCCACAAGTCCACACAGTTTAGAATAAATTAATAACATCCAATATTAAATTCGACTAGCTCATGGTAAAAGTCTATGGCAAAGACATGAAGCTGATGTTTTACATGAGTATACGCTCATAATTTCTGTATGTCATTACCAAACATCTTTCCCGAAGCTAGCTGAACTTGACGGTGCCTAGCTATTGTACGCACAGTTGCATAACAAGTGCAAATACTTAATATAATCTGGAAAAACGGATCCTACAGAAATAAAGTGACCCTACAGTAAAAGAAAACATCATTATCGGTTTGGTTGAGCCTGATCATGAAAACTAATGGAAATTGCAACATTTCTCACGCCCCTAGCACCTGCATAAGCGGTATTCTGCTTTCCGTCAGAACCTAATATTCCTGAAGGACTGGCAACTGCACATCATTAAGTGACATCAATCTAAGTAAAGCATAAAGTACTGACAAAAAATGATAAAATGTCATTTCCACAACTGTCATTTCAAAAATGGTGTTGGTTGCAGCAATGACATAGAGTCACGTAACATCTTTTCTTCGAGATCTTCATTGTATGATATAGACAATAATGATTCAATCTATCTCTGCTGTTGTGTATAGACTAAGGCTTGTGATACATGAAGGGATTTTCATTTTACTGTCATTTTTAAAGCATCATTTCCACAACAAGAAAACATGTCATTTCAGCAACTTTTCTTGTGATTAAAGTAAGTAAGGGTGCAAAGATCAGGAATCGATACAATCAAGTACCACACCTAAACCCTCATTACAAGTAAACAGTACCTTGCAATTAAATATAACATATCATTTAAACAGTTTATCACAATTTCAAACGGTTCAAGCACGCGTAAAGATTGAGCAAAAGTAGTTGAGATTTTTAGGATTGTGTAATCCCAATGCCATCCAAATTCAGGTTGAGATATATCAGAACATCAGATATGAAATAGTTACATTGTCCAAAATGGGCATTCTTATGGAAGGACTAGGTTGATCCATAACTGAAATGAGTGTGATGTGTTGATGAAAGTAGGTCGACAATAGCAAGCCAAACCACGAGAAAAAACGACCATGAAAATTAATCTGTGTTATCTATCAACTTTTGCGTCTGTGTTTATCTACTATTTTGAATACACATTATGTTTCATTCGTATGCTAGTGGTTTACCTCAAACAAAAGGGCCTGGTTTGGTGGAATATTCATATTAGGCACACGTAGGTAAGAAACCACCACTGACAAGAATAATACACTTTTGTTTATGATAGCTACTTTATTTATCAAATATAATGTGTCAGTGTAAGGGATTGTGACCTTGTTCCGATAAAATTGTCAGAGAGTTCTCGAAATCCACATAGAATTGTGAGACTATAAAACGTGCGATCAAATTCTAATTAAAGGCCACATATGGTAGGACATCATTTGCTAAAAGAGAATAACAAAAGAGATTTACCTTTCAGTTGGAGAAATATTATCGAAATCCCGCTCCTAACTGATGACGTACATGTAAGCGAAATGTTTGTAGATGTGCTATCACACACTGAATTTGTTTTCCGACTATAATAACGTTTGTATATAATTTATGAAACAGAACTACATGTAAAGATACAGGTCATAAGATGGCTCTTTTCGCAATGTGGGAAGTAAAGACTCCAACGAGTCTGCAAATAAAAGCCAAAACACCACACATTTGTCAGAGCATCCACCTTTAGCACACTCAAAGTTGTGACACAACTGAACAATCAAACGTACATCTAAAAACTCTTTTATTATGTTTAAAAATGACTTAATGGATTTGAGATAAGTAAAAATATCATTAAACTGGACCAGAAGTAGTAATTGGAGGCATTGGTGATGTTTCATGACTTGTTAGGAGATAAAGATGAAGAAAAAATAAGTTGTGGTTTCCAAGAAAAGTACATTATAGAACTGCAAGCCAGTTTGTTTGTTTGTTTGATTTGATTCTTTACGTCCCGTCAACAACCTTTCGATTAAACAGGGGCGTGTCTTCCTGGGTTGAACCAGTGCCAAGCTATTATAAATGTGCCTTGCTCAAGGACCACAACTCAGTGACGCCGGCGAGGCTTGAACCCGCGGCCTTTCGGTCTCGAGTCAAGCCACTGCGCTCCCAAATGTAAGCCAGAGTGCCCCCATTACTACTGCCAGATAATCTGAAGAAAGAACAGTGCTTGAAAATAAAGAATGGCCTATATTTATAGAAACGGCAAATTCGATTTGCCACATGTATCTAGTCTTGTAATGACAGGCAATTATAAGATCGCTTAAAGATATAAAACGCAAATATACCGCTTCACGCAGAATATTAAAATATTTAGCTAAATTAATAAGAATAGGGAAAACAAATTTGAGTGCAATACGGTGGCTGGTCCTTATAAGTAAAGCTGCAACGATCATGTTGAAATTATCTAAAACGGTCAACATTGCTTAACTGCTGGTATCCTTTATGTTAAGGTTACACTTTGTTTTGTTTTGTATTGGCTATGGCATACATGCGCTCATGAATGATTAGTTCATAGCCTATACAAAACACAGTAAACGTAAAAAAGGGTGTAAAGATCAGGAATCGATACAATCAAGTGCCACACCTGACCCAGGATACCAATGAGAAAGTGACAAACTCACAGTTAGACACCACAAACGAGAGCCAAGAGGTCAGCCGTGTCCCAGCAGGAGACCACAGGGCACAAATAAATAGTCTAGCACAAAGGCATAACAAACACAAGACAAAACAATTAATGATCCACAAAAGAAGGGTTAGTAAAATAAAATAGTTCTAACCAGCTGTTTCCTGTGTTGCTGACGCGCCGGTTTCAAATCTTAAATATGCATTTTATGTAAAATTTTGAATAGTATGATATTTTTCTTTTATCATTATGCATTTGGTAGACGAAGGTTTTGCTTGATTTTTTCAGTAATACCTGCGAAACGTTACAGATGCATATGCTGATTAGCCCCCACTGTTTGTGTATTCTACCCTGAAACACAAACAGTGCAGACTCGCTTAGATCAGCATATATATATTGATAGTGATTTGATCTGTCTTTATCAAATACATGTATAATAACGATGCGGGCACTGTTTCTGACGAGCTTTCAATGTACATGTACAGCTTGGTAAGATGTTTCTGCATTTTGCCACTCTTTCCCGTAAATCAGCTAAAAATTGAATTTTACATCTTTTTGTCTTGATATTGGTAAGTAAGTAAGTAAGTAAGTAAGTGAGCAAGTAAGTAAGTAAGTAAGTAAAGTAAGTAAGTAAGGGTGCAAAGATCAGGAATCGATACAATCAAGTACCACACCTGACCCAGGATACCAATGGGAAAGTGACAAACTCACAGCAGACAAAACGAGAGCCAAGAGGTCAGCCCTTTCCCAGCAGGTGACCACAAAGCACATATAAACAGACACGCACACCACAAAGACATAGCAAACACAAGACAGAACAAAAAACATAAAAGATCCACAAAAGAAGTACCGCCTTGGAACGGTCAGTAAAATATTTTACTAGAGAGCTTAAACCGGTTTAACGGCGCCAACCTCACCCTTAATTCAGATGTGGATCAAGACACATAGATAGTTGGTTTGCATGAAAGACCCCTAACTTATCAATGCGTCATCTCCTAAAACATATAAATCAAGATATAACAAGGAGAAAAGCAAAGATAAGGACTAAATAGTAAATAAATATGAATACCGGAGCAAAAGAAATCCAACAGGAAAACCCCGGTGGGCCCGAAAAACAGCCAAAGCATCAGGCCCCTACCACCTCATCAATAGATAAGTCATTAAATCGGAACCATCATAGAGTCTGATCCACCGGCGTGCAATTAAAGAGGAAAGCAAAGTTGCCAACCCTGATTGGGTTGACTACCAAGCATACAGTCTGTTGCAATACATTAATGTTATAGCCAATCTTTTTATAATGGGAAATTATTTTAATGAACTGCGCTGAAAAATTATTAGAACCAACAATCTTCTTCAATTTACGAGAGTCATTTTTTATGTTCGTAGAATCGGGCTGTATCTCTACAAATATAGAATTTACGGTACTATAACTATATATATTTTGAAAGGTCTAGATCCTGTCTATCACTTTATATAAATTTTACATCATTAGCGCTTAGTTCTGTCAGATATATAGCTTTGAATAGGGCGTAAAAAAGATACTGGCCGAAATCCGTGTCATTTTAAAGCTGCATAATCTGTAACTTTTGATATTTTCATTTTAAAAATAATGTTTCTATTTTTCAAGAACACAGTATAAATACTGAAATTCAGGTATACATTTTACCTTTTTCGTAATAATTAACAAATTATAAGTGCCAAAACAACAGCATTTATGTTAAAAATCAACTGTCTAGAATTATTGGAGGGACGCAAATAATTACAAACAAGAGAAAATACACCTGTTTTTATAAGTTAATTCACTTTTTCATGCAGTTTTCAGCTGTAGAAATTAGATTTATAATGACAACATAACTTTATTCTACTTTTGCAAATGATTTAAAAAGAAAATATTTTTTTTCGAAAAATGTTCATAGTTACAGAGTATGCAGCTTTAACAACGCAGCCATAAAAAAATTAGACGCTGTTAAGTTCCATTCGCTATGGTGATTTACGCATCTTTCAAGCCGATTATTCTTTACACCATCAAAATTAATTCTTCAAACGCTAATCGTAGACAAGTGCAGCGAAACTATTAGCATGTTGTTTGCACTTCTATGATAATTTTAAAACACCCATCAATATACCAAAATAGTCACAGTCAAGTGCTAGTTATTTTATCTGTTAAAATTATGATTGTGAACAAATTTTAAAATTTCTTCTGGTTTTGCATAGCACATGATATACTCAACCATTCGTCAGCAGTTATATTGTTGTATCGATTAAAGTGTGTAACTGGCAACTTCCGGTACTGGCATACCCCCATGTTGTAAAAAGTGGGTGGGGTAAATCAACCCCGCGTAGAAAACACAATAACAATGGACCTGCGTAATTTTCTGATTACAGTTATTTCAAAACCTGTTAAGAGGCACAACAACAGTTTTGATGTATTTTCTAAATATAGTTACGCTCCAGGACGTCATTTATATTCAAACTAAGGTATTTTAGCACCCCTAGGCTATCTATTTTTGCAGTTCATTTCTAATAAAACAAAAGTATTAACCTTGTTTTGGGATGAAAGTTACCATAGCACTTCACTCTACAATATAAACAAGAAAAATAATAATAATAATACTTTACAGCTAACATATTAAGCCACATTAAAAAGCCTGTATCCAACTTCCACTTGTGTCAACTTTTTACAATCAAAGTTTATATGCCTACTGTTCAATTTGCTGTGGTTCCAAACACATCCTTCATATCCAATAATTGCTGCGCATTTGCTATAATGTTTATATAATATTGTAGCACGTGGTGTCCTTGAACTGCAGCCATATTTTCAGAAGCTGTTTATGGCTATGGACCCATTTTCATAAAAAAGTTTCTAACATTCTGTCAGAGACAACGTCCATAAATGTCATATTTCTACCATATTTCCAGTGTGCGATATATAGGTATGTCTTTGCCTCTTAGAAGTCATTAAGGTAATGCGTTTTGAAAGACTTTTAGGTTGCATGTATCGATAAAAGCTCAATCTTTCCAAATATATGCATGATGTATGCATTTACTTTCGCCGTTTTCATTAAATCTACCTTTCTACGAACATAAAAAACGTCCCTCTTATACACCAAGTCACCATAGAAATCAGGTTCCAAAAGTCCTTGGCGCAAGAGAGATTCAAGTTCAACTTGGAATTTAGAAATCAAATCATAGTATCGTCCATAAAATTTTGAAAAAGTTTTGCGAAGTTTATGATACCGATAGCCTTGTTTAAGAAGTTTCTGAGTTAACAATTTATTGCGAGTATTGAAGTCAGCAACATAGCTAGATGCTCTAGCAAAACGAATGAGTTGAGAGATATAGACTCCATAGGATGTAGAACGAGGAACATCACCATCTAACAATGGGAAATTGACAATTTCAAAATCAAAGTCGTCACGTTTATCATAATTTTTGGTAGTAACAATATCATTAGAAATTGACAAATGCAAGTCTAAAAATGCGGCTTCGGTATCAGAGGCATTGGCTTTATTTAGTAGGAGCTTTGAAGGGTATATTTGACTTACCATATTGTCAATTAAGTCATTAAGGTAATGCGTTTTGAAAGACTTTTAGGTTGCATGTATCGATAAAAGCTCAATCTTTCCAAATATATGCATGATTTCAAAGTCCTTGAACATATAATGGCATCACATCTGGTAAAGCATTTTGACAAGCATGACCTGTTGTATGATCTTCAACACGGCTTCAGAGAAAAAAGGTCATGTGATACTCAGCTTACCATGTTGTTCGAGGACCTTGCAAGAAATACAAGTGTAGGCAAACAAACTGATCTGATACTGCTGGACTTCTCGAAGGCCTTTGACAAAGTTAACCACTCAAAGCTCATCTGGAAGCTCCATCAGTATGGGATCAGAGGAAATGCACTATCCTGGATCCAAGCCTTCCTAGGTAACAGGTCGCAGACGGTCGTTATTGAAGGTGAGGAGTCGGGATCGGTTCTAGTGAGCTCTGGGGTACCTCAGGGCTCAGTCTTGGGACCTATCCTATTTCTTGTTTTCATAAACGACCTCCCAGAAAAGTTGTCATCGCAAGTACGACTCTTTGCCGATGACACGGCAGTGTACCTAACAATTGGAGGCTTGGATGACGGCACAGTGCTACAAAACGACCTGGATAAACTATCATTGTGGGAGTCCCAGTGGGACATGGAATTCAACCCCTCTAAGTGCCAGGTGGTGCGGGTGACAACGGCCAGGAAAGCAATCAACACAGTGTATACTTTACATGGTCAGATCCTGGAAGTTGTCACAAGCGCTAAGTACTTGGGGGTTGACATCTCCAGTGGCCTGTCTTGGAACTCCCACATTGACCGAATTACTGGAAATGCAAATAGAACTTTGGGATACATTCGGAGAAATATTAAATCAAAAAACCAAAAAGTGAGAGAAACCGCCTATAACACGCTTGTCCGACCTCAGCTGGAGTATGCGGCCCCTACTTGGGATCCTTACACTAAGGAAAAAACACTTCAGCTTGAAAAAATTCAAAGAAGGGCCGCACGCTGGACGACCAGTAATTATGATTACAGGTCAAGTGTTACATCTATGCTTGACCAACTCAATTGGAGAACCCTTGAGCAAAGACGGGCTGATGCCCGCCTTTGTCTCTTTTATAAGATGATCCATGGAATTGTGGCAGTACCCCTCCCAGATTACGTCCAGCCTACACATAGAGTGTCCCGTTACTGTCACTCAATGACATTTCGTCAGATCCATACAAACAGGAATTATTATAAGTATTCATTCTTTCCACTGGCTATAGTCCAGTGGAATGCCCTGCCAGAGTCTGTTGTTAGTTTGCAAGACCTTGAAGCCTTCAAGGTCGCTGTGAACAAACTACAACACTCAAAACCCTAGATCCTGACACTGTTGTTTTTAACCTGATTTTAATCTCATCTTCACTGTTTTTAACCTATCATCTTTTATTCCCCTTAACTATCATGCTTTTATTCTTTTTCTTTTTCTACTAACATTGCTCGACAGCGCGCAACTGCCTAAAATGTCCGCGAGGGCGTATGGCAGAATACGAAGATAGATAGATAGATAGTCAAAATAAACATTATTAATATTCAAAATATCGTCCAAATATCTGGAAGTAGTGTTAAACGCATCAATATCATCAGCCTGCTTATCATCAGAAAGAGACATCATAAAGTCCCTCTCATAACAAACAGGAATAAATCTGCAACCAGGGGAGCCCAATTAGTGCCCATAGGAATCCCAACTACTTGTCTATAGAGCTTGGTGCCAAATCGAATAAAAATGTTGTCCAACAAAAAGGTCAACGCCTCACATACATTTTGACACGACCATGCATGATATTTTTTAGGTTTTTCTGAAGTAAAAAAGCATTTCTGTCAAAACATGCAAGGTAAGGAGAGCCTTCCCACTGGAAGGTTCTTTCAATAAGATCAATAAGTTTATCTTTAATTAAATTATGAGGTAAAGTTGTGTAAAGAGTAGAAAAATCATAAGTAGACAAACTGGTTGCATTGAAATCTCTAGCTTTAGGTTTATCTAACGTTTCCCCTGAATTTTTAATAGACCAAAATAGGTTTTTACCGGATCTCTCATATACCTTTTCACAATATTTGATAACATGTTTTTTAACAGCTGTAAGTCTTTATTTAAAGAGGGTGACAAAATTTAGTAGTACAACTAATCTTCCATGAGGCCTATTCTTATGAAACTTAGTTTTCTGTTTGTTTTCTGTTTGAATGCTAAGAAAATAACTAGCTGTTGGTATTGACATTTTCAGACTACAGCTTATAGGGGATGACTTGAAAAGTGTACTTTATGGAATATAAACCACGCTGGATATGCTCCTTTTCTTACATTTGATAGGCTAAGAACAGTGAAGTAGGCGGGGCATGGGCTAAATGTATATATTGACCATGACATAAAATACAGAAATACATTAGGTAGTACATGTATTACTAATAGTCTCAACATTGAGTTAAACGTTCTGCTATAAAGCATTGCGATAGTTGAAATATGCAGTTAAAGCCCATGAATGTTCTCACTTTCAACTTAAAATTAATTCATGGGAGATGCTTCAAAAAGAGAGCAAGGGAAAACAACCATTTATGTAAATGTCTTGATCTGGATATAAATATATGCGTACCAAAATAGTTTCAAATAATATCAAAGGGTATATGCGTTATGGAGTGAACAAACTTCTGTCTTAAAACGGACGGAGATCGCTATATCCCCAATCCTCGTCTGGTTGGGAATAAAAATGACTGTTGTTTTTGTTTTTTAATTGCATGAAAAATCACAATTCTGGCTGGAAGCACGACACCACGGTTTGTATCTAGACTTATTATATCTTTTGTATCATTAACCGATGACATGATTCCATGATGGTACCAACTTTCAGTTTGTTAACACCCCTCTTCTTATAATAACTAAATTTATTATTCGTTAAGAAGCGATATAATCACGTTGTATCTCTACAAGCGATATTCTGATTTAAAACGCCCGTAGCCAATAAATCTAGACGACATGAAAAGAATGGGGGCATTAATGTCAGCACTTTATCAAGATTTGAGGAGATATTTACAAACACCATTATGGCATGAAATAACAAGCCATCAATGATCATTATCCTGTACGCATTTCCTGGAATTCTCCAAGACAATTGATGAATTCGAAAACATTTGACGATAAACACTATCTACCTGACATTTCCAACACGCTATTGTCAATAGACGTTCTCGTTAACGCATAGTGCAGTTTGTTTGTTTTAATTCAGACTAGGGGATATGAGGGATATTGCATGTTTCTTTCACTCTCGTGAGCAGACTCAGTCGATGGATCGAGACTACTGTTTTTTGTTTTTTTTTTCAATAATATTATTTAGCAGGTTCAGGTTATCCAAACGGTTCTGCAATTTTCTGCTGAATACCTTGCTTTTCTTCTTACCACGTGCGTTATAATGCATTGTTCATTGTCTCTGATTTAATCCTTAATTGCTGATTTTCTAAAACTGAATCTCCCTGCTGATTACCTTGACTAAGCCTTTCTATTTATCGGACATAATCTTCAGGGGGAAAGAAAACACATAGTGTTTAGTAGAAGTCTTTTAACAGAAACAGTCTGTTCGGAGTATTGTGTTTGAACATGCTTTTTGTGTCTGAGTTATATGAATCTGATTTTCAAAGTGCTCTCTCTCTCTCTCTCTCTCTCTCTCTCTCTCATTGGAGTACATGTATGTGGCCATAAAGAGTGTTGCAGTAAAAAAGCCAAAAAAGCTCTCGTATATTAACATGAGGTTGTTGACGAGGTTGGTACCGTTAAACACGTTAAAGCACTCCAGTTGTTTTTGCTGACCGTTCTAATATTAATGAAGTGCGTTTTGTTATTTATGTTCGATGTTTTACTTTGTTATACTGTATTGTCTGTTCCTTGCAGCCTTGTGTTCACTTGCTGGGAAAAGGCTGACCTCTTGACTCTTTTGTGTTTTGTGTTGTTTTGTGTATTTTTGTTACTTTCCTACGTATATGGTGGTATGGTACTTGATTATATCACTTCATGATCTTTGCATTCCTCTCTCTACTTTGATATTAAATTTTCCTTATATATACTGGTCATCTGAATTTATCGGACAAACACACACACATACACACACGCACGCCCGCTATGAACCCCATCCAATTTTCAAATGAGGGCACATTAAACAGTATCCTTTCTTAAATAAAGAGAAACTACACAAATTGAAAATAACAGACTCTGTTTGGTTGGATCTGCTTTTGAGAATTTATGTTAAGTCACAAACAAGTACCGTCTTGTAGGTGTCTGCATGATATCCATTCCTTACTCTCTAATGTTCAGCCCATATATTGTACCCACTATAACACAGGGAATCATATTAGCTGGCTATAAACCTAATTCGACGCAACTATTTAAGAACGGAAACAGGACAGACATAGCTTTCCCACCTACATCTGTATGTGAGCCAGTACATGAGAAGTTTGCGATACTCGATGTCTTAGACGAGCCTGCACACCCTCACAGTCTTACTACCAAAACCAATGTTGCAGTCGTGGATGTAGCGGAGGTTCACACTTGACAAATACAACTTCTAAACTTAAAGTGTCGCGCTTTGTCTTTGTGATATCATATTGGTTGGCCTATATAAACTATTTGGACTCAAACAGCCTAATGTCATATTTATCAATCAGGTTTCTGGAGAAGAAAATCGTGTTTCACTGGACTAATTGGTGAACGTTTGATAGATAACAGTGGAATGACTTGTTCTACGTTCCTAGTTATAAAACGTGTTTCATAATCAACTCAAATGGGCATGAAGTTTCAATTACGCATAAAAGGTAAAATGGTGCTAATGTTTAAACACGAAAATTATTTAGCGCCCATGGGCGGATCCAGAGAGGGTGCAGGTTTCTAAGCAATACTGGTCCAGATCCTCAAAAAATAACAAAGCTACTAAGCCAGCATTCAATGCTGGGCTACCATCGGCACAGCAGCGAAACGCCGCTGGCGGGCCAAAGATTGCAAGCTTATATTGGTTTTCGGTAGGTTCCCCTCTCTCCCTCATCAGCT
This sequence comes from Loripinus fragilis, assembly GCA_964019695.1. Taxonomy (NCBI): domain Eukaryota; kingdom Metazoa; phylum Mollusca; class Bivalvia; order Lucinida; family Lucinidae; genus Loripinus; species Loripinus fragilis. Next base: position 22,911,167 of record OZ026522.1, on the reverse strand, counting down.
AAAATTTAAAAAAAGTCAAATTTAGACTCCCTCTGACAAATCTTCCTAGATCAGCGCATGGCGCCTGTGGCGGCTTCCAAACCAATGCGGTGTATCATCACAGAGAAAAATCAAATAAAATCAGAGCTAAATAAGATCGTAAGTTGAGCCACTAAGGGTCCAGCCAAAGGCAGGCATCAGACACCAACCAAGGAATAAAATATTTACGCCAGGGCCATCACTGAGCCTGAGGCCTGACCGATTGTCGTATAATTAAAGAGGAAACCATAACAATAAACCGTGTTTGGGTTTAACAACCAGGCATGCAGAATATCATCCAATAAATCCTGGAATTGTTGCACTTTCCATTAGTTCTCATGGACAGACTTAATAAAATCAAGTCTGCTTGTTATCTTATATATAGGTTCTCTCTATTTCTGAAGGCTCCTTTTTTCCAGATTATTTAGTGCTTACAATGCTTACATGGTTAATATCTTAGTCATCGTGAAGGTGGACATAATGAACTTTTCGTACTCTAAGTGTTTAATTTAGTTCCACTTCTCTCCACAGAAAATAATTTGTTGCCACTAGTAGGAAATTTTCGTCCTACAGATCCCAATTAATCATTAACCAGACGTTTTTATCACAGGACATAATGTTTAATTACCATACGTCAAGAACTTTAGCTAGTATTTGTTTGTCGTGTTCGTTTATGTCACTGGTAGCAGTCTGACGTTGTCCACATATTCTTGATAGTGTTATTGTTCTTTTTAATGGGTCTGCAGACTGTCATATGTTTACTGCGAATTCATGTTCCTCTCAATATCTATGCATATTTGCATATATTGTAATCAGTTTCTTGATTGTCGACAATTTCAGACAATATTACAAATACTTATTTACGGTTACTTAGACGCACTCAGATCCTCTCATATTAAGGACTTTCTGAGGACAAACGTTTTGGCCAGATGTGCCCCTTTTAGAGTTAAATAAAGCAGTGTAAATGGATCAGATATTGCTTCCTATTCTGCAAAATATAAGAATCTATCATGAGTGTGGGGGTAGGATAAAACAAATCCGTTCCGAGGATCTCCGTTTGGCATCACGAGGCTTGCCCAGTGATGACAAACAGTGGTCTTGAGGGACGGTTTTTTTCTATCCTACCCTTACACGAATAAAGGATTCTATTTCTTGCACACCACTGTTTTTATTTATTTATTTATTTATTTTGAGATAAGCTTCCAGAAGTCCCTGAATACGCTAAGATGCAATTTCACATGATGACGTTACTCGAAGTCCTGGGTAAGATACCATGGGTAAGATAAGATTTTCTATCACAGGGTAAAATCTCAGATATCCTTATCCGGTGTGCAAGAAGTATATTGTCTGAATAAAAAATGAGCACATGTGCGGATCCAGCAAAGACTGTTGGAGAGAGGGTTTCTGATAATTGTTCTAGTCATCATCGTATTTCATAGAGGGCCCTACGGACCTCCCTCTAGAAGAATTTGGACCAGAAGGGCACGCTTGCTTCTAAAGGGGGATCCGTAATAGGGTGTTTCATTTTTTGAACTTTTTCTTGGATCACCTATATAATTAAACCAACTGTTCTCTAGTATAAACAATATATCCAGACCAAATTTCAGCTCAATCCATCAACGTTTGAACCTCCCCCTACCTGGTTGAATTTTTGACCCTACGGCCGCATATATAACATAATTATGGAACATAATATGAAAAAAAAAACAGAAGACAAACTGTTCGTAACATGCATAAACTCCAACATCTGCGCACATTCGTAGAAATATCTTTATGACTTGAGACTTTTTTTTAAGGCATGTTTTCTACAAAGGTATATGGACGTTGATGCGGCGAGTGCATACAATGTACATGTGGAATTAGTCTCAATAAATTACATGTAGCACTGGCTAAATCCTTTGCAGACCTACTAGTGAACAAATCCAAAGCAGCGCCTCAGTTCTTGACCATATGCAAATTTGCCTAAATACTATGCTAAATAGTCTTCAGTAACCCCTGTAGTTATATAAATACTACAATGGTACCTATTTATTTTACTCCCCAAGTGCGTATATTTTCAGAACATGCATGTACAGGTAAATACATGTAAATTCTGCTATAAAAATAATTCAACAATTAGTCTAGCTGTTTAAAGCCGGAGCATGATAGCAAAAACAACAAAATGCATTGCGATTAAAGACTCAGATCAGGGTACGGTTCACTGGAGTTAGTCAGTCCTAATTAAGTCGGCTAATGACTTCAATGAAATCTCACTTTGATGTTCTTGTCATGCTCATGTTTTATTGAATTTATTGAACACGTTTAGATAAGAGATAAAATGCGAGGTTTGTCGAGCATTTGATCTCTTTATCTCAAAGAGCTTAATAAATTCAATAATACAGGAGCACGAATGTTAAATTCTGTTTATCACATGAGATTAGAATTAATTAAAACTCGCTTTTTGGCGGGAAAACATCAAGATCATGTTATTTTTAACGCAACTTTATAATGGGCGTCATTACGTAACGTTACGAAATCTGTAAACCACTTAGGGGATAACTGTATTCAAAATTTTAATTTGGGGAGGTATATCGTCGGATATACGGTCGGAAATTTAGTTTTACGGCGACGCGCGAGCGGAGCCGTAAAACGTGAATTCCAAACGTATATCCGACGATATACCTCACTAAATTAAAATTTTGAATATGGTTATCCCCATTCTAATGCATTTCTGCAGTTTCGTCCCCAAAATGGATCGTTACAAGCCACAAAAGCCGCACGTCATCCAACGATATGTGACGTAATTAATGACGTCAAACTATTTCCGACAGTATATCGCAGGATATACTGTCGCAATTTTTTGACGTTATCCAATCAGACGTCGCGTTACAAAATCAAGTACATTAGAAAAGTGATTTAGTGGTTTATCGATTTTATCGCATGGCATTATATCACTCCCAGGCGCGACGTCATGTGATAAATTAGATTATTTTCAATGCCACATTTGCAGATAGAAAGACTAAACACACTTTTGGTGTTTGGACGATATACTGAATGGACCGAGACTCCAATTACTATATAAAAGAAGCTATTTCCTGGGAGCCATCATTATCAATTTAGCTATGTGAATGTTTAGCTAACTTACCACCATGGAAACATTCATTTGGAACACTTATACATTGCCTGAAAATTGCTTCTTCATTAATGGAAAAAAACTTGACACTTTTCAATAGTGTCCATTTATATCTAAGATTTGTTTTCGCCATTTTAAGTCGCGGGAAAACCAAATCTCTACCACGAAACGATCCTCTAACTGTACATGACAATTAATGAAGATGGAAATTTGACATATACTATAAAAATGATTCGCCCGTATTGTTTTGTTTATTCCAGATGTTGATGCATATACGATAATAGCCGTTTTCTCATGGAACGGCCCATTTGATGAATGTATAGGTCTTGACCCAAATGCATATTCTCTTAGGGGCGTCTTGTGCTCATTTTCAAAGCAGGGTTTGTGCTTGATCGCAATCGATGTACCACGTATTTGAAGCTTAAACATTATCAATAATTGACCTAAGCACCATGCACAGCTACATTGTAATAAATGTAAGCGTATATTATATACATGTAACAACACTCTCCCCTTTGCTGTTTACAAAATTTTAATTAGTAAAGGTATGTTTTCGTGAGACCCTACTTATTACCTGCAGTGTTTCAAGCAATAGGAATGCACGCATTTGAGCCACGACATGTGATTTCCAACACATTGAATGTGGCATTGTGACAAGTGTAGACTCGGAAGAGCCTGTGCAGCCTCCTTTTAAGCTAAGAAACTCCAAATGAGGTTTGGTCAGAAGCTGAACAGTCATAAACTATTCAAGCGACTAGCAAAGGCTCTGATCAGACTGCGCGTATGCGCAGGCTGGTCTGAGCCTTTACTTTCTTACATACCACAATGTTTTAAATCTCATGTCGCGGCTCATGGGATACACATGTACATGTGTAATCATAAATTGGTCAATGAAATTTGATTAATATTTTAATGTGTTGAGGTTAATTTTTTGTTTGCTTATGATATAGATAAATTTTGGATTTATTGCTTTCAAACCATGATTGATACGGTAAGTAGACTATTATGCATCAACATTTTGACAACCATGTCGGGCGTTTCAAAGAGAAGCAATACTAACAAAGTCAAATGTGCCTAGCGACTCGAGTGAGCTTAGTAACGACTCAGCCTGGAATTCAGCACTGGCTGATCAGAGTCTTCACTCCTTGCATGGGAATATCATGAGCTTTCTGCTATTCATTTAGTGGTAGGTAACTACGCTACATGTTTGTTTGGTTTGATGATTTGCGTCCCTGTCAATCGCTATGGTCATGTCAAGATGGTCAGTTCACATGTGGGAATTTCGCCATCGGGGTCGGAATTTTACCAAGGACTCGGCAAGCTTCGTCCCTGGTAGAAATTCCGACCCTCGAGTGAAATATCTCTATCCAACATGGACACTCATGATGGATTGTTATATTCTTACATGGGCAAAGGTGGGAATGGGAATGAAACCCGCGGCCAGTGATTGGTCAACAATCAGCCGTATTGCGACTTTTTAAATTTAGATGAAATGTACAACTACCAGCGATTACAAAAAGTCAAGATATCTGAGCATAATTAAGCACTTTCTTGATTCTGTTTAGAATCTTGGGTAATTTATCATGTGCATCAGGAAATGAAAGTAAATTGTATGTCGCTGATTCCAAATAGTATGCCACCATTTTCTTTGAAAGCATACTACCAAACTTAGATTTTAACTGGTTTACAGCAACTTGTGTCATTGCAAGTTATTCTCTTTGCTGCAGTCACCAGAACATTTTAATGAAAATATTCCTATTTTGATACTTGATTATTCAAGAATATAAATGGGGACGAGAACAAGAGAACTGATGATAATATGAATATGAGGGATATAACAAGTTTGTGATTTTCTGAAGTCATCTTTGCTATAAATTGACTAATTTCTGATTTGTTTTGCAGAGTGCAAATCACAAATCCTGCTCTTAAATTTCATTCCCACCAAAACAGGTAGTCGTATGAAAAGAATACCAATCTATCAAACCTCTGTGTTTTACCACTTTTAGAATCTGCAAATATCACGCCACAACATATTGAGATACTAATTTAAACTAATATTTCCAGCTTGGTGTTTAAACCGGAACTTGTCATGTGATTTACACTCTGAAATTACACCCATTGTCGTACCCGGCAAAACCATTCATGGGCTCAAAACTAATGTAAATTCAATGAGTAAAACGTAGACATTTTCATATTTTATATTCCAAAAATGGGTATTCAAAGAACCAATACATGTATATTGCGCCTAAGGAACTCAAATGCACCAAGTAAGGTTAAGCGCCACTTACTGATGTCATTGGAAGTTAAATACGTCACCAAACTTGCGTCACACGACAATATCGGTAACGTGACGGTAACAGCACGGGGAGCATAGCAGGATTTTATTTTACATTTTACAACTAAATTAATACTCAAGTCGTATTTCCCAGCCAATAACAAGCTGCAATATGTTTACACCCATTGTCATACCCGACAATAACACTCATGGACTCAAAATTTATGTAAATCCAATGATTTAAAAATAGAAATTTTCATGTTTTATTGACGTTTAATTTTCCGACTAAAAAGCTTCGAAAAGTCGGAGACAAACTATCCATCATAAGCCTGCCCATGTAGGATAGAGAAATCTCACTCCGGTGGCGGAATTTTACCAGGGACTCGGCAAGCCTCGTTCCTGGTTAAAATTCCGGCCCTCGGGTGAGATATTTCTATCCTGGATACGATACAAGTTGGAATATGAGTCGGGCGAAGATTCAAATCAGTCCGTGCATTCGAGCAGTCTAACCAGAACTACAATGTTCGGCATGCAGTAATGTTGGACACTTGGCTATCCATTGAGTGCTCATCGAACACTCTGATCAGCCTGCGCAGCCTCGCAGGCTGATCTATTTTTTTCAATTATTACGCGTGCCTATTTGTACATTTTTGTTTTGGACACCGGCTTAATTATAAGTGAGTTATAAATATTTACTGTATAGTACGGTCTATGTCTTGAGGTCTCAGTCAGTTAGCATCTGAATATGTGTCCACAGGTAAAACACTAATCGAGCCACATTAAGAGAAACCAGATTTTATTGCATTCAACTAACAAATGCACCTACCAGCATGTACATCAGTCTGAACGGAGGATTAGTTGTTCACTCGAATGAAAGTATGATAGCTTAACTTGCCACATATAGATATTTTAATATTCTAGCTAGAGTTTGTAGCGGAGCAAGCTGTTTTCGCAGCTCCCGAAGACAGGTTTTCCCGTCATTCATGTAGTGCATTCGCCTGCTAGCTGCTGCAGCTGTTCTGAAATGCCCGACGCTCTTATATGGCATGATAAATAGACACGTAACACGTTCTAAGCTCGTGCATCGTAATCCGATCTATGGGATTGGTAATCCGACTTTCATAGATTGCGAATGACCATATGTCCGGTAAAAGTAATGAAGGCGGCAAATATCAGGAATCGATACAATCAAGTACCACACCTGACCCAGGACACCACATGGGAAAGTGACAAAAACACAAGAAAACACCACATACATGTGCAAGAGAGCCAAAAAGCCAGCCCTTTCCCAGCATGTGCATCTGTCTGAAAGGAACACTAATTGTTCGCCTGCAGGAAAGGAACGTTGAACTGTCAGTTCAAGCAATAAAGGGCACCCTACGAGGTCCTTTCAAAGATGCAAATGAATGAAACATAGGATGCAGTGCTGATCGAAAACGGCGACTGGTTTCAGCATTTTCGGCGAAAATTTAGCGCTAGTAAAATGCATTTAAGCCTCCGGGGACTTAGGCTGCTGTCCGTTCTAAGGCGGTGTTTCTGTTGTTGTTGATATACTGTTTAATGTACTTCCCATTGTTTGTGGGAGTTATGTGTTTGTCTTTGTTTTGTAATGCATTACTTTGTGTCCATTTTAGTTTTGCAATCATCTTGAAAAGGAAGATAAAGTTGGTTGCTTCTTACAGATGCATTGTTACTATAAATGTTCTGTGGCTCTTCCTCACTATGCCGTGGGCTGGTCTGCCGTATGTGATGGTGGTATTGGTATTTCCTGATCATACTTCCTTACTTTTTGTGACTGTTGGTGTTATGTGGCTCTTCACCAGGGTGCTGTGCATTGGTCTGCAGCGTGTATCATGTATTGTGATACTTTTATTTCCTGTTCATACTCGCTTACTATTTCAGTAGACTCGATTACATGCACATGTAAGAATCGCTTCTGATGAAATTGGCGGCTCAGACTACCATCGTTCTAAGGCGACAATTGTACTGTTTTAGTCCCCTCAACTATTTTTGTGTTCCATGAGAATACTCACTTAAGCCCTTTTACAGTATAATTCATTACTTACATGTACATATAACACTCGCTTCAATCTGGTGAACTTTTTTTGGCAACTCAGACTACTATTGTTCTAAGGTTGTTATTGTGTTATTTTCCATGCACAGTAAAACCTGTGTAAAACGGCCACTCAAAAATAGACAAAATAAAGATCTTAATGACAAATGATAGCTTAATGAAGGTCGAAAGTATTGCAGAATGCTCCTCTTGGAACATTCTGCAATTCTCTTATCCTGCATTAAGCGATAATTGGTCTTGAAAACCAATGTGTGATCTTTTTGAGAGTGGCCGTTTTACACAGGTTTTGCTGTACTACTTTTTGTACCGATTTAGCACTTCCTGGTGTAAAACTGTGTGGCCGTCATCTCGCTAAGAAATAATGAGACGGTTCTTTTGAGCACCCAAACTTATGTATAATTGATGGATAAGTAAACATTTCTATACTAAAATGTTTATCTCTGCCTATGCAGATTATTTTAAACACGGTGGATAATCACGTGACTTCAAAACAACAGCAATGGCGGATACCATAGAAAATCCCCGTCGATTCAGGTTAGACTTTCTTTGATATTTCCGTCACCGTTTATACTGGTCAGATTTGCATGGGGTTTAAAGCAGATACCCAGATAAAAAGACAGCAACGTGCCCATTGTATGCGACTTTCGGACAAAGATCTAGATAAAAATTATTGACGAGCGACCGAAAATTTTGGTTGCTCGTCAATAACTTTCTTACCAGAGCTTTGTCTGAAAAAAAACGCTAAAGATGGACATGCTACTTTCATTTTACGGGGGCATCTGCTTCAAACCACATGCCAATCTTATCAGTAGTAACGGAACTATCATGGAAAGTCTTACCTGAATCGAGGGGGTTGACACGGATCCGCCATTTTGTAATATTCAAAATTCACGTGATCTCCGCCATGTAAAATAACGAGAACACGAAGAACCTACCATGAATTCGAAAACGACTGAGTCGATTCTCGGGGGCGTAATGGATGTTGCATTTTCCATTATCACTTTAAAACCAATTAGATAAAATTGAACTTTCTCTGTTCAAATTTATAGAGTCTCTTCCAATGGATCTGCTTTTTCAGATTATCTGGGGCGAGTTTTTATTCATTTCAGGAAAAGGCCTTTCAAAACGAGAGCATTATGTTACTGGGTTGTATCATGCCTTCATCAGATTAAACCGATTATTATCATGTGAACAAAATGGGGCATTAGGTAGAGTTGCAGAAAGACAATTCAACTTGAAGACTCGCCTCGTGTTCAAACATAACAAATGTTAATACATGAAAAAGTGTATGATGCTTCTAGTGTTTATGAATTAAATGCATAGCGTTACATCACTCACTGACGGCGGCGGCAGCAGTGACGGTGACGGGCCTCAGCCTACATTTGTCTAAATAAGGATGGTTTGTGAACCTAAAATTGCATTTATTTCTTACCCATCAACTAAACATATGTTTCTTTGAGACGGACGGCTCTTTAGAGTACCCACAACATATTTTTGGTTGAGAAATAAGAAAAAAAATCCAGTACGTACTCTTATCTGGAGGCCTTAGTCTATTTTTAATCTTAAGACTTAAAATTAAAAAAAAAAGACTAGGACAAAGACGCTACGTGATAATATGGTGAATAATTGCATACACATTGCTATTGCATAGACGTTGACAAACCGATTGTATAATGATAGTTTTCATTCGCCGATGCTTAGCCGAGAGTCAAAGTCAAAGTAAACAAGAAATGTCTTTAAAAATGATAATCGACAAAGATTAGACAGATATTTGTTTGATAACCTGCAAAGCACGATGAATATTTTTTTCAGCTCTATATTTGGCCAATTTAGACCACTATAAAAACATAGAGTTAAAAACGTAGTTTCCCACTAACAATGTAGGGTAACAATGAAATCGCAGTACATTAGAACCATGCAGACGCTGACATGATCTGCACAACATTTAAATAACCAGTGTATATGACTGAAGATTAGTATTTTCTAATCATAGAATATTTAGCACATTATTTACTCTCATTAACATCTTCGCTTATTCATTACAATTCCAACAGTCATTATGTGATATCTCCAGTGTTTTTCTCTATCATTGTTTCAACTCTTAGGCCACTTGGGTCAGTTTCCCTTGCTCTCCAACTTTCATTCCTTATTGGGCGTTGCCTTTGCAGTAAACTCAAAGGCAGAAAATAGGCAGGCCTATGCAAAGGTTTTGAAAATGAAAGACAAAGCATTGTATAAAGTTTACTCAAAGTACTTGTTTCTACTGTATCAATGTGACTCATTGTTAACAGGTGTATAGATTATTTTCAAATAATGTGTCGTCACAGCGATGACATTGTGCTCCATAGGAAAAGCCTAGCATTTGCGAATGGTTTGGGAATATACCACTGTGTTTTGTACGTCTACGCTCTTATGAAAGTCTATGCTCAAAGTCATATGTAGCTGCTACGCATGTGCGCTTAGATACCTGCTCTTGCTTCCGGCGTGAAACCGAAAGTGAAAAGTAAATAGTCTGTTTATATACAATTATTTCCTCAAAATTTTAATTAATCTACACTATGATAAAGGTATAGAAATGTGTTGTATTTACCATTAATTTATTAGTCCTGTTTAAAAAACAAACACATGCGTGTTTACTCTAATATGTTGGTCACCAATTACAAAAAGGTAAGTTTCGATAACGTCACAATTCAAATATGCAAATTTCTTATTCAATGAAAGGCCAGCTTTTTACATCAACCAATAGGTTTTTTGACAAATAGGGCTAAAGTTGCGTTAGACTCTACTTCGTCGAGAAAAAAACAAACATAAAAAAGTCGTCGATAACTCCTGGTGTAACGTAGTTGATTTTAATCTTCTAAGTTTGCATTGTGTTTTCAAAGTCCCTTTAGAGTTTCTAAAATTTCAGCAACAATTTTCACAATTTTATAATTTTATTTATTCTTCTAAATTCCAACTAAAATACTTCTAGAAACTAACTATGACCCAACGCTCCGAAATCTAAAGCTCTGACACTGGGTTTTGTCATATATAGCATGAAGTCACGTGGTAGAAGCTGACCACAGCGCCACCTAATGACATCATCACTAACCAATCGTATTTCAAATTTATTATAAAGCGCCCTATACAAAAGTAAGCTTTCATTTATATCAACCAATCAGAAGATACAAAAGTGATTCATAGTCACACCAGTTGCACAATTTACCAAAGGTCATATGACAAAATGTATTGCGCAATCCTACCAATCAATGTCAGAATTGACATATCTGTTTATTGGACTTATGTAATTTTATTAAACTAAGTAACCTCTGTCATCACGACCTTTCTAAAAGTGTGACAACATCATATCAGAATTGACAGACTATAAAAACACTGACAAACTGGTGTCAGATTCCCTATCAAAACATAGACATGTCAATCACAGATTTCAACACTGCGTGGCCAGAACACCTGTGTCTTATCTTAACCAATCATTCACAAACATTGTAAATCCCGACAGACATTTTAACAATTATTGTGAACTCTCTCAGATGAAACCAGCAGCTATTTTATACTGGACGGTGTTTGGTTAGAAATGATGTAGTGGATTGAGCGAGTTGTGCATTTAAGCATTATATGAACAAATTTACAGCGCACATATTTGTAAATATATCAGGGAAGTAGCAACGGTATTAATTAATGTCAATTAAGTTTCAATTTAGGTAATATATAGTTTTATATAGACGATTTTGTTGCCTTTAGCTTTAAGTTGTAACATAAATTTTATTTCAGTTACAAATCCTTACACATTGTAAGCTATTAATGTCTCGTGAAAATGGATGCAAGCACACTCTATTGCAAAGTAATTTCATTGCCTAACTCATTGTTTTAGCATGCAAAAATTGTCATTTTAAGTCTTTTGTAGCTCTTTTTATTTACTATGCAACAATGTGGTTAATATGTCAACTGAATCGACTAGATTACAGGTTTAAAATGCGCTATAGCTTCAACGCGTAATCGACACTGGTTTTTGATTGGCGATTCAGAATTCGCGGTTGAAAAATCAGTGAATATTACCTGCGGTCTCAACGTGAATTAGACTAGTAAAAATTACACAAGCTGTAAAATGAATGAAAGGTTACAATCCCAACCTAGATCTTGTCGATATAATAAATGCATTTACACTGAACTGAAGTTATAAGTGGCAACCTACACATTTTTTGCGCCTGTTCATAAAGTAAACATCGCTCTTACAAAATTTTAATTCCATAAAAAAATTCAGGCTTTTTCGGGACTCTGACAATTATGCCATTTCAAAATGACTGGTGAATCTTGCACAAACGAAGTCAGAGTAAAGGTACCTTCATTTCAAAAAGACACACTTTTTATTGTTATATAAAATATTCCCCAGATATGTTATCCATTTATAATTTAATTAGTTTGAAGCTTTAATAAGAGCTGTGATATAAGATAAAAAAGGAATAAAAAGTTTTGTGACAATTGAAATCTCCATTTCTCTTCTACGTTAACATGAAGGCAGTTACTATCAGCTGCTTAAGCAAAGAGTTTTAGCTTTAACCATGCAATTTGCATATCAACTTTGCATTGCTCTGTACGTTTTATTATCTGTGGCACGGCATTGAAATTTTCAGCGATTATTTATTATGAATGGGCTTCACTGTTTGATTTGTAAAATCAAAACTATCTTTGGCATATGACATTTAAATGACATTTAAAATTTCATGATAAAAACGGAAGTGAAACCCAGTCTTGAAAGAATAACTGTAAAAACATGGGCTTATCAAGCTGCATTGTGTTTGATCTAACATGTTTATATTAAATAAAACGCATCCAATAATATAAGTCTGTGCAGTTTATTATTTTCGAAAATATCAGAAAATGTAAAAATGAGCTTTATTTAAAAAAAAATCATAAAAAATCGTTCATAAGCAAAAATTCAGAGGTTTGGTGTTTTTCATGTCGGCTAGATGGGTTTGAAATCACCTGCACTTCAATTCGAAAAATATGCACTCAAACCCCTTATTTTCTTCAAAAATTTGATTTTTGCATTTTTTACCCAAAAGTTGTGAAGTGATAGAAAATTCTTTCAAGGCACCACTTAACTTTAGTCCATTTAAATGAACATATTTAGGCAAATATTCATTTAAATTAAATAAGCGCTAAGTCAGAAAATGAAATTGAAAAGTGGCCACTTAGAACTTCGTTTCAGTGTATATAAAATTTGGTAAAATTATATTAATTTGAAAATCTGACATCTATCAAGGACCATAACTCTGTTACAAAATTGCCAAAAATGACAGGTTACAATCTAAACCTAGATATTGTCAATATGAATGCACATACACTAAAGGGTCAAAATCTATCAATTAGTTCTCAAGATATGGAGTGGAAACCAAAATCTGACATGAATCAAGGGCCATAACTCTGTTATAAATATGCAAAAAATTGTAGGTAACAATCCAAAACCAGATCTTGTCAGTATGAATGCATATATAAAATGTGGTGAAATTTTGTCGATTTGTTCTCAAGATATTGAGCAGAAACAAGAATATAGAATAAATCAAGGGCCATAACTATGTTATAAATTTGCCAAAAAATAACAGGTTACAATGCCAGCCTAGATATTGTCAATATCAATGCGTATACAAATTTTGGTCATTTTCTATCAAATAGTTCTTAAGGTATTGAGCGGAAACGAAGTTCTGACGTGGCAGTTCAAAAATCAGCGTAAAATGACAAGTAACAATCCCTATCTAGGGCATGTTAATATCAATGCATATACAAACTTAAAATTATATCAATTAGTTCTCAAGACATTGAGCGGAAACGAAAATCTGACATCAATCAAGGCACATTTCTCAATTACAAATTTGCGAAAAATGATGTGTAATAATCTCAACATATATTTTATCAATATCAATGTACATACAAAATTTAGTCTAATTATATCAATCATTTCTCAAGATACTGAGCGGAAACAAAAATCTGAAATCCATCAAGGGCCATAATTCTGTAACAGTTACAGAATTGCAAAAATGATGTGTAACAATTCCAATCTAGATCTTGTTAATATGAATGCAAAATGTGGTCCAATTATATCAATTTGCTCTCAAGATATTGAGATGAAACGAAATTATGACGGACTGAATGACGGAAATACGGAATGACGGACGTAATGACGGGCAACCCAAGTCCAAGATAGCCCCACTTTTTCAAAGGGGCTATACATATCTAGGTGCCTCTCACAAATGTTTCGAATTCAATGTTTATAAACAAGCAAATGTAAACAAAGGCCACATTACCTTGTGCGAACTATAACATTAATGCCAATGTTAACATTCACCTTTGGACGTATCAATTATCCAGCAATTGCTGTTGAAAGTAGTCTACTCCCACCTTCTTATCTATTTTTCATAGTTTATTGCTCTAGGTTTTTGCCAATTTGTCAATCATTCAAATTTAATGGTCAGATAGGTTTTGTGGCATAGTTCTATAATAGATTTCCCGAAAGCAACAACATGTACATCATGGTGAGGCAATCGGTAGGGATACTAATGAGACGTGTCATAACGTGGCGTCTCTTTCCAACATTATGTCTGGTTGCAAACCCAATCACGGTTTACAGCTATGGTTTCCTTTTTAATTGCGCGACGTCGGGCCAGACCTAAGACCCAATGACCGCCCTGACGTAAAATTTGAAACACTTAAAACGGTTTGTTGCCTGATGCTTGTCGTTCGCTGGGCCCAACATGGCTTAAGTTGACGTTTTCTTTAGCCCCGACTTTCTGTGAGTCGGATGCCATTTTCTTTATTTCATCATGGTGTGTTAATTTAATCAGCGTGTTTCTCTGTGATGATACATACATTTAGCAATGAGTGTGAAGCTTGTTTGCGATTTAAACATGTTTTGTTTTTTAACTACAACAGATCTAGAATCTTGGGCGAATATTTGATAATAGTAAAAATACATTTAAGGGTCTCAATGGCTTGGGCTGCTTTCCGTTCTAAAGTGGTTGTTCTGTTACGGATGATTCGTCCCATTCTGGGGATCTGTGCTTGTTCCATGTTTTGTTGTACAGTGCTTTGTGTCCATCCCAGTTTAACAATCATCTGTTAATATTCTGTGAATCTTCCTAACGGTGCCGTCGGTTGGTCTGCAGTGTGTGATTTTGGTATTTCCTGATCAAACTCAATTACTATTTTAGAAGCGTGTTTCCATGCATGAGCCTGTGCTCTTAACTGATCAACTTGCACATCCATCTGGTGGGTCATATACTCTATAAATTAATATATATTATATATATCATTCGAAGAATTTAAAATTATGACTTTTCAACAATGAGTTTAAAGTGGGGTTACAGAAGGTAGCTTGTTTACGTTGTATCTGAAATTATTTAGGACAAGGTCATAATTGCAATCTCAAAAATATAACTGATTCATGTTAAAAAAGGCTTATTTTCTAAATTTCAATGACCTTGCGTACACGCTTTTAGACCATGCGTTCACAATTTTATTGTATAATTGCTAAGTTATGTAAAAGGCCATTCAGATAAAATTACCCACATGACCATGACAATTGTATTTAGTCCAGAATATGAAGAAATAAAAGACACTTTCACTCAAACAGGTTACTATTGCTTTTATTGCAAAACAAGTTAACGTCTGATGCTTTGGCTGTTGTAAGGCCCACCAGGGTTTACCTGTTGGATATCTTTTTGCTCTGGTATTCAGTTTTATGTACTGTTGAGTCCTATTCTTTTATATCTTGATTTATATGTTCTAGGAGATGATGCATGGATAAGTTAGGGTATTTCATGCAAACCAAACATCTATGTGTCTTGATCCACATCTGAACTGAGGGTGAGGTTGGCGCCGTGAAACTGGTTTTGGCCCTCCAGTTAAATATACTTAAGGACTTTGAAAACGCATCACCCAGATTAAATCCTTTATTTCACAAACCCTGCGAATGTCAGCGAAATGATTGTTATTGCATATCATAGTCTGACCAGCTTGTAGTGTGTCCTAGAAAATTCATGGTTGTAAATTTACTTTAAGGTATTGAAAAAGTATCCGTTTTAAGACAGGGGTGGTCGATTTTGAAGGACACAGTCAGCTGCAAGGTAACACGCGCTAGTTTTGATTCCTGACTCAACATATTTGCCTCCTTTGCTTCTTTCACGATTGCACATTCATCATTGAACGATTAGAAATGAATTAACAGTTCGGTATGATCAAAATTACACCCCTTTAAAAATATCGACATACCCCACCCACCCAGATTACTATAGTTAGTACTAAAATTCAACGTCTTGGGCCTTTCAAAGTTTCGATTTTTTATGTCCTGTTTTATTGGAAGAGGCTGAGGGCATACAGACATGACAAATAATGAATAAATTACGTTTGTATCACGTGTCTTTTGTATTGTGCAAGTGACGTTAACTTATTTTTAAGACGTTCTCGATCACATAACAGCAGATGCTCATGCCTTGATTTACATTGAAATGTCTTCCCCACATGACTGCCAGTGTATGTAGTCAATATCAGTAATGAAAGCGTGCATAAAGGTAACTTATGGAGATGTTTCAAAAAGGGAGCTATAAATTGATGTTCAAAGAGGTACGTGCATTAAGGGGCTATTTTGCCCCCTCTAGAGCCAAAAACTGAAACCTATGGCTATGGTAACCAAAATGACCGACAAAATAGGCTTAAAATAGTGCAGTTGCCAATTTAGGCCAAATTTTAGGCTTGTGTGCCCTGATGATTTTAATCATCTGTTAAAATATGTTTTTGGTATTTGCTTGTGCTCTTTATTAATTCCTCTGTTACATGTCTCAAATTTGCTTCAAAATGGTCATTTTCCTATTTTCAGCCTATTTTGGTGGCCATTTTTATTACCATAGCAACCGCAACCGTAAAAGTCGAATCAATACGAGACCTTTACACTTTGGCTATTGTTCTAATAAACTAATAAGAAGAAACTTGTGAAACTTGTTATGTATTATTTGACCTCATAGGGGGCCAAAATAGCCTCTTAATGCACGTACCCATTCGATGTTTATTTTCGAAATATTGAAGTTATCAATTATTTTTAATTAGAAAAAGTCTATAAACTTAAGTCTTTTGGTGATATGGTAGCATACACGCCACAGATTAAACATAGAAACAATGTGACGCCATCAGCAGCGTCGCGTGATACTGCAGTCGAATTAACGATTGATTCATACCAATTATGGGTTGCCTATTAAAACCTGCGAGTAACTTTTCAATCGCATAATACGGTTTGCAAGAAAAGTGCAAAAATATGATGATGCGTTTTCAAAGTCATCTAGTATAGTTTTACTGACCATTCTAAAGGCCCTGTCACACTATAACGTTTAGGCCAACGTACGCCGAAGTATGAAATATATATCTAGTACGCTGGCATACGCTGAAATCTAATTATAAAATCATTGCTAGTTTGACACGTATCTGGCTGCGGCAATGGGCATGTCAAATTAATATAAACCCGAGTTTGTTGTTTTCGATTGTTTTGGGGATCTGCTTTTTGGATTCCACTAACAGCATCGAGTTAGGTGACGTCATAGTGCTTCCTATCTTAGCTGACATAAGAAAAACATTAATAAAATCGAATTCGTCTTAGATTCAAGCCTTCAAGCGAACACTCGAACATGCAACACCTTCCGTCCATCAAATGTTTTTATGGCTTATCGTTATTCTAAGGGTGTATTGAAATGTTCTTTCATACACAAGTATCGGGCGGCATGCTAGTATTGATATTTTAATTGGCTGAATAGAATTCAAACGCAAAACGTTTGATTTCCTATTATGCTAAGAAACACTGGCAGTTTTATAGTGACGATCACAACCTTCCTTAAGTTACAAACAAGCCTTTAGATAATTTAAAACAAACCCAATTTAAAAATAATTATCTTATTTCTGAACCAAAACATATGTTGTGGGTACTCAAACGAACCGTCTCAATGAGACGGTTCTTTTGGGCACGCAAAACAAATGTTTTAATTGATGGATAAGACAATAAACACATTTTGCGATCATTTTATTGTTTATCTGGGCCAATGTACAAAGACGCCATTATAATGATTTAGAGGAATCAGCTTGATAAAATTGGTTTTGCTAACTGGCTACGCTGCAACGGCGATTCAGCCACCAAAGCTATACGACAAACTTGCTTAGGATAATGGTATTCTCTTTCACAGTTCGCAAGCTGTTGCTTATTGCTGCTTATAATCACTGGAGGGAAATTAAGGATTGGACAGACTAACTAACAAACTCATTGAATTATATATCTATATAAGCAAGCAAACATTGCAATAGAAGAAAATAATTACATTAGAGAAAATTATGACTTTTTTGTGCGTTGTGGAATAGTTGAATTGGGTACCATAAAGTACAGTGTAAGGTATGACTTTTTAATTTTTGAAATGCATTTATGTATCATGTAATAATTTAAGTATGTTAATATAGATAGAGAGATATTGCTTAGTATTATTATGAGCAATCAAGTTATAAAAACAGTACAAATACTATTGATTAAGAATAAGAAATAAAACGTTCTAAGTATGATATCATTTTAAGACAAAAATGTACATAAAGCGGGACATCCGAATTTCATGGAAATCCTATTTTTGTGCAAAATGTTCGTATCTCGGTGTCTCGCTCTGTACGGGATATTTAGTATTTTGATTGTGTGTAAAATGATATATTAGAAAACACCTCGGCTATATAGCCAATGCTAAAAAATCGTGTTATACAGTAGGAACGCAGAGAGCGTACACTGTGTATTTTGAGTAAAAGTATTTCAAAAATTAAAAATGAGCAGCTCACTTCTTTTGCAGATCATTTGTGTTATTTATTTATGTCTTGTGTTTGTCATGCTTTCGCGTCTGTTCATTGCTGCCTTGTGGTCACCTGCAGGATAAGGACTGACCTCTTGGCTCTTGTTTGTGCTGGTTATTGTGAGTTTGTTACTTTCCTATTTGGTATCCTGGGACAGGTGTGGTACTTGATTGTATCGATTCCTGCCTTTCATACTTTCTAAATATTCCCTCAATATGGTGGCAAAAACGGCGTGAAAGATATACCTTTGTTAATGCTCTTTGTACTTAGTTTGCACTAAATGGTAGTGTATTCATGCTATATATTTAAATTATATTACTTTTAATCACCAATTTTCATTTTTTTGTAATCGTTTAGTGATTTTGCTTTGCAATGAAATCAAGCTCTGAAATGCGCCACCATCTTGCTCTCAGAAACAAAAATGATAAACATGCTCCGGCAAATAATGGAACGTTTTTGTCACCAGAATGGATTTTGATAATAAGAATATTAACGTATTTATCTTTGCCTCGACCATTCTTTAGCTGTGTTTAAACACAGGAAAATCCTATGATTTGCCGTAGATTCTCGTCAAAAATGCCCATTATTACATCACAATATCACGAGTAAACGTGTTGTTATCGGTACGTTTTTTCTATAAAAATTGTTTCTAAAGGAAATACATATTCTATTTATACAATTAATGTATTATTTTTTATCAAATGCAATATATTATCCTGGCAATTGATTTTGTTTTTGAATAACACAGATTATAGAAAATGAGGCTGTCCAATGGTTTTTGGAACAGGGGAATAAAGGCATAAGGAAAGTTATTGCATGTAGACAAACAAGAGAACATAGGTAAATGGGGTTGGCGATGGGAACGAAGACAAATAGTTAGGTAGAAATGTTTATTTTTATGTTGAACAGAGTAACCAACCAATTTTTAACAGGTAAACAAGGTAACGGATTACAAACCCCACTGGCTGTTCCTCATCAATGTCAGTTTTATTAGGTGAACCAGTTTGGGAGTAGACTGAGGCTGATTTCAATCTGGGTAACGGTAGGTTTAAGTTTGTATTCCAAGCTGTTGAATACCAAACACTATATGTAACAAGCACACATGCTCATATGAACCAACACTGATACAGATTCACAAAAATAGTATATATATATATATATATATATCAGAGACTCCCATGCATCAATTTGTCCTAGACTTTAAAACTGGATGGCAGTAAGCACTGGTCTCAAATTTAAGATGGATCTTATCAGCTTTAAAATGAGCTTTAATTTGAATATAAATTAATCATTATTATATTACCCCGGCATCCAATATAGGTTACCTTGAAACCCCAGGACAATTTCTCACTGGTGCCAAATTGTTCATTGGGACCCCCTGAATGCAAACAAAGGTGTCCTTAAAAAAATTTGGTTTGGGCCATGTGCAATTGCATGGTTTCTATGGCAACCCATACCGAATTTGAGAAGGGGGACTGCCTACAAAATTACACATATCTCAGCTGTTACTTATCCTAGACTACTAAACGTAATGCCAAATTAAGCTTAGACATATGCCTAGTATCCCCTTGTGCATATGCAAATAATCTAATTTGCATATTCATAAATATTAATGAAAACATTAAAAATGTGGTTCACGAATGGGGGTATACGTACAAGATCAATAATATCTAAGCTGCTTTTAGTCGTAGATTACTAAAATTTGTACTAAAATTAAGCTAAGACATAGGCCTTTTGTTTCATGGTCAAATATGCAACGTATCATATTTGCATAATTTTCATATTCATGAATATTAATAAAAACCCAAACAATAAGGAAAAATCATTACAAATATAAAATGGCTGATTTCATCCCAATATTGTCATTGTTGCATGTTTTAATATAATCAATGCTACAATTGGACAGGTCCATTTATCCAGTGGTCCTATATGAATATTATCTCATTTGAATATTCATGAAAATGCATGAAAACTTAAAAGAATGAGGGAAAATTACGAAAAACTATAAACCTAGGGGAGGGGTTAAGGTACGATCTATCCTGCACTCCTAGGGCCTTTTAATTCACGCCAAATTGTTCAGTGCGACCCTCAGAATGCGAAACGAAGTTCTCTTCAAAAGAAATTTGATATGGGCTACGTGAAAATGCATGGTTTCCATGGAAACCTCTTATATGATTCTCGAGATTGGGGGTAGACCTACGCATTTAATCATATCTAGGGTTCGACTAATCCTAGAGCACTAAAAGTGGTGTCAAATTAAAGCTTAGACACATGTCTTTCTTCCTGTTGTCATATTGGTAATTATCTAATTGGCGTATTTATGAATAGCAATGAAAATCTACAAAAATGAAGTAAAATCATAAAAAAAAAACATAACTGAACATATTTCAGCATAAAAACACCATCAAACCACCATTGATGCAAGTTTTTATGTCCTCACGGTGTTCTATCTGCAGTATGTGATTGTGGTATTTTCTGATCATACTCACTTACTTTCTGTGTTTGAATTGCAAGGATGCTTGCAGAATGGACACTGATAAATATCTGCAAAACTTCAGCTAATATGTACATTCCAAATAATGGTATACTATTTAGATTAGAAAACATTTTGCATACCAGTCTCTATACAATGTTAAAGTGTATTAGTATGCAAAAGTTGATCAAAATGTACCATGTGGTTCAAGAGTTATGATTATTTTCACTAAAAGAATCCGATCAGCCATAATGATGATCGGCGAAGCCTCGTCACCGTTTCGCATACCAGTGGCGGGACAATGTTAAAAAAATAAGTATGCAAAATTTGATATATACCATGTGGTACGAAAGTTATGAGCATTTTCACTACCTGATCACTAGCAGCCGGACTGATGCAAAGCAAAGCATTGTCCATTAAAAAAGGTTATTACACATGCTATTGGTCAGACAATGTTGGCCGGCATAAGTATACAAACTTTGATCAAAGTATACAATGTGGTTCAAAAAGTTAATAACTCCTTCCGTTAACGGAAGGACAGACAGGCGCACACAGTGATTAAAGTGTACACCTGCGGGTCATGTAATTTCTACATGCTGACTTTAAATTTGTCGCAGATGTTCTAATGATACCCTGTTGATGTACCCTGGGCATATTCTTAAAGAGGTAAACTCTTAGACAATAAGAGTGGAACCACTGCCCGAGGGCTACTCCCGACAGATCAAAAGCTGATCTTTATGAGGTGATTATGATTTCCTCACAGGTGGCAATGAAGTGGCCCCATGAAGGGTTTAGGTATTTTCTGATAAAATATTTATATTTATCTCAGGTAAAAAAATTGTGTTGTATACAGGTAAGCCCGCTCGAGACCCCCTTAATCCTGTGAGATACTGAAACTATCACTTATCTGTCAATCCTTTAATCGCCTCTATTGGACAGGACAATAGGGCTTTAAACATTTGAAATAACAGCCATAATTCTAAAGACTTTCAATCTTAACCAGATAAATCACAATCACTCCATTTTAATCGATAGTAAACTTACTGTAAATGAATAATTACCGAGTTTACAAAATATAGATATCGAGTAAAACACAGTTTTTTAAACATGCAATGAATATTAATGAAGTAATTATTATTATAGTATTTTAAATGATTTTATATTACACGCATTAGACTAAAAGTACAAAGAAAATATTTGCCCGTGAACAAATACCATTGTCGGACGGTTGATTTTGAAACCACTATAATCGATTCCGTGACATTCCCTACATGTATAGTAGTTTCAAAGATGCATAGTAATGAGGCAGTTCTATCTTTTTATAAACAGGTACAGTTGGTAAAGCATGGCTATTCACTACTGTCCTGCCAGACAAGAGTGACAGTGACGTCATGTTTTGTTTACAACATTATCAGGGATTCATAATCGATAGATCACTTGTGTATTAATTCTTTCCTCAGGATAGGATTAATACACAAGTGATCTATCGATTCGCATTAGATCAAGTAGAGGGTACTATATATTTTAGTGACAATATTACGTCACTGTCACTCTTGGTTGGCACGACTGTACGTATGCAGTAGTCCGTGGTAGGATCAATATAACTGTAAATTGAGACGACCTGCACTCCCAAAATCAAGGTAAACTCGCCAGTGTTTGCTTACAACGATTCTCATCTATCTTTGAAAATACTGTTTATATGAGCCACGACATGAGATTTCCAACAATGTGGTATGTGCGACCAGCAAAGGCTCAGACCAGCCTGCGCATGCGCAGTCTGATCAGAGACTTTGCTAGTCGCTTGAATATTCTATGAATGTTCAGCTAACGACTGAACACCATTTAGGATTTCTAAGCTTAAAAGGAGGCTGCAAAGGCTAGTCTGAGTATACACTTGTCAAAATGCCACATTGTTTGAAATCACATTTCGCGGCTCAATAAGTAATAATAGTAATAATAATAATAATGAATTGGCCTTACAAATACTATTGTCTGGATTGATTTTGAAACCGCAGTAATCAATACCGTGACATTGCCTATAAATAATAATAATAATACAACCACACAACTAGCAATTTAGCAATATACTTCCATGAAACATCTCAAGATAAGCTGCCAGAAGCATAAAATAGACAGTCTATTATTGTAATCCAGGTGCATGACAAACTACATGAAAAGTTGTTCATTTCTACTTGCTCATTTCTTTGAATAAATGAAAGTGGTTAAGAATTTGTTTTTTAAAAAAGCTTATGGTGAAAAACACATTTATTGAAGAAAAGACATATGTTGTAGGTACACATTGGAATTGCCTCATAGAGTTCCTGTCACTATACTGTAAATTGTTTATATTTGCATGACAGCTATATCCAAGTTATCGAGTTAATGAACAACCTCTTTGCTAACCTGCTTGTTGGATGGTTGTAATAATAATAATAATACATTGACCTTATTCCATAAATCTAGAAATGTGTTGAGTAAATGGAAAGCCTCAGCCAATGAGATAATGTACAGTAAAACATATGTAAAACGGCCACTCTCAAAAAGACCAAAAATTGGGTTTCAGTACCAATTATCGTTTAATACAGGTCAAAACTATAACAGAATGCTTCCAAGGGGAATATGCTGCATTACTTTCGACCTTCTTTAAGCTACCTTTTGTCATTAAGATCTTTGTTTTGTCCATTTGTCAGTGGACGTTTTACACAGGGGTAGTCACTTTAAATGAACATGGGGAGCTATCCTAAGAGGGCACATCTCTTCATATAGGCATTCGTCTGAATCTTTATTTTCTTCAATTATATGTTTGTTCGAAAAGTGAACTTCAAGGTTCTGACGAGACTGCACGGAAGTGCAGTCTCAACTGAGCCTTCGCTTGTTGCATGTTTGATAAGTACCAACATTGTATGTACTATGGTTATAAAGCGTGTACAACGTACTGATTGTTTAATATCTATTTAGTCTCTGGCAATGGCTTTGTTTTAAGATGTTGTATCATTGTATAAATCATAACATGCAAAGGCAAGCATGTAAATTCAATGGTCTAATTAATTAAGATTGACATTCCTCCGATTATACGAATTCGTATAGCTCGCTCTGGATGGTAAAAATTGAATTTTATGTTTCAAAGACATTGAGAAAGGCAAGCAATCATTCGAGCTAAAATACGAATTTCATTTCTCATTTTACAAGTTATATTGCCAATTCAATATGCTAATATACTATATCATATTTCATAATATTTCATGAATGATCATTTCAAAACGTATTCAGCATTGGGTAAAAGAATGCAAGCAGAAATTACGAGGAAATAAGAGGCTTTGATTCGAAATTAAAAAACTGTGAACATGTTAAAATGTTTTGTGAATTTGCTCTTCAGGCTCGTCTTGCTTCCAATAAATTGAAACTTTAACTGTTTTATTGTTTCCAATGAATTGTATATATGCATATTTTGAGGGCATTGGGAAAGGTTGGCCTTGCCAACCGAGCTTCCCGTGTAAATAAAGAAATTAAACTTACCTACCTACCTACCTACCTTCCTACCTACCTACCTACCTACTTACTTACTTACTTACTTACTTACTTACTTACTTACTTACTTACTTACTTACTTACTTACTTACTTGCTTACTTATTACTTACTATAACAAAACATTAGGATGAAAACCACTTTCAAGAACAAAGTAAAGTAAGCGTGTCTTTGAATGGCACTATAAATTAAAATTGATAATTTTCTGTGTAACCATCAATGCACGCTAATGATATTAAATTATGTTTTCGACAGGAGAAGCATATTTACATGCAGCGTCGTGTTTGATAATTTTAAGCGAGACAATTGCATAGAAAGTATAATATCAACTGTCTTGATGTCAGACTTTAACTGTTTTGTATGTGATTCAAGAGTGCTTGAATTGCCTGTTATTGCATTCTCTTATAAAAGCAATCGGGAAAGTCTGGCACAATTCGAGAATCGAACCAATCCTGGGGTGTACGTAAGAAAGAAAGGTGGCAAAAATCAGGAATCGATACATTCAAGTACCACACCTGAACCAAAATACCACATCGGTGACAAGTGACAGAACGCAATTAAACATCACAAACAACAGCCAAGAGGTCAGCCCTTTTCCAATAGGAGACCACAAAGCAGCAATGAACAGACGCGAAAGCATGACAAACACAAAACATAAATAACACAATTGGTCCACAAAAGAAGTACCGCCTTGGAACGGTCAGCAAAGAGATTTTACTGGAGGGCTTTAACCGGTTTCACGCGTTTTGGTACGTACGTAGTACTATGTACGAAAAAGCTCATTTTTGTTAGCCCAACCTGGAGTAAAGAAAATAAGTTCTGTAGCATGTGGATTCAGCCCTATTAAAATCCATTTTTCTGATTGCCTGAAAAGTTTAATCAGCAGAATAAATGAATTCTATGTATTTTTTTACAAAATATCGCTACAGCGATTTTTTATTGAAAAAAACATAAACTTCATTTATCGATATTTAATTGAAAAAAAACATAAACTTCATTTATACATGTAACCGTTTGTTTTGTCGCATTCACACTTGTTATTGTGTTTGCATGGCTTCTGTGACGTCAGCGTCACGTTATGTAACGTCAGCATCACGTTTACAAAGTAGATCTTCGGTGTACATCCGAGGTCTGATTCCACGGAATTCCATGGAATTGGCCGAGGCAGTACCAATTGTTATAACAGATGGAAGAACACAATACATTTTTGAATTTGCATAAACATATGTAGAGAGTATTAGTGTAGAGCGTCTGTTCATGAGACTTTGGTACTTATCGCATATGCAAGTAGCAAATGCTCAATGGAAACTGCGCAAACGCACAGTCTCGTCGGAATCTTTACTGCTTGTGCACAAAAAAGGAACAGACTTGAGGGTCAATGCCACAAGTTAGGCATCTTGCCAACTAGAAAGCTGCAAATGCATAAATTAAAAAAAATGAGTTTACGCATATTCGATTAAATGTAAATAGATGTAAATACATGTACCAAAATCTGATAATATGGTTCATTTGAACTTTAGAGTATCGAAAATACTTGAAATTATGGGTTTGAAGTATGATGGACAGGTTTTGAGCATCATCAACTTTGTTGTTCGTTGCGACATATTGAATTGAGATCATGTTTGCATAATATTTTCCATTTATCCAGTGTCAATGGGCTTGATAGAAAAATATGGAATTATGCTTAACTTCTTTTTGATGCCCTACATACACTTCTGCATATATCGCCATTAAAGATCAATTAAAAACATCAATAGTGCATTAAATTTTATAGCACTTTCAAAGATTCTTGCCACGAAAATCTAATATACATTAATGGTAATTAGAAATTCAGTAAAATGATCTCATATTAAAAGTGACATTAAGCACCGTTAATTCAGGACGTATTAAAAGAATGTTACATTTTAATGGGCTGCATTGTAATGGGATTTAAGCGTCCATTAAGGTCCTGTTTAAATGTAGATTTATGAGGTATTAAGGACAATTAAAATCCAGTTCTAATCACATGTAAATATTAATGATAGTGATTAACACACTATACATTTAAAGCTATTTAGGATTTAATACTATTGGGTGGCATTCAAATTTTAATGGTAATCTTAATTTCATGATCATTGTTTTTGGTTAACTATACATTTGACATTCCATTATTTATTGGAACTGTTTTAATGGGATCATTTCATGATTGTTTGAATGATGTCGTTAATGGGTCACTAAAATGCAAATTGCAATGAACAGCCCGGGTTACTTTCTTCCCTTTACCATGTTTATGTCTCTTTATTCATAAAGTTAATTTAATTGTCCCCGTGTGCTCAATAATTGTAGAAGGGCCCTTATATTACAGTGCATCTGGCTGAAAACCTTGAATGTTTTGAATCACATGTATTTGAAGAATTCTGTGTGTTATAATGGTATACCTTGACTTCGTCTGAATACTAGTTCTGGTCGAAAAACTTGTCATCAAAGTAATGTCTTGAAGTTAATGATTTAGTAACATGGCTTATTCATTTAAAAAAATCAGGCTGTAAACTTTAAAACATGTTTCACACACCTTGCAAACTATCTTCTCAAAAATGTAAAGTATCATATATAATCCTGGATTCAGAGTTATACTTAAACAGTCAGGGACATAACTTCTATAAGTTAAAATACATATCACTTGAGGAAGTTAAAATTGTGCCTTTTCAACAATAATTTCTAAGTGATGCTACAGAAAGTAACTTATTTAAGTTATATCTGAAATAATTTAGGCCCTTATTTTCTGAACTTCAATGACCTCGCGTACTTATTTATAGACGATGCGTACAAAATTTTATTGCATAATCTTAAAGTTATGTAATAGGTCTTTTAGATAAAATTACCCACATGGCCGTGAAAATTGCGGTAACTCGGGAATATGAAGGTGAAAAAAGACACGTTCACTCAAACAGGTTACTTTTGTTTTTGTTGCTTTAAGTATTATATTTTTTAACTTTTGGAGGTTATGCACCTGACTGTTAAACTTATTGCTACAATGACATATCAATAGTTTGAGCTATCATTTTAAAACTTTGTATGAATACTTTGCACTCCAAGAAAACATATTCATGCAAATTGAGCCCAACTATAGTCTTAGATTGTCTAAAAATGATTAGACATAAACAAAGGAAACAATCGAAAGCATGTCTAATTTAACTTTTTGTTTCTTTTTACGTGTCGCACAATAGTGGCGATTTGGTTTAATGTAATAGACACTCTGCCTTAAATTTACTGCCATTATAATATGGTTGAATTAACCATCTTTAAACTAACTGTCCTATTAAAGTCAATGACATTAAAATTAAACGTGCTACCTTAACTATCATTAAACTATCTGCCGAATTGAATTCATGACTATTGAAAATATAACATGTAAATTTAACTACCATTATACAAGTTGCATCATTAAATTAATCGAAAACTGCTGTAGATATCTTAAATTAACTACCATGAAATTAACTGCGCCATTACATTCTAGGTCATTCAAATAGTTTTACTGATATCTAATATTGCTCATATTTATAAGCAATATTTTAAGTGTCATTAAAAGTTTAACCGTTAATTTAAATCCCATTAATAGGGCATCCAAACATATCTGTACAATATTAAATAGTGTGTTGTTGATTGCATCAAAAATTGGGATATCAGTTGGAGCAGAATGTAGGCTATATTAATAGCATTGACCATCATGCTATTTCCATGGTATAGCAATCCAAATAAAATATTCAAACAAAAATACTGGCAATAATTGAATTGATTTGGTCATTTCAATGGTGTTTTAATGACAAAATAATGCATATCTAATGGTATGTGTGTGCGGTAGTGATATGTATGAGGGTGTTCAAAGATACCCAGAAAAGAGATAGAACTCAAACTCATACATGTTTTCAAACCTCATGAAACAAAGTAAACAAGCTCAGATGGAATCAGTCGAAACAAACACAAGTAAAACACGCTAATTGCTATTTTTTCTTTCCTGAGTCTCAACTAAAGCCAAAATTAAAAAAATATACCTGTGTTTAGGGTAACCTTACCCTACCTAAATTTACTGGTGAAACCTAGAATTGTTTTAAGGTTTTTTTGAAAATATATAATCTTATGCATTTCGAAAGGCGAAATGCCTTTCAAAATGAATACAATTACATTTTTTTAATACAAAATAAGTAATTAGAAAAATATGTGTGCCTACCCTACCTGAAATTTTCACACTTGTTACCCTAAATACGTTTATTTATTTTATTTGTCCTAAGTCTGTATTAGCCCAATTTAATGGTGTGTGTGTATGTTGGCACGGATGTTTATTTGTTGTTAAGATGGTTGGTGATATGTTTATTTAATTTGCTGATGTTTGCTACGTGCTACCTAGTCTGTCAGAAATCGGAATGCACTTTGCATCAAATCCGAGCATTTATATCAGACATGCGCATTTGTAATAGAAAGGTCTTTGCTCAAAAGATAAAATGTCACCTGCTATGACGATTTGCGTAATTTGTTACGTTATTTTCAGTAGCAATTTACATATCATATAAACAACACACGAAAATACAATCTGCATTTGAATTATAAGTCCACTTCCTCTATTCCCAGTTTTTGATGCCCTACATACACTTCTGCATATATCGCCATT
This sequence comes from Loripinus fragilis, assembly GCA_964019695.1. NCBI lineage: Eukaryota > Metazoa > Mollusca > Bivalvia > Lucinida > Lucinidae > Loripinus > Loripinus fragilis. The sequence continues at coordinate 22,882,187 of OZ026522.1, read as the reverse complement.
AAAGATCAATTAAAAACATCAAAGTGCATTAAATTTTATAGCATTTTCAAAGATTCTTGCCACGAAAACCTAATATACATTAATGGTAATTAGAAATTCAGTAAAATGATCTCATATTAAAAGTGACATTAAGCACCGTTAATTCAGGACGTATTAAAAGAATTTTACATTTTAATGGGCTGCATTGTAATGGGGTTTAAGCGTCCATTAAGGTCCTGTTTAAATGTAGATTTATGAGGTATTAAGGACAATTAAAATCCAGTTCTAATCACATGTAAATATTAATGATAGTGATTAACACACTATACATTTGAAGCTATTTAGGATTTAATACTATTGGGTGGCATTCAAATTTTAATGGTAATCTTAATTTCATGATCATTGTTTTTGGTTAACCATACATTTGACATTCCATTATTAATTGGAACTGTTTTAATGGGATCATTTCATGCTTGTTTTAATGATGTCGTTAATGGGTCACTAAAAATGCAAATTGCAATGAACAGCCCAGGGTTACTTTTTCCCCTTTACCATGTTTATGTTTCTTTATTCATAAAGTTAATTTAATTGTCCCCGTGTGCTCAATAATTGTAGAAGGGCCCTTATATTACATTGCATCTGGCCGAAAACCTTGAATGTTTTGAATTACATGTATTTGAAGAATTGTGTGTGTTATATGGTATATTTTGACTTCGTCTGAATACTAGTTCTGGTCGAAAAACTTGTATTTTCAGTTACGCTGCCAACTAGACTGGCCCCAGTCCTTAAAACAATTTTAGTCAATGTGTCATATCATATACAGTGAGCCACTTTAGTTACGCACCACTTATAAACTGTAAAATTACTCCAGAAAAACATAAGCTATTTTTATTCTGAGATTACCAGCGTAAAGCACATTTATATTTGCGTTAGCCATTGACATTTTATTGCGATCAGATGAGAAACAAGTGAGAAAATGAGTCTTAAAGAGAACTACCCTCAAAACACCACTTCACATTGCATTATTTCGATTGAAACTCAGATCACATTGCACATTTTCAGGGTCGAATTTCTGCAATGCCAGAGATAAGAGCCAATTTTTTCTTGACAATATCTAAACTGGACTGTGTTTGTAAACTTTATCAGTTTTTTCAAACGTTTTACTTTTTTGGTTCTAAGCTGACCAAGGTTTGAAAAAAGTTAATTTTATTACATTTTTTAAAGTTAGTTAAAATATTGTATGATTCTGAGTAAGCTAGTGATCAAAACACATCTTTTATAATATCATTTTAAAAACGATGCATCCGCCGTTTATTTTCGTAAAAAAAAAATGATTTATTGACATCAAGGTGTTTACGTTAGTGATGACGTCACTACTACCAAGGTAATAAGACGTGTCAATGATAAGATTTTTTAGTATTTTGATACTTCTATGTCAACAAGTGACTCATAACAAAACACTTTGCGAAGGAAAACCTGTTTGATTGTTGTAAGTGACGTCAATATGACGTCAAAACGCGCATTTCTTCAAAAATACAGTGTAACTAACTTCAACGACAAAAAAGAGATTTTACTTGAATAAAATAATTGTTTATGGTGTTTTTCTGTCACAACGATCACCATGGATAATTCCTAGCGCAAAACGCAAATAGAAAATATAGACGTTCAGGTTGCACTAGCATTTTTGTCAAAATTGCCTTTGACGTTGCAGAATGATTCGGATGAGTAATTTTGATATTTTTTCTCTGTCATCAAAAAGATCAAATGTCTATAATTAAATGATCATAGAGAATGTTTGATTCCAGCATTTTTGTAAAAAATGTCGGCCCTTAAAAGGTGGTTCGTAACTAAAGTGGCTCACTGTACTTGTAGCCAGTCTAACTCTGGTGGCTCTGTTTTAAGGACCTTAAAACAGAGCCATCAGAGTTAGACTGGCTACAAGTATATGACATGACATATTGATGAAAATTGTTTTAAGGACTGGGTCTAGTATAGCTGCCTACCAGAGCATAAGCTCATTCCAACATTTGCTTTGTGTGCCCTTTGTGTAAATATCTAAGTAATGGTAAACGAGAACGAGGACCCCATCCATTTTATTGTTCAACGACCTGCCAGTCTTACCGTCTTTAGCCTGGCCTCGAGGTTATAAAACTTGAGTTCATTCTCAGACTCATAATAAAGCGCCATGATTGGAATTGTGAGGTAAAACGGTTCAGGTAGTTCAGTTATGACAGCATTTTGGTCATCAAGCATTGTTTGGCCTTGAAAGCGCTTATTTAAAATTTGCTTTTTCCAAATTCATCAGTGTATATGATTCCTTCAGGTTCAAGTGGTGGAACAGAAGGACTATTAAGATTGGGGGATATGAGTGTTTTGAGGGTTGCCCACCAGTCTTTAGAAGAGAGAGAGTTAGATTTAAGCTTATTAAATATAGTGTTATAGAAATGTTGCTTTGAGTTACTACGAATCATTGTGTGTGCGTCGTTGCGCAGTGATTTAAATTTTATCCAGTGGCATTCTAAGTTGGTCCGTTTAGAATTTGCGTTTGCGTATCGGCCTCTTAAAATTTGTTGTTATTTATGGTGGGTTAATGTCATTGCGCAGTGATTTAATTTTTGTCCAGTGACATTCTAAGTTGGTCCGTTTAGATTTTGCGTTTGTGTATCTGCCTTTTCAAATTTGTTGTTATTCATGGTGGGTTAATTGTATTACATGTATATACACTACAGAGCTTTCATTCCCCAGTTGAATCTCTTATCATTGGCACATACGCATGATAGCCAAATAACCAAAAAACACTTGAAAAGAGAAATTTGACAAATGAGGAAAAAGATAGACTAGATAAAATTAAAGTGTTTCATCACGATTAAACCATAACGTTTTTATAAACCATGTGTGCCAAGCAAATACTCTGATTAGCCTGCATTTCCACCCAGTATTCGATGGCTGTGCACATGAACAAGCCTTGGGTTCTAAGCTCTCCAGAGTAGACAGGTTAGTCTCGACAGATGTACCGGCTGATCTGAGTCTTCACTGGACCAGGCCTTGAGATAAGAGCGCGTATTTGAAAATATTTTCTTTAATTCTCATCCAAAAACATATGTTATTGGTACTCAAAATAACCGTCTCAATGAGACGGTTCTTTTGGGCACCCAAAACACACGTTTTAATTGATGGGTAAGCAAATAATTACACGCTCATAAAATTTCCTTATCTTGATCTATGCTGGACATGTACTGGCTCATCTGCTTGTTTTATTCAGTTCATTTGTGCAGGCATATGTCGATAGAACTGTAAAAATATATATACTAGCTAGAATTTTGATACGCAGACATTAATGCTATCAAACGAGGGAATGTATCCGTGGCTAACTGTATTGTTACTTTTATAAATGAGTAACTTTGATGGGTCAGATTTCACCGAGTTGCTGAGCCAGGAACAACCGGATCACATGCTACCAAGTCAAGCGTGATCCATTCATCGTTGTCCTAGCCAAGAAACGTGATCTGACGTTATTAAAGTTATAAAGTATTAATATATACATGTGTACATACAACATTAAAAAGCAACAACAGCCGTTTTACGGATAAAGTTCTACAACGTTTAACATGGACAGTCGAAAAAATTATATAGTACATATTCTATTCAGATTCAGAATCAGGTCCGGTTCAACATGGGGACAAATTTAGAGTGGTGATAGGAATCGGATAAAGCTTGTAGCGTGATGCAGTATATTGTGTTGTTTTGTTTTGTGCCAGAAATACCGTAGGAAGTATCTAGGGTTTGCTTTGTAGGCGTTATATACATATTCCCAAGCCCGACGCATAGGGTAATAAGCCATTTGGACATGATACCATGTATGCTACTGGAAGTCTATTTTGCCATTAGGCTATTGAAACAACCAAACCTTATTTATAAACTATTTTTCATAGAATACGGACAACCACGTAGTTATTTTAGCCACTTCTGAAGCGTATTCTGTAAAGGGACGTTTTCTCCGCTAAAACTGTATGTTTATTTGTATAGCATCAGTGACAAACAGCGAACCATGAACAGCCTTGCGTGGGTGTTTGGGGTTTGGTTTAGTTTGTTGCTTTGCGTCCCAGTAAAATTGCTATGGTCATCTTGGGATCCCTGGATCTGCAGTCAGACACGCATCTGTAGTCAGAAACGTTACCGTCTGCGCTACGCGGCCCGGCTGACTGATCTAGATGATAAGTTGGCTTTATTGTACAATTTACGAGTGTATATACAACTATTCGCTCTTGTAGGCGGGACAAGTCGAAGACGAGTTTCCCCCTACAAGAGTGAATATCTGTATATTCACGAGTATTTGTACAATAAAATACTTGTATCATGGCCAATAAAACAATCACCTTTTAATTTATTCATCAAATATTCAAGTCAAGAATAAGCTCCACGTTTGACTGGTCTTGACGAAATTAATGAAGAGCATAGATCAAAGGAAAGGCAGCAAAGTCCTGATGCAAGTAATTTTGTCATGGCATTACTCATGCTTTATTCTTTCGATCGATTGATAATTTAGCCAGTGATGTTTGAAGTTTGGCGAATATTAACTTAATTTGTGATGTCACTATTAAAACACAAATGATCCCAATAACAGATATGTCCATTAAAGATATATCGTGTGGTACTGATTCCAGTTAAAAGTACAATAGAGAATATATCATGAATGTAAGGATGGGATAGAAAAGTCCGTCCTGAGGATCACCGATTGGCATCACGAGGCTTGCCGAGTGATGACAATCGGTGATCCCGAGGGACAGATTTCTTCTTTCCCATTCTCACACAAATAATGGATTATTTTTCTTGCTCACTACTAGATACCCCATTTTATATTCGAAAAACATAAAAAAGGCTTCCAGAAAATAGTCACTACGCTGAGATGCGACATTTTGATATCATTTTAACACAGCAATGACGTCACGGATCGACGTGCAACCAAACTGCCACCGACGTGCGGCTGTTCGTTTTTTATCTTTCAAAAGGGGTTGGTACGGGTATGTTAAATAGACAATGTGAATCCCGATCTGGTGTGCGAGAAAGTATATGTATTAGACGCCTATTTAAGAATAATAATACGAATGCCCGTCAGAACCTATTATAACCGTTGCGGTTATAGAACGGTGCGCGTTGATTCAGTGTATAATTATGTACATGTATCAAACAAAGGCTTGGTCAAAATGAGCTCGGTCAATGGAAATAAATTGACACAAATTGTTTATGTCTGCATACAGATTTCAGCTACCATGATTAAGATGTCAACTAATGCATGCAGGAAAACAGGAAGCTCGTATCGTGACTTTAACTCAGGCTGCTTATTTTAATTGGGGTCTCGTGCAGAAACATGCAACACGTCTGTTCTTAAGTTAGCAGTCATGTGCATAACTTCCAAAAGTTAAAAAATATATTACCTAAAGCAGTTAACTTTTAGCAACAAAAATAAAAGTAACCTGTTTAAGTGATACTGTCTTTTTTCATCTTCATATTCCGGAGCTACTGCAATTTTCACGGCCATGTGGGTAATTTTATCTGAAAGACCTATTACATAACTTTACGATTATGCAATAAATTTGTGTACGCATCGTTTAGAAATGTGTACGCGAGGTCATTGAAGATCAGAAAATAAGCTACTTTTTAACTTGAATAAGTTATATTTTTGACGGACTAAAATTTGACCTTGGCGTAAATAATTTCTGATATACATGTAACCGAAATAGCCTCACTTTGAAATCATTATGAAAAGACACAATTTTAACTTCTTCAAGTGACATATATTGTAACTTATACAGGTTATGCCCCTGACTGGTTAGCGTGCAGCTCGAAATTCCTTTCGTTAAGATCAATTTACAGTTTTAATTTTATTTTACCAACGCATGCACACATATGTACTTTCACTTTAATCCTTTATACGAGTATACTAGCGACTCCTAGTCCTAAATGCGTTCTTTGGCAAACAGTGTAGACCCATATGAAATTCTGCATCACGCAGCATTTCATCAGGGTCTACACTGTTTGCTAGGACAAAACAATCAGCAGCGAAAGAAGTACATTTGTATGTGGAAATTATAACCTTTGACCCCCCTCAGAATATAGAATGGAAACTCCCAGGTTTATTGCATCAGACCAAAAAGGAAGAATCTATTTGGGGATAAAGGTTTAAATTAGCGGTATAAATGGATCTGTATATGGGATTGTGTTGCATAATCTCGTGGGCGAGCAGCCATGGCAACGACGGTCCTGTATATTCAGGGTAACGACAACCTCGTGCATCCGCATAGTATCGCCAGATACCAGTGGCGGCTCCAGAGGAGGTTCATGGGGTTCGCTTTAACCCTCTCCCCGCTCTCCGTTTTTACATATCCTATTAAAATGCAATAATTTGGTCAATGAGACCAAATTATTTCATTTTTTTTTTGGGGGGGGGATATTTAAGAAAAATGTGATAAAATCAGCAAAGCGAAACCCCCACACCTTTATACATGTACATATAAACCCCCTTTCCAGATATCCTGGATCCTTCGCTGCTTGCATACATAAAATATACATAAAAGATAAGGGGCAGGACAAATAACTGGCATCTTGCCACAGGATATACATGTAGCAGTTACTGTATTTGTGTGCTTTAAGAATGCGATAAGTACAAAAGTCATATCAGCTAGCCCAAATTATTATTCCATTTCACTTGAGTAAAATTTGTTCTTAAAAGATTTATCCTTTGAAGGCAAATAATGCACAAAACAACTTAAAGTGTATAGTGTGCAATTTGTCCGATCAGACTGTTAAGTAACGTGTAGACCAATTCGACAAGGATAATTTAAAATAATAACCTCATTTAAGTGAAACAGATATCCAGCCGCCCAGGCTCGATTCCCACCTATGACAATTGGAATTTATTTGCACCCCATGACAATATAACAACCAAAGTGTTTCGATCTTTGGAACGATGAGGTTTTATTTATATGTGAGTCTTGAATTGACTCAATCGATACGATTCGACTGTTTCCCAGCCCGAATGCACTTCTCTCTTGCTATTTTTAAGCATTCTTAAAATTTCCACTGTATACAATGTACATGTACACATAAAATGAAAGGTGGCAACTTTAGGCATGTCCAGCTACAAGGTATAGAACAAAAGTAAAAGTAGCACGCAAACATCAATGATAATGACGAAAGTCTTTCTTGAATAAATTGCGATTCGATTCGCTAGAGAATAAAGTGGCGTTAGATTATAGCGTGTCTTCATATATACCACTACATTAGCTTGCATTGCCACTTGACAGTAACCTCGTTTTGTCTTCAGTATAAATGCCAGGCTATTTTATGCTTATACGCAGATTAAGCGTCTCAGTTACAGATTAAACAACAAAAGACGTCACAGTCATAAAACCAATCTATGACATCATTAGTGTGTGTGTGGTGAAGGTGGGGGAACCAAAACCAAAATAAACGTACAATACAGTAAAGCCTGTATAAAAAGCCCACTCAAAAATAGACAAAACAAAGATCTTTATAACAATTGGTAGCTTAATGAAGGTATAAAGTATAGCAGAATGCTCCCCTTGGAGCATTCTGCAATACTTTTGACCTGCATTTAGAGATAATTCGTATTGAAACCAAATATTCGGTCTTTTTGAGATCGGTCGTTTTACACAGTTTTACTGTACATACACTGAAACCAAGTTAAAATCGGTCACTTTTCAAACTCATTATTTCTGAACAAACGCTAATAAAATTGAAATGATGTTTTGCCTATATATGTGCATTTTAATGGGCAAACGATTAGCAGTGTTTTTGAACAGTTTTCTTTTACTTCAAAGTCTTTTTGGGTTAAAAATGCAAAAATCAACTTTTTTAAGAAAAAATGGTTTTGAGAGTAGTTTTTTTTTATAAAATTGACGTTTGGGTGGTTACAAACTGGTCTGTCCGACTTGAAAAACACCAAACAATTAAAATTTTGCTTTTGGTGGATTTTTTACGCATTTTTAAAATGTTGCATTTTTCAAATTTTTTCGAGATTTTTGAAATTCACCAGTATTTCCTGGTAAAATTGTTAAATGCACTTAATTTTACTTGAACACTGTAGGCTAAACACAGAAGAACTTCATAAGTCTATTTTTGGCGATTGTTGTTTTAGGACTACTGTACACTTCTGGTTTCAATGTGAAAATTTAAAAATCAATTTGGTAGCATATTTTTTTTTGTTTTTTCAATTCTCAAAAAAGAAGGGTTACGTCTTGTGATAATGAATAATCGCTGAAAATCTCAATAACATGCCGTTGAAAATTTAGCGTACAGAGCAGTGCAAAGTCTCTATATAACTTGCAAGCTTAATGCTGAATTTCAATGATTATTGTGCGTACAGGAATTCAGTGAACAACGTTTTTCTGCGTTTAGTTCGTTATGTGCGGACTGATCGCACAATGACCACCAGAATTTAATACATCTATACACCGCCTAATTGGTGATATTTTTTTCGTTACAAAATGTATTGTCAAATGGGCTGTGATATGATGGAATTTGTCCTCATTTGAGCTTCTGCATTTTTTAATTTACCCTAAATGCACCTTTGTACGGACCACTGCCTTTAGTTTACTACATGTATAGATGAATAATTATACGGTTTTATAAGACGAAGTAACGTGTAAGGAGAAGGGTCTCTTATCATATCAAAATCAAATGCAAATTATGGCCATAGTTTGGGCGCAAAGAATTTTGGCATACGAGAAAATATTGAGGCCTTCCCAGTGGGTACCCGTCCGCTTGTTCCTATGAAATGAATCTCTGTGTTCCCCTGTTCCTCAATTCAAAATCTTGATTTTCTGTGTTCCCTGCTTCTTCTCTAATCATTAGATTTAAAAAAAATCAAACTTGTTTTATTAAATAAATTGAACTTTCTATCTGTTTATTCCAAATACTGATTTGTTGACTCCAGAAAATGCAAAACATGCATGCCAAAACGTAATTCCGGGCAACTATAAGTGATAAGATAAAATAATCACAGGGCTCACCTGTCAGGTGTGATTCAAGTGAAAAATAGACTCATCCAATAAAAATAATGCTGAGGTTGGAAAGAGAAACTAGTGATGGGATGGGAATGTGCATGGAAACAGGTTGAACAATATATCAGCCGATGTTTTGGGGGTGGCTGGGAACTAAATGTTCATGCGAAGTGTATCATAGGCTATAAATAATGCACCAGTCATTTGTAACCACTGCTCCACCGAAGCCTCTGAGCAGGATGGGGATATAATGTGCTGTGCTTTTGCTTTTACGTTGTCTCCACAATGCGGAAGAAATGTAGCTGTCGAGCAAGCAACACAGGCCACGACGTGAGAAAACCTGTCTTTTGGGTTTCAAATCCGACAAATCGAGTCTCGGCTAACCAGGCTAGATAGAAAATTGATTTTTTTTGCACGAGGAAATTCTTGGGATGATTCTTCTCAAAAAGCAGATGACAAAGTTGCTGATGATACTGCGTGGATGCGCAGGCTAGTCTGGTCCTTTATTGTTACAAATCACCGAAGATAGGTTTTCTCAGTCGCGGTCCAATTGCTATATGTGTCATTTAACCATGACACATATAAGAAACAAGATGCGAAATTTGATTTTCGTGAAATATGATAACTCAGACAGAATTGTAATTTGTGCTGTCTCTTCAAAGCATTTTCAGTGAATATATAGAAATACCAAAAGTTATCCTGCTGGAGACCGTTTTCTTTATCATATACGAAAGTAAACATGGTAATCATTGAACTGTATAATTCACGTGCTACCCATATGAACTACACTGAGGAAAAATAAGGATTTTTCTAAACCGAAAATGACTAAGTTATTTTATTTCACAAGAGATTCCAGACTTATTTTCCCATCATAAATATCCAAATATGCAATTGTATATTAGGCGGTGTTTTATTATATGTATGTGCAAAATTCTGGTCCAAAATTTTATCATTAAAGACATTTTAAAAAAGAAAAACGATGTTCACTGAAATTCTGTACGGACTATAATCTGCTAAAAGTGTTTGTGTTATGTTGTTGAGTAGCAAAAACGACGCGTCCGAAGGAATCAAAACTTTTGAGGCTTATTTTTCTTATATCACGCTAGCCAGTAACACCTTCAAACAAACAAAAACGTGAATTTGTGTAATGGTTTATAACGTAGAAAAAGTGTAACTTTTTGAAATAAGGGTACCTTTTCCCTAGCTTCGTCCATGCAAGAAGTACATGTACACGTCATTATTAAATGAAATAACTTGCAGAGTCTCGACAAAGTATCGCTTCACTGAAAAAACATGAATTTTGTATACCCTATGTTTCACTTTCTGAACTAGCGTAAAAATGTAAGGTGACCGATTAGCAGTTGATTTTAGTATATACGCAAGTAAGAACACTTTAACCCTTTTCGGACCAATGGAACATGCCATACAAATGCATACAATAAAGTCAGGATCTTCCATTGTATATTATTGAAAGTCACAGGTCATGATTTCCAAAAATACGTTTAGTACATGTATTGTATTTCTTTTTCTGAAGATCACTTAAATTGCCTTAGCAAACAGTGCATACCATGATGAAATGTCACAAGATGCGTAATTTCGTTTGGGTCTTCATTTTTGGCACAGTACCCGTATAGAGGTTTTCGGTCAGCAAACACTGTTTCCTAGACACCACCTCTCGATCATTTGGCCAAAACTGATTGCTTCATTAAGGTACTTGATTGTATCGATTCCTGATCTTTGCACCAATACTTACTTCAGAAAAAGGGCAATCTTAAAAATAGGGGAGGTATAGAATATGAAATGTCAGTTGCATGCGGTAAAATGTTGAAAGCCGTGTTTATTGCAATGAATATGGTAAAAAAAATGCACCATACTAATCATGGGAAGTAGTGATTTCGCTAACAAAATCCAACTGTAGCGCAAATGTACTGAAGGAAATTTCTTAGCATTTCAAAAGTGGTTTGAATCTGGGAAAATGACCCGAAATGGGAAAAATGATGGTCTACATAACATAGTCTGAGGTCCATTATTAAGGGGAATAATAATATTGCTTTGTAATATACTGAACTACTAAAGAAACCTGACACTTTTTACTTGCTTCAAACTCGTAAATTACAAATTATAGAGCTAAGCCGATATGTGTATTTTAATAACAAGACATTAGAAAGTATTATTCGAAAAAATATATAATATCAAATATAGAATATGACGTCACAGCGTCAAAAACACCGTTTTATCACTTTTAGCTCGGGAGGCTATGTCTAGATATTATTTTTGAAAACTCTTTTCATGTATGCAATGCCAATACCAGTACAGACAAAAGTGCAATTTAAAAATTTGCAATTTCTTGCTGTGACGTATGATATGGGGTTTTAAGTTTTGCTTTTGACGTTGTCTAAACGGCAGTGCTTTTCTCCTTTGTTTAAGCAATTTCTAGATACTGAGATGACTTGGAGTCATCCAATCATTGTTAGAGAATGCATTTTCAAAAATCAGAACTTATGGTTCGCGTCACGTTAAATGGTAAAAGCAGAATAAACCAAGTTTAACGTCAATTAGGGGACAACGTAAACTATGGATAATAACCGTTTTTTCTTTGTCAGCGTATGTCGCCGTTTAGTGTGTGCTGTCTACTTTGTTATAGTGCCAATAGGATACACTTTACTTCAATCGCGTATGAATTTCAAGCTTTGCAGAATACACATATCAGCATGTCTTTGTAACGTTTGACGTCGCTAAATGGTTGTAGGCGGCAGCTACGGAGTTCAAAAGGACTGAAACATTGTCAAAATGCATTCCAAACATCATACAAGGTGAAAAAAGTTGATAAAGTGGCAGTGCTTTTTAAAAGCTCATAAAACGCTGATAACGAAAAATTGACGTTAAGAAAATGAAAATAGGTTTTTGGGTTGAACAATGCTTACATGCTTTATTTGAATGCCAAGAAGATGTCAATGAAATAACAAAGAATTACACTCAAGCGGTTTCTGGTGAATTGTGCGTGATTTCTTTGTTCTTGCGAAAATTGATTTTAGGGGTTGCGTGACGTTTTGATAGCTGACGTCTGAAATAAGTTTTTTTTTTTTTCAAATAATCTCAGTGCATCTTTGTCTACCTTTGTTCAGCTTTACGCAAAGGAAAGACAAGTGTGCATCGTATTCATTTACAACCAAATAATTGACACACAGTATGTGTCAGGTTTCTTTAGTAATTAAGTATAGTAATACCAAAATATTATTTGTTTTGCAATGCGATTCGAAACAAGGAAAAGAAACTGTACACTCACCACCACAGTAAAGCAACCACCTTCTCGCATTAATAAGATTATTGAAAGACCAAACACGCCGCAAAATCAAGTCTAGAATACCAACTGACACTCAATGGAAGCAACCAACAACAATAGAACCACAACCTTAGAACGGGCATTACTGGTTGCTTTAATGCATTATGTATCAAGTAAACCTACTAATGTATCTAAGTGATTCGCCAAAGATGCCATTTTCTCCGTTTTGTACCATTTCTACCCAATCCATCATTCAGTCTGTCGATCCAAGACAACGACCATAAATATTGTCTCCAATAACTGAAAGTTTGTTCTGTGTCATTTTTTTAAAAAAAAGGCATGCTGTTTACCTAATGTTCATCGTCCCATGCTCTGGTCCGCTTTGAGTGGTTTTTTGAAAACTCTCTCCCCTCATCAGCTAATCAATAAGAAAAACAACAACAAAATACGTTGTCATGGTTGGGGCCCCTCTTACAAAACTTTCTGGGTCCGTGCATATGTTTATTTATTCATATTTTTGGCCGTTAGTGACTGATCAATGGTAGCTAGAGGTAATGTCTGATATACTGGTGGAAACTGCTTAATGAAGAACTTTTGGAGATCACTCAATTTTAAGGTGGTCTAGAAGAGGTACAAATGAAATAGAAATACAACAAGAAAAAAGCTTTTACCATTTCCTATTTATCAACATAATCAGCAACTCTCTCACACACAATCTCTCTGTCCGTGTCTGTCTGTCTGTCCTTCTCTCTCTCTCTCTCTCTCTCTCTCTCTCTCTCTCTCTCTCTCTCTTAAACGTGTAGGTTGATTATGGCATGTTTGATGTTGATGACAGTGTCTTTATATTTAATCCAAAATTGCATTTATTTACTTGGCTGCTAACAGCATACAGCATATGCACATAAGGCATGTCTGTCTGTCTGTCTGTCTGTCTGTCTGTCTGTCTGTCTGTCGATCTGTCTCTCTCTAAGATAGGTCTCGGTAATACAAATGGTGCAACAGAATATGTTGGTAGTTGTTGTCATAGGATAAAATAGTAAGATGTGGACAGTTGCTGTCATCGGATAAAATGAATAAGATAAGCAAGTATCTCTTCATATGTATATCTCCAAAATGTAAGTGAATACGATCAGGAAATACCACAATTATACACTGCAAACCAACCCACGGCGACATGAAAACTTACGATTACAAGACATCAGTAAGACAATTCAAGTAAAGCAACCAGATCTCTCTTCCTCGTTACGATGATTGCAAAACTAAATAGAACACTAAGTAACGCATTATGATACCAAAGACATAACCCCACAGCAATTTGATGAACAAGCAACAATGAATCAACAACAACAGAACCACCACCTTAGAAGGGTGGGGGTCGGGGTTAAATGCATTTTACTGGCGCCAACTCTTCACCCTTGTTTATCTTGTTATTAAATACAAAAAAGTGTGTAGCTCACCTGAAGGCTTCCTAACTGATACAATACATCATAAAGGGAGTAACAAACGAATCAAATACACTATGACGAAACAAATTAAGGCTCACTAATCATATATAGTAAGAGCTAAAACAATTCTCAAGTTGAGCCATGGTGTGCCTAACCAAAGACAAATATCAGGCACCAGCCAACGGATGAAAGCTTTACGTTAGGGACATCATTTAGTCCGTGACCTGATACCGTCGTGCAATTAATTAGTCGTCCATAGCTATAAACCGTGATTGGGGTATTACAACCAGATATACAGACTGTTGTCGCAAGATATCCATGCTAAAGTGAAAATATGACTTCAATTTCTGAACTGATGAAATCAATTCCATTTTGCAAATGGAACTTTATTATCAAATGTCGATTAAAGACCCCTTCAGCGGTTCTAAAATTGGCAAGGCTATAATTGAAATCGACAGACAAGTGAGAACGTTCAATTTGTGCAGGTACAATTCTGAAAATAAGCCAGTTCCTACTTTACGCTGAACTCATACAATTAAGTGATGGCTGCATTGTATGTGCAATTCCTCTTCACTAGGGGCCGAAATAGACTTCGCGAATTCAAGTACATTTTATGTGCAATTCCTCTTTACTAGAGACCGAAATTGGAATTCGCGAGTTCAAGATCATTTCAAAAACTCGATAGTAGGTACGTGTAATACAAACACTGTTAGCAGCTATCTTAGAGAAGATTGGCGAACAATTTTAATTCCTTGATTGATAATTGAAATAACCCCAACAAACCTTTTCAGAATAGAGATAATTTACAACTCTAGGAAATGATACACTGACTTTGATTGAGTAGGTTCTTGGGAAAAATCTCCATTAAAGTAATGAATATATCTTTGAAAAAGCATTTAAACTTAAACTGAATTGTGGACAAATTGAAGTTTAAAAAATGATATGGTTGATTACTTGATTTCAGAATTGCATACTTCAAACTTGACAGCAATTTGATCAAAAACATCCATTAAAACATTAAAAATACATCTTTGCCGGCATGCATGGACTGCAATGTATAATGAAACCCATATTCACCATGCACAAATGATGATATTTGCTACAAAGGGACTGCTTGTAATTTTTAGATTACTAGTTATTAATGACATGTACAAATGTACCTCTTATATATTTGCATACGCAGAACATTATCACATTGCAAAGGTAAAATAATCATCTGAAATGCATCATTATGCAGTTAGCTTGTGAAATTCACCATCCAAAAAATACAAACTTAACAAATGAACAAAATCACATAAAATGGATATTTTCACAAACAGTCTATACTACTCTTTAAGTGTTGTGTAAACTCCAGCGAATTACCCACACACTTTACATAAAGCCCCTTTTTACCCAGTTTGTGCGTGATTCGCCGGAATTGAACATAAAATCAACAAAAATGAAATTCATTCCTATGAAGAATACACTGTATGTACAATGCGGAGTATAATCATAGCATATGTAATGGAAATGGAAAATAGAACGACACTCCAGCACTCAAGCATATGTTTAAGAGATAATCAAAACGTATCATTAGAAAAGGCTAGTTCATATAAATCAAAATGATCACGATTTTTTGCACATTCTTGTGCTAGATGGAAGAGAAATGTATTGATTGATATATGACTCTTATGGTTTTAATTAAATAAAGCATTTATTTTTTTCTGTGAAACAGTGGGGTAACTGAGTTTATTTATTGTTCATAGTTTCCAAAGAAGGGAAACACATGTTCTTTTCAACATTAATATGTGTTTTGTGTTGATGCTGTGCGTCACAGTCATTGTTTTGCAGTCACGTTGAGACGTTTCCTGGGTTAATCATTACTATGCATAGGATGAACCGTCTTGCTCAAAGACACAAAGCAACGAGGCTCGAACCAGTGACCCCTTGATTCCAAGTCAAGAATTCTACCAACTGGGCCATCGTGTTCCTCTTTTAAAATTATTTTCCTCATTTAGATAATAAGGTTGTGATGGTTGTCACAAAATATATCTGTTTGTGGGTTTGGTGTGCATGCGCTGGCCAGAAAGTTTTGTCAGAGGGTTTCAAGTTGGCGTTTTTTTTCTTCTACCCAATCCATCTTTCGGTCTGTCGATCACGGCAAGCCTCGTGATGCCAAAAAGCGATCCTCAGGACGGATTTTTCTATCCTACCCTCACACTCATGATAGATTCTTATATTCTTATAGTGTGTGTGGAGAGGGGTGACCCCTTTTTTTGCCATTTCTGTAGTGTTCTTTCTACTGTTGCAATCATGTTATTGTAACTTCGGAAATTTTCGCGAGTTTTATTTTCGCGAAAACAAAACCCTCGTTAAATGACAATATCATTCTATCGTTTACTGATGTAGGTAAATCATGCCCTAGTCGCGAATTTTTTTATGTCGCAAATGTGTCTTTTAACTCTATTCACAAAAATAAAATTCTCACGAAAATTTTCAAATTCACAGTATATAGTAGGATAGTTGGCTGGTCTACTTTGCTTGCGCATTTGCTATCATGTGACAGTCTGTGTTCTATGTCATTTACTCGCGGTGCCGTGGATTTGTCTGTGGACTGAAAGTATGGAATTTCCTAGTGTAGTAATATTCACTTGGTTTCAGCATTTGATATGAAACATCTGTGTGATCTTAACCGTCTTTATGTTTGAACAAAGAAAAATCTAGGGTGATGATTTGCCAGTATATATATCTTAAGCACCATCCTCCACCTGCCCCGGTTTGCATCCGCTATAAGTTTTTTCCCAGACGGCGATTCTGTTGTAACAGTTGTTGATTGGCTGTTTGCAGTTGTTCCAATTATGTGTAGGGGTAACGTGTTATATTTACATTTCCACTGCGAGTCTTTAAATGAACCTTTACATTTGAGATGTGGTTCATACCTTCATGAACAAATCGATTTAAGCAACACCCACATATGTGCCATTTTAGCGGGCTAACGTCATGTCCATCCAATAACGTTGCTCGTTTACTGACGTTTGTGTGACGTTGAACACATATCACCATGACGTTAAGCGCGGAAATTTGGCGTTTTGGCTGTTCCAAACCCTACGTTATGTCTGATTTAATTCAAAATATCTGGAAAACCAGCCAAGTTAGTTGAAAATTGAAAATTGATACTTGACTGATAATATAAAATGTAAATATAAACAATACATTCAATTTTTGGAAGGTTCATGGAATCATGAATACTTCGGGTCTCTTGCAAAGTTACCCCGAAGTATTCATGATTCCATGAACCTTCCAAAAATCGAATTCATTCCTTAAGTGTACTTGATTTGTGATGTGGTTCTTTGTAATCGTTCTTGTTTTGCAATCATCTTGCTGGGGTAGAAAGAGTTGGTTGCTCTACTTTAATTGTGTTCCTGCCATCGCGTGGTATTCTGAGTTTGTGTCCATTTCTTGTGGTGCTGTGTGTTTGTCTGTGCTCTTTGACTATGGAATTTCCTGGTCATACTCAGTGTTTATGATTAAAAAATCAGTTGTTATTTTTCTTTAAAAAAAAAAGTAAGATAGCAAACCGAAATATGTATTAAAGGCATGCTGCTCAAATTCATGTTCAGTAAACTTTACATCTACTATTCAAGCTGTCGTACAAAATGTAAGTATAAACTGCATCAATAGTTGTCAAGGAAAAATGATGAAAGAAAAAATAATTAAAAGCATATAGAAACATAAGCGCATAAAGAAATACCAATGTTTCTTTAGGAAAAAAAGAAATCTGAAAGTAACAGCTTTGAAGAGTTTCCATAAAGAAATTAAAAATAGAGTGATTTTGACACTGCAAATCTTATAATTTATAAGTAAAGTAAATTATTATTGACCAACATGTCTGGACAAAATACCAGACTAGTGACAAATACTCCAATTTCTACCTAACCTTTTTTTCCAACGTGAATAAGGACTAAAAGCCTGAGTGGATCCTTACTTGCTTACCCGAGCTTAATGGTAGTAGTGATCAAACTGCACTTTTTATTTTGTAGAAATTAACTTATAGAAGGCATCCAAAATAAACAGTAATCTATTTAACCAAATATGTAGGGATTTAAGTAAGGTATGTCCCCAGGACATCTGCTGCCAATGTCAACGAATGCATCCGAGCATAAAATTCAATAATATATGAGCCGTGACATGTGATTTCCAACAATGTGGTATTTTGACAAGTGTAGACTCAGATGAGCCTGTGCAGCCTCCTTTTAAGCTTAGAATTTCAAAATTAAGTCCAGTCAGAAGCTTAACATTCATAGAATATGCAAAACACTAGCAAAGGCTCTGATCAGACTGCGCGTTTGCGCAGGCTGATCTGAGACTTTGCTAGTCGCACATACCACATTGTTGGAAATCTCATGTCACGGCTCATATGTGGTTTTATGAAGATCTGAACGTATTTTAAGATATTACGCCTTATACGAAGAGTAGGGTGGGGAAGAGCTCCCAGGACATCTGCTGGTTAGGTACATGTGTAGTTATTTTTGGAACAATATTAATTATGATTTAGGAGTGGGGACCTGAAATGTTATTTAAGATATTTTAAGATTCGTAGACCTCCTGGACAGGACCATCTATGGCCCCGGTATATTAAATTGAACAAACTTGGAAGATGGCTACAAGGTGATACTCCATATCAAATACAAAGGCTTGTAACCGGTGGTTTCAGACAAGAATATTATGAAGTAATAACCTAGTAAATGAGCCTATTTAAAAAAAAATGTGCAACCTTCTGGCGGGCCAATTTTTAGAGGCATGGATATAGCTTAAGATATTTGGTAGAAGACCCCTATATGATGAAGCACAGCAAATATCAAGGCTCTAGGGTCAGTAGATTTGGACTAGACTACTTTTTTTCTGCTTTCCTTTTATAAGCCTATGCAAAGTAAGAAAGAACGCAAATATCAGAAATCGATAAAATCAAGCACCACACCTGACCCAAGACACCACATGGGAAAGTGACACAAACACAATAAAACTTCACATACAAGAGAGCCAAGAAGTCAGCCATTTCCCAGTAGGTGACCACAAGGCTGGAATGAACAGACAAGCAAACAAAACAAACAAGAAACATAATTTTACAAAAATGATCCACAAAAAAGCACCGCCTTGGAGCAATCATTAAAATTACTTTTACTGGAGGGCTTACATGTAAACTTGTTTCACAGCGCTAACCTCACCCTTAGTTCATGTAACACCCAGAGCTGTGTATTCTTATACACCTTGTTTTATTAGGTGATGATACTTAACAATTGTGCTGTGCAGTTTCAGAAATATATATATTATGTGTTTTCTATATAAGTTAATGTAAAACGTGTGGCACTGGAAGGCGAGTCATTTTGGCACCAGGTCCATATTCTTCAAAACAATACTAAACGGCAACTAAGCTATGCTACATACCAAATAGCAAGGCTTTACACCTTTTAAGTTCAGACAAGAATATTTTCAAAGTTTAGATTTCGAAATTAAAAATTAGCACGTTTGACCTATTTATGCAACAACTGAAACCATTTAAATGCCATATAATGATTATTACTGTCAAAGGGGGTTTATGACTGACGAGCAACCACCTTTTTCGTCCACATCAAGATGATTGCAAAACTAAATAGGACACAAATTATTGCATAATATACAATAAGCACAGAGCCCCCACAATGGGAGCAACACTAAACATTGAATCAACAAAACAGAACCATCGCCTCAGAACGGATTCAACCTAAGCCACTTTGCGGCTTAAATGCATTTTACTGGTAGTAAATCTTCGCCCTAGATTCTGTCTTAGTTAGAACACCAAAGCTACCAAAGCTTCCTGACGAATACAATGTATTGCACAGAGAAATAATCTAATCAAAACACACTATTGTGAAACAAAGAAAATGCCTTATATAGTCAGAGCTAAAGAAAACTTCAAGTTGAGCTACTGTTAGCCTGGCAAAAGCCAGACAGCAGGCACCAAACAACAGATTAAAAGCCTTTTCTTACGTCAAGGCCGTCAATGAGCCTGAGGCCAACCGTGCAATTTAAGAGGCAACCATTTGATTGCAAACATGCTTATTCATTTGCGATAGGAATAACCCATACTTGAAGCATAATTATATTTCACGGTTAAACCTTTTAATATCTCTCAGACGTGTATCTTGTATTGTTAAAGCAAGACTGATGCGACAACTAAGAGGTTTTGCACGCAACATAACAATTACAGCTGAGTAATTAATCACAAAAAAATCTATAAACACTCAAATACGGCTTCATTCCATAGGTTTTATGAGACTTCTTAAAAACATTGCAATAATGTCAATTCTTCATATTCGCCACGTCAGCCATAAAAGTATCTGAACAAGTTTGTGGTCGGACAAGTCCTGATATAGTGAGGAGCAAAAGAAACTTGGTATGCTGTTTTGTGGGGGGTTTCGATTTTGTTACATAATGACAAAGTCATGGGGTTTACGCCATATGTAATAAATAATGAACATTGACCAACAACTTATAAGAAAACACAGTGACTATAATTGAAGGGGAAACCAGTTGTAGCACTTTAAAGCAATTGGGTCAAAATATCAGATATGCTTTGAAAAGCTTTCTATTCCAGTAAACGTTAATATTGAGAACGTAGGCGCCATTTATGTACATAAAACTATTCAGTTACACATCTTAATGGGGCTTGTTACAATTCATTTTTGCCACTGTAAGAGAATGGTGTGCTGTATGTTTTATTTTTCTCCTCTGATTAAAAATACATTGGATGAGAATGGCCAGGAAACCCTACAATTGCAGACTACCCCACGCCTTCGCACATATAGACATAAAACACTAACAGTTACATAAACAGTGAGGACACATTTTAAATCAATCTGAAATGCCTCGGCCAATACAAATTTTCACTGCATCGTTTGACCTGATCTTGTGTTATTGAGTATAATAGCGAGAACCAGTGCCAGAATTATATTTTACTTGTTGTTTCCCTTAAACATGGATAGACAACCTTGACGTTCGCAAAGATGAAACAAATGAAAGAGTGATTAATAAGTTTACTTGGACTTCCACTAAGCATTTAAGCCCCCACCCCCACACCCCAGTGGGCAATGTTTCTGTTGTTGTTGATTCGTTATTTATGTTGCACCAATTGAGGCAGTTATGTGCTTGTTTCATGTTTTGTTGTACAGTGCTTTGTGACCTTTCTTGATTGGAGAGAGAGAGAGAGAGAAAGAGAGAGAAAGAGAGAGAGAGAGCTGATTGCCTTACTAACTTTTTTTTATCTTCCTAGTGTCTTGTGTCATAAATGCGTTCTGTGGTTCTTAAGCACAACGTCATTGGTTGGCCTGCATTGTGTGATTAGGTATTTCCTGATCACACTCACTACTATCTTCAACGTGCTAATCCGCGGTAATAGCATCGCTCGAGGTTTTCCATTCATGAACTGTTGTTAACAAAAGTTTTCCTTGATTTAAATGTCAGTGTGGCGGAAACTTATAGAACCGAATCGATTTAAAAAGAATTTTGATTGGAAGTTAACAAGTTGTCACAGATAAACTCAATAAATATTTGATAAAATATCTCAAGATCAAATTATAAACAATGCCTCTATTGATTATATTAACGCGGATTCTTGACGGTTTATATCTTAATAAAACCCAGTCTGCTTTCTTGATTCTCGCTATGTTTGTTTTGTTTGGTTTGATTCTTTAAGTCCAAGTCAACAATTTTCAGTTATGTCGGGACTGGTCTTCCTGGGTTGAATCAGTACTAAGCAATGATTAATGTGTCTTGCTCAAAGACACAACGCAGTGATGCTGGTTAGGATTCTCTCTATTTATAAAGGATCCTGTTGGTTTAAGAGACTAGGTCTGTAACTATGAACTTTTTTCGATTTTGTTTTATTTTCTTTTTAAATCATTTGTAAAAAAAGAATTAAATTATGTTTTCACAATAAATATGTTCAGTACAGCTGAAAACTGCATGGGAAGTGAATTATTATATAAAAACAGGTGTTTTCTCTTGTTTGTAATTATTTACGTCTTCCAATAATTCTAGACAGTTGATTTTTAACATAAATGCCGTTGTTTTGATAGTGATAATTTGTTAAAGTTTACGAAAATGGTAAAAGGTTTACCTGAATTTGAGTATATTTACTGTATTCTTGAAAATAGAAAATTTGTTTCTAAAATTAGAATATCAAAAGTTACAGACTATGCAGCTTTAAGAAGTTGTTTACCTGTATCTGTCAAATAATTGTCTAACATTACTGACAAATCTATTATAGAGGCAAGGATTGTAGATCACTGTCTGATCTGGATCCCAACTGTTTTGTAATAGAGGTTTCTAAAACAGATGACAAAACAGACGCCTTAAGGATTGAATATGAAAGTTTTGCCAAACCCAATAACACATTGTTGTAATTGATCACTAATGACGTCATATTCCGCCATTCCGTCTTTTTATGCAGGGAAGCGGATGTCCGTGTTTTAGTTTCAAATAAACAAGTGGTGAATACTTTTAGCATTTACTGCCTTCATGAGCCAGTACACAATATTGTATCAATTATCGCATTGGTGACCAGTGAAGACTCATACGCGCAGTCTCATCAGAGCTTTTGCTGCTCGCACTCATGAAAGAAAGGTGGTAAAGATCAGGAGTCGACTCAAGTACCACACCTGATCCAGGATACCGCATGAGAGAGTGAAAAAACACAATTAAACATCACAAACAAGAGCCAAGAGGTCAGCATCCATACTCAAAGTATGGATGCAGATGAACCCAAAAACCATACATTACCATAACACCATCGCTTGACTGCGCATGTACTTATAAGTAAAGGCTTAATGCATATGGGATGGGTGCCATACTGTCACCGGCTTGACTCTATTTGCATTTGTTCAGGACTCTGGATAATATCGCGTAATTAAAAAAATATATTTTCTTATTTCTCAACAGAAACATATGTTGTGGGTACTCAAAAGAACCGTCTCAACGGGACGGTTCTCTTGAGCACCCAAAACATATGTTTAATTTGATTGAATAGAAATTATTCACAATTTTGCGCTCAACAATTTTATTTGTTTATCTGAACTGATGAATCTTCTTTCTGCTAACTATGGTCCCTAGAGTAACGGCGAGTGTCTATGTCAATAAAACAGTACGCACCAGACATTTACAACAATATAAATCTATGTGTTTATAAGTGATTGTAGCATACGTAAATTAACTTTCATGAATCGTCTTAGAATGATTTTCTTAGCTTACTTAAATTCCCGTGCGAAATGGTGAGGAAATGTGCTCAGTGTTATGCAAGTTCATGTACCTGACTGTGTACTTTATAATTAAACACTTAAAACCCTCCCTTCAACATACAATTTCGGGTCAATATAGACCCGCCCACATGGGGTACGGGAATATCATTTAAATCAATCATGAGTGTGAAGGTCGCCTCGAAGAACACCGTTTGTCAAAGCACGAGGCTTGACGAGTGATGGCGATGACGGGCTCACCGATAAATTCTTCATTTGAATTATTCCCAAAAGGCTCCCAGAAGTTCCTGAATACGCTGAGATAACGCCAAACATGATGGTCACTTTAACGTGACACACTGTGTAAGAAAACATGGGCACATGTACATGTAGGGTAAAACACTGATATCCGTATCCGCGTTTGGAATTTGTGTGATGGAAACTGGAGCTATGCTGCTGTTGTAACTACACAGTCACATGTGTCTTCTCGCTCGTGTGTCGAACATTTTGCTTCAGAACGCTTGACAGCGTATCATTTAACGTGATGTGTACCTCGGGGTATAAAAGAGCCTTTCATCGTATTAGCCTTGTTACAATGATAATGACGTCAAAAAATTCATTAATGACCACCAAGGCGATCTGTCTTAAGTATAGATTCGACTTCCTCATTTGTCTCATTAAGCCCAACTTCTGTGAGTGTCACTGGGGCATTATCCTCGTGGATTTACATAATGTTGATTACATGCAGTTCATACGAAGACGTTTTTACATTAAACGTGACCAACATGGCGGCCATTTTTGAAAATGAAAAATTGAAAACTCTTTTACGTGCATACTGATTGCTGGATTGAGCTGAAGTTTGACGGGACGTATCATGTCTTTTCGAAAATTTTCCATAAAGTTTGATACAGTCCAGTCAGGATGGTCCATTATATATATGAAGGGACGACATGTAATAGCTTCCTATAAAGTGAAGTAGCCTATTCAATCTCTGACGATATTTTTTGTCTTAGCAAACAGTGAAGACCCTGATAAAATGCCGCGTTTCTGGTGTCTTGAAGGTTTAATCAACTCCACGAGACACAGCTGTACAAGTTGCAGTCACAAGACGAAGTAAACAGAAAAAAATCTTATTTGGAAATAGTAAGAACTTAATTATTAGTACATTTGTATGAGTGAGGGTTGTGCATACGGATTTAGACCGTTACTCGTTAATGTGAGTGAGCGATGGGATTATCTCAATGAGTTTGAGTGGAGTGTACGTCGAGTGGAGTGTACGTCGAGTGTGGGTTGTGAATATAGCCATTAGTGGAGTGTACGTCGAGTGTGGGTTGTGAATATAGCCATTAGTTTTGAAATCAGCAGACAGTGCATTCTCACAAGAGTTAATTGAAAGTGCAAGACCTATCACGCCCACTATTACCGAGTTAAGATATAAAATACTTTCTGTCAGACAGCAATAGTTCGGAAGAGATTGCGAAAGGGAACGCTACATGGAGACTAACCCGGCATATCAATTGCTACTGCTCTCTCCGTATTCTTGCAAGACCTGCCGATGCCTCATCTAGTTCTCTTTTAGTCAATATCTTAATTTAATGTAAAGCCCTGAGTCATGCAAGCGGTGATCGCATAATATATAAAAATGGCGGTCCAATCCCAGTGTGCACCGGGCGAAAGGCGACAGGTCAGTACGTGCTAGCGTGCCTCCTGTCTGTGACAATGGCTCTTTCCGTACCCTACCGCCCGCGTTTTTGTACTTGTCAATTTCGCATCGAAAACGCGGTTAGAAACGTGAATGATACGCACTGTGTTTTCAACGCGAATTCCAATCTTTTTGGTCAAATATCATTAAATTTCAATTAAAAGGTCAATTTCAAATATTTTTTAAACCAAACTTTGAATGAAAGATATATAACATATTAGACGGGATTTTCATTTGGTCGCCTGGGTTATGCCCCTGGGATGGGACCTGGGGGGTACAGGGGTTGGGTTTAATTGTTTTTCTCGAAATTCAAACAAAATGGGGTGTGTGAGTCACTCACATGAATGGCACGTCCAATGGCACACTTCATTTAGTCCCCGTCCCCTTAGTTTTTTTTTGGGGGGGGGGGGACCAAAAGGTCAAATATCATTAAATTTCAATTACAAAGTCAATTTCAAAGAGTTTTAAACCAAACTTTGTGTGTCTTCTCACAAACGAAAGATATAAATTTTATTACGTAGACGGGATTTTAATTCGGTCGCCTAGATCATATCCCCAGTGACGGGACTTTGGTGTGCTGGGTCAAAAAATTTTTTTTTCCGAACACATACACAGAAAGTATGTTTATTGATGAATATTTACAATTTAACTCTAGGAGAATCTATTTTACACCTCTCTTTGACCGAACGTCTCTTTTGACCCATGTGTAGCTGCTTACTAGGCGTCTTAAATCATTGCAATATCCACAGCTATCATATATATCATGTCGACTTTGGTATGGACAGTCATTACTAACCATATTGCCTTCATGATCCAGCACACACTATTGCGTTACTTATCACACTGATGACCAGTGAAGACTCATACGCGCATTCTCATCAGAGCTTTTGCTGCTCGCATACTCAATGTATGGATTCAGTTGTAGCCTCAAACCAAACATCTGTATTATAAACCCGTCGCATGACTGCGCATGTACTAACAAGTAAAGGCTTAATGCATATGGGATGGGTGCCATACTGTCACGGGCTTGACTCTATTTGCATTCGTTCAGGCCTCTAGACAATATCGCTTAATTAAAAATATATTTTCTTATTTCTCAACCGAAACATATGTTGTGGGTACTCAAAAGAACCGTCTGAACGAGACGGTTCTCTTGAGCACCCAAAACATATGTTTAATTTGATTGAGCAGAAATTATTCTCAATTTTACGCTCAACGATTGTATTTGTTTATCTGAACTGATGAATCTTCTTTCTGCTAACTATGGTCCCTAGAGTATCGGCGAGTGTCTATGTCAATAAAACAGTACGCACCAGACATTTACAACAATATAAATCTATGTGATTATAAGTGATTGTAGCATACGTCAATTAACTTTCATAAATTGTCTTAGAATTATTTTCTTAGCTTACGTAATGGTGAGGAAATGTGTTCAGTGTAAGTTATGGAATTTTCTCGTGTGTACATATCGTATGTTATTTATCATTACAACTAAAAACTACATGTAGCATCCATATAATACTTAAAACCCTCCCGCCAGCATACATTTTAGACCGACCCACATGGCGTTTCTCTGGCAGGCCGATAGTGACACGCTTTTAGATGCGAACCTGGCTGCTGGAATAGGAATAGTATTGAAATCAATCATGAGTGTGAATGTCGCCTCGAAGAACATCGTTTGTCAAAGCACGAGGCTTGCCGAGTGATGGCGATGACAGACTCACCTATAAGTTCTTCATTTGAATTATTCCAAAAAGGCTCCCAGAAGTTCCCGACTACACTGAGATGCAACGAAATATGATGATCACTTAAACGTGACACACTGTATAAGGAAACATGGGTACATGAACACGAAAGGAAAAAACTTAGATGTCCCTATCCGGTGTATCCAAAGGTATTTGTGTTACGGAAACTGGAGCTAAGATGCTGTGGCACCAAATACATTGTAACTACACAGTCACATGTGATGCTCACTCGTGTGTCGAACAGTTTGCATCTTAATGACCGTTCCAAGTCGGTGCCTTTTTTTATTTTGTGCTTGTCTTTGCCAAAATGTCTTGCGAATGTCTTGCAACCTTGTGGTCACCAGCTGGGAAAGGGCTGGTCTCTTAACTCTCCTGTATATGATGTTTTCATGTGTTTTTGTCACTTTCCCATACGGTGTCCTGGGTCAGGTGTGGTACTTACTTGAAACGTTTGACAAGGTATCATTTAACTTGGTGTGTACCTTGGGGCATAAAAGAGGTTTAGCCTTGCTACAATGATAATGACGTCAAGAGTCATTAATGACCACCAAGGCATTCTGTCTTAAGTATAGATTCGACTTCATGATTTGTCTCATTAAGCTCAATTTCTGTAAGTGTCGTTGTGGCATTGTCCTCGTAGATTTACATAATGTTGATTACATGCCGTTCATACGAAGACTTTTTGACATTAAACGTAACCAACATGGCGGCCATTTTAAAAATGAAAAATCGAAAACTCTGTTATACTGCTTGCTGTATTGAGCTGAAGTCTGGCGTGGCGTATCATGTCTTTTCGTAAATTTTGATTTGTTCAAATAAATATAAAAAAATATGATCACGATATCGATGTTAAGATCATCAACCCTTTTAAGACCAATGCAAGTTTCTATGAATTTTGATACAGTCCAGTCAGGATGGTCCATTATATATAAATGAAGGGATGAAAGATACTAGTTTCCTACAACGTGATGTATTCATGTATTTCATCTGGGTCCACACTGTTTGCTTAAGTGCCCATTGAGCAGTTTCTGATCCTTAACCGGTTAATCAACTCCACGCGACAGAGCTAGAGTTGGTGCAGTCTCTAGACGAAGTAAACAAACAGAAGACAATAACAACAGCATTATTCTTTAGAAATAGTGCGAACTTAGTTTTGAAATCAGCAGACAGTGTATTCTCATAAGAGTTAATTGAAATTGCAAGACCTATCACGCCCACTATCACCGAGTTAAGATATAAAATAATTTCTGTCAGAAAGCAATAGTTCGAAAACAATTTCTTGGAAGAGAATGCGAACTTTATCGCTATATGGAGACTAACCTGGCATATCAATACATGTACCTTGTGCACATTGTTGCTGTTGCTCTCTCCGTACTTTAACAATGCTGGAGATAGCCACAATTTAACACTATTTTCGTATCCATCAGTCTTAGCATTTGTTTTTGGATGCCCAAAAGAACCGTCTCATCGATACGGTTATTTTGCGTACCCACAGCATAAGTTTTGGTTAAAGAATACGACAATTTTGTTTTTTAATTGCGCAAAAATGTAATTACACACTCTGATCTAGAGGCATGCAGTTGTCAGTGTTCCATAAGATGTCCATACTTTTAAGATATACTAGAGGACTTTGAAAACGCATCACCATACATTTGTATTTTTGCACTTTTCTAGCAAACCGTATATGCGATTGAAAAGTTACTCGCAGGTTTAAATGTGCAACCCAGAATCGGTATGAATCAGTCGTTAATTTGACTGCACTATCACGCGACGATGCTGATGACGTCAAATGGGTACATACAGCATCCAGCCCATTTCTGCACAGTTAAATGAAGCTTTTTGTTTATTTTTATGTTTAAACTATGGCGTGTATGATACCATATAACCAAACGAGTTTGTAGACTTTTCCTAATTAAAAGTAATTGATAACTTCAATATTTCGAAAATAAACGTCAAATTTGAACATCGATTTATAGCTCCTTTTTAGAAACATTTCCATAAGTTACATTTATGCACGCTTTCATTACTGATAATGAATACATACACGGGCAGCCATGTGGGCAAGACGTTTTGATGTAATTCATGGCAGGAGATCTGCTGTCATGTGATCGAGAACGTCTGAAAAAAATACGTTAACGTCACTTGCATAATACAAAAGGCGCGTGATACAAGCGTAATTCGTGCATAATCTGTCATTTGTGTATGCCGTTAACCCCATCCAATAAAAAGGGATATACGAAATCGAAACTTTGAAAGGCCCAAGAAGTTGAATTTTAGTAATCAGGGCGGTTGGTACTTTTAAAGGGGTAAAATTTTGAGCACACCGAACTGTCGATTCATTTCTTATCGTTCAATGATGAATGTGCAATCGTGAAAGAAGCAAAGGACGCAAATCTGTTGAGTCAGTAATCAAAACTAGCGCGTGTTAACTTGCAGCTGAATTCGTGTCCTTCAAAATCGACCACCCCTGTCTTAAAACGGATACTTTTTCAATACCTTAAAGTAAATTAACAAACATCAATTTTCTAGGACATACTACAAGCTGATCAGACTCTTATATGCAATACACAAATGTAACAATTACAATTATCTAGCTGACATTCTCAGGGTTTGTGAAATGAAGGATTTAATCTGGGTGATACGTTTTCAAAGTTCATAAGTATACATGTATATGCATCGTATTATTGCATATGCGTCACTCCTTGGCTATTCCTTGGGTACATGCATTTAGCTAGAGATTTAAACTGTACCTTCCGCTTCTTCTATATTTTGTGTATGAGAGCATAAAATGCTCTGATTAGACTGTACCGGTGCGCATTGGTTGCTCGCCAATGCAATAAGTACCAATACCATGCACTGGCCGAAATAATGTTTCTAAGATAAACTCGGAAGAAGACTAAAATCTTGTTAACAATTTGTCTTGTCGGATTAAAGCATTTTCTGAAAACATCGTATAATCTGTCATTTATCTTTGGCGTTCCACTACTGAAATGTTATCTTAAAGTCCACAAAACATAGAAAAGCACTTATCTCTATAAATGGAAACAGGTTCTTTTATTTCTATGTTAGCTATATAATGGAATGAATGCACAGGCACGTGCAGAGATTTCTGAATTTAGAGTTATGAAAGGTGATTTTAAATGTGGGTTTCTGTTACAACGGACTTTTACAGCGAGTCATTCGAGTACATGCATGGGCGGATCCTGAGGGGTGGGTGTAGGGGTTCTGGACCCCTCCCCCGTACTGTTGGAAAACCACAAGTTGCAATGTGTTGTTATATCTTTCCGTCGAAATACTGATACGCACCCCCTCGAGAATTATTTTTCGACGAAGGTCCGTACAGCTCTCTGTCAAATACGTTGATGGCTACACACAAATTTTCAGGATCCCCCACCCCGGCGGAATGTCTGGATTCGCGCATGACATTGATGGTCTTTTGATATGGAATTATGAAACGAGCATTTTAGCTCGTTTCATTTATTGCATATTTTAAGAACCGGTTGTAGGGTATTGTACAGGTATTTCACGACAAAATCCTTATGGGATACATGTAGCACTCAATGTTTTGGTACAGTAAAACCTGCGTAAAACAGCCATTCAAAAATAGTCAAAACAAAGAATTTAATGACGCGACAAACGGTAGCTTAATGAAGGTCGAGGGTATTGCAGAATGCTCCCCTTGAATAATGAAGTTGAAAATGGCGCTCGTGGATTCCGACAGAGAATGACTAAAACAAGTTAGCTCTGCTAACGACACTAGATAGAAGTTTTTTGGTTGTGAACACACTTTCCAGAAAGCCAATACATTGCCCGATTGTAACATAAGGGCGCTGGTCAGATTGCGTGAATGTGCAGTGCAGACTAGCCTGCGCCTTTGTTGTTCGCGTGCGGCAACAAAATCATGCTTTCTTACGGTGTTGCCCAAAGTGATGCTGGCTTTATCAAGACTACACTCAGCAAAATAATACTCCTGCAGCTTCTAGCAAAGGTCATTTGCTTATTATATGATATTTTTTGAATATGGGATAAGTAAAATGAATTAAAATATTCATTATGGTAATAAAAGATTCAGACTGATTAGTCTGTCTGTATCTAGCTTCATCGTCGGCTAGCACAATATATTAAGCAGTATTTTTGAAGTAATAACTTTCTATTGACATTTGGAATTGCAGTGTAGTAAATGAATGGTTCTGTGATATCTCAAGTATTTTAGTGCATACATGTATTACAGATGTAACGTAAGTTTTCATTGGCTATATATGTTAAACGCGCTGGTCGCTCAGTATTCTGCTATAGTTTCAAGTGTTAGGTACGTTTTTCAGCCAAAACGAGTTAAGTTCACCAATTCGGTCATTTTTGTGTCCCATCCCCATTTTAGCATGTAAACAGTGTATTTTCTAACGCTTTAGGGTTTATTAGTTTAGTTTAGGTTTATGTCTTGACAATCAAGTAAAAGAAAAGCAATGGAAATGGTCAATAGTCATTTCTTACGACGTTTATCATTAGCAAGTACCCCCGAAATTGCCGAAAAATGCTGTCCCATCGTCATACTATGTAATTTTAAGAATGTATTATGCTCAAATGATTGTTCTTATAAGCAGTTTTCAACTTTATTTTACTGACACTCATATATACCTTTCATTTAATGTCCCGCATTTGATTGAAAAGTGAAAAACAAATTTTTTGTGGAATTGATGATTGATGTCCCATAATCTAATGTGAATTACGTTACCAATTTAAACATCTCACAAATTACACACCATGCATGTTAAGCTCACATCAAACATCTCTATGTCAAGAGGATTAATATGTGCACGGACAAAAGAAACGAATTTGGGGAAATATTTGTTTATTTTTCCCAGATGAAAAGATATCTGAGGTTGTCTAAAAAATATGCAGTTTTGTGAATTACGTTACCCTATGTGTATTATTTGTATAAGAAGAGGTACAAATATTGCAATTAAAGCCAATGTAAGAACTATAACCAAACTATATAACAAACCATACAAGAACTTTACAAGAAGTTGTTTGCACAGAAAAAAATAAGTGAACACATAAATTTGTGATATACGTTACTGTGAACTACGTTACTACAATTTTACTAAAATCCAAATACTTCTCTAACTGCATACACTAGCCGAAAAAATGTTTGTTTTTAATCAAAGCAAATCTGTCCCAGTTAATAAAGATCAATTTTAACCATATTGCACTTGTCAATTAATTTTAACAAGGATTTACCTATATGCTCTGGGTACATCAACTCCCCTATTCATGTAACTTACAAAGATACTCATTATATCAACTCACTATATGCAAAGTAATCTGTTTGAAAAGCAAAATTGTAAAGTGTAAATCTCTGAACGATTGGTCGTATGGATTTTGAAATGAGCTGGATTAAACATAGGTAACGTAATTCACAAGTAGGTAACGTAATTCACATTCTACAAAAAACCAGATTATTCCAATCAAAGGGCCAAAGGCAACACATTTGCGGTGATTATAAGTTTCTGACTTGTTGTTCAATTGTTATTTTCCCTTTTTCAAACCATTTTTATCTCGTTGCTGCTACCACTGGAGGTTTATTGGTGAGTTTATGTTTATACTTTGGAATTGGCACTCTCGCTTGTGCATCCTGGTCCATTCCAGTTGATCAAAGTGACCTTTAGTGTTCTCATCACTTATTATGTTGATAACTACTATGGTTTACATGATAGATAAAACAGTTAACTTGAATTTATAACTTCTTATCGTCAGTTGAAGTGAACAAATTAGCTATGTGAATTACGTTACCATCAACATTTTGCCATTTTTCTGAGATGGGCGTATCTTTGTGAATGATGCAAACTTTGCTTTTTTGTAATATATGTACATGAAAAGGCAATTGTTGAAGTTAGATTATCTATTCTGCATTGTCTTAGTTTGTAGTGAGCCACAACACGTTTTTCAAATATATGGAATATTTAAAATCATTAATCTATAATCATATTTTAAAGTGTTATTCCAACACGATTAATGGAACTAGATGCAACAGCTTACTTCCAATGTGCAAAGCATGATGTAAAAAGTGTTAAGCAACACACTAGAACCTGATATTTTTCAGAAAAATAAATGTTTCGCAGGAATTATGACCAGAGTGTAAGGTATGTGTATTACGTTACCGACCTATTGGCACAATGTTCTTTATACAAGAATACAATTTATTATTTCCAATACCAAAGAAGAATGTTTTTTTTAATATTTATCATCTACTGTTTCTACTGTTTCAAAACCAATAATTTTCTTCTGGTCAACTCTTCAAATTTGATGGATACAATTAAAACGATAATTGTACTCATAGAATTACAGCTGAATTCCACTGTCAATTCATAACAAACCTGCTTAGAGCATGCTGAGAAGCAAAAACATGATATAAATTCTACATAATAGGCTTATTTGATCAACAAGAGATCCAAGTAGAAGTGTATGCTATAAAAGCTCTTAAATATTTCAGTCTTATAAGAAATTTGGTATGTACAAGTATACTTCATCACAGTAACGTATTTCACATTCAAATTCAATGGTGCTCTTTGTGAGGCTGAATGAATTGAAATTTTTGGATGAGCACTTTTTTTAGACATCATTATCTAATGGACCTATACCAATAAGTAAAAAAATAACATAATAATGAAAATCTAAGCCAAAAAAATTGTGGGACAAAAATTGGCTGCAATTGGTGAACTTAACTCGTTTTGGCTGTTTTAGTATTTCTTTTTAAATGACGTCAGTAAAAATAGTATGTTACGTCATAAAGGAGGGTCTGTACGACATGTGCATACAGCTACAATTCAAATTAGTCTGCACATCCACGCAGTCTAATTAGAGTCTTAGTTTTCCGCCTGAAGAAACAATGAACCCTTGTCTACACATAGAGCACCCATCGAAGACTCTGATCAGACTGCGCGGATGCGCAGACTGATCTGAGTCTTCGATTGGCGCACATGCCAACTTGTAAATATACCTTTTAGTGGAAGTCAGAACGATTGTTTCGGTGATACATTGTACCAAAGGCAAGTTTACCCTATCTTTCCAGTTTTAAACTTTGGGTCAGTTTTGTGCGGATTTTTGTCCATGATGTGTCTTTATATGTATAGATTTTTTTCTATGACTTAAAAGACAATGAAGAATATGATTCCATCTTGATTGAAACAAGTCCAAATATTTACATGGAAATTGCTTATCGATGATTGTGTAGGGAAAATATAATCAGTATATAGTTCACGACCAAGATTAAAGCTAAAAGTAATTTCTGTAAAGACACTGCTTCGATATTAAATTCAGCTATTATCCTTAGGTTATGAGCATCTTATTGACCGGTTGACCGGTCCCTATCATAAGACGTGGACGTGCAATATATATGGCCTACATTAATATGGCCCCCGACGCCTGAAACCTTTCGTTTGGGCTTGCCATATGGTCTGAAACCAGAGACTAATCGGAAAATGGAAATTTTGCATGTAAAATGTGTAACTATAACTTTACAACGTCTATAACAACAAAGACCATGAGCAGACCGCGCATATATCTGGTCTGCGCCTTTGTTGGTCGCATTCGTTAAAAGTAGATCGTCTCGAGATGAGGCATATGTACATTAATATGGGGTTTGTATCACAATTTTGTTAGATTAGTATATCGACTTTGTTGGTAATTTTGACCAGAGGATTAGTTCCCATAAAATATTATACATATACAGTAGATGGAGCCATTATACACAGATAAAAATTCATAAATAAACCGATGCTCCACACTATATCATCATTATCCATGCAAAATAATGAAACAGCCGGAAATGCTTCATTTGCAGAGATCAGTCATCATCATTAAGTATTGGATAAAACAGTCTGGGATGCACCTAAATTCGATATTTTCAAAGATTAATAACCCTTTGGAAATAAAGCAAAACATTAATACAAATCTGAAATTGTGTAGGTTTAATGTAGTATGTTTGTCAGTTTCTACTACCATAACAGCATAAAAACAAAACAAACACTATGAGGAAGTGCCACAAACACAGACCAACGCACGGCATCGTGAGGGTGAGACACAAGACTCGGACAGCAACATGACTGCGAAACACAAAATTTGAGCAGCGACATGAGATTTCCAACAATGCGGTTTGTGCGACCAAAAAAGGCTTACTCTGATCAGAGCCTTTGCTAGCCGCTTGAATATTTTATGAGTGTTAAGCTACTGACCGAACATAATTTGGAGCTTCTAAGCTTAAAAGAAGGCTGTACCTGCTCGTCGGAGTCTACACTTGTCAAAATACCACATTATTGGAAATCACATGGCTTAAATGTCTTCCTCGGCAAGATGGTTGCATAACTAAAAAGGACACTGGAACGGAACTATACCATAAAATAAGCAACTAACACCCTTGATAATAGGGGCAACAACAACCAATGAATAAAAACAACAAAACTTCCGCCCTCTACTGAACAGCAGTTGGGGCCACCAGTGGTTGCGGGCTTACATCTTCACCCTGACATTTGATGTCGGCATATGGCAAAGCTGTTTGGCTTGTATAGACACTTCTTTGCAATGTATCATTCTAGGGAAACCATTAAATCAAATTAGCATACTGTAACGAAACAAAGAAATAGTTACAAACTCATAGACAGCCACGGTGGGCCCAGTGAAAGACAAACATCAGGCACCATCCCAACGACGAATGTTTAAGGCCAGAGTTGTCATTGTATCTGAGGTTTGACCCACCGTCATGCAACATACATGTAGTTGTAAACCGTCACTGTGTTCAACCAGTCATGCAGACTGTCGCATAATTCCTATTTTACCCTTTGCATACTGAAAAACCCTAAACGTGTACTTATAGTATAGTATAATGCTGCATTTCATAAGGGTCTGCGCTGTTCGCCAAAATCACAAAATATTCAGGGACAGAAATACATCATGGTTTAGAAAATTCTACATACAGTGGAGATTTCGGTTTCTTATACAACCACTCAATTCCACACTCACTCACCACTCACTTGCACTCAGGTACCATGGCGGTACCGGTACGATCACTCAGTGGATCGATATTTGGAATGATTGGAATGATATCGGTCATACCATTCCACTCCTTGCGAGCAATCGCAGAGCTCCAGAAAAAGTCTGAACTCAGGGGATTGTTATTCCTAATAATTAATTCAGCAAGTACCAATATTGAAATAAACATCTAAATACTTTTTCATTATACTAAAACAGTCTTAACAAACCCTATAGTCAAGAAAAAATAATAATAAGTAGACGTAATTAAAGAATTTACTTATGGTTTTCAGAGAACATGGTTCTGCATTTCATTCCTGACATCCCATTTATTAGTGTAGCGCCATTATAAACTTACATAAATAGTAAGTAGTAGGTAAAGAAAACAGTTATTTGTATGAGCTATTCAAAACCATATTGATAATAAGCTGAATTCGACATATAAGGCACCTAAGAAACTAATTTACATCCAGGGAGGAGGGAGGATAGTGCTTCAGCATCTCCACCTGATCACATTGTAAACAATCTTAACCCATCTTTTTTTTCTTATCAGTGTACCTTGGTACCTTTTTACGTGTTCTATGCGTCCAAGTGATTAAAATGGCCGTTAATTTTCACACCTAATCATAAAATCAGCTGACCATATACGTAGCTAGGCAACCAGTTGCCTCTAAATTTGGACTGCTTTATCTACATGCCAGTGTGAAAAGGGAACTTCGATTATAACGTCTGATAAATTTTGTAAACAGTATAATGGTGCGAAACTGTTTTAAAAACAAGTCTTGCGGACTGGCGAAATGCTTTCCTCAAATAATGCGTTATGTTTTTTTTTCCAATATTGAAAAACAAAAACAAGGGGAAGATAATGGCCATGTCTTTAGAGTTCAACGATTTATCATGTATCATGTATATTTTCACACGTCATGGGCATTGACACGACACGCGACCTAATAGAATACCTATGGTCTGTTTCTTTTATCGATGGCCCAATAACATAAGCAAACAGTTTGGACTCAGATCAGACCCAAAATTTTATAAGGAAAGATATTTTTAAAAAGTTATCATGACAAAAAAGCCGCGAAAAAATCACTCAGCATGCAGAGTTGATATGCATGCATGTTGACATAAATACTAATTTTGCGACTAGGTAAGGGTCAATCAAGCCTGCTCAGCTACAGAGTACATGTATCTATATAATGTAGAAATTTTGCTTCTACAGAGAGAATAACGAAAACGCTGTGCTTACCACGATGATTTGCAGTCTGATCTGCACCATTGTTGCTCAATAGCAGCACAATCACGTTTTCTTGTAAATTTCCAAAGGATATAGTTTTAAAATCTGACGGCAGAATTAATCATAAACAAGACGGCTTTTCGCCAACCACATTTGAGCCACAACTTTGTGGCATTTGACAGGTGCAGGCTCGGGCGAGCTGGTGCAGCCCCCTTTTAAGCTTAGAAACTCTAAATGATGTTTGGTCAGTAGATTAATACTCATAGAATATTCAAGCGATTTGCAAAGGCTCTGATCAGACTGCCCTTATGCGCTTCCTGGTCTGTGCCTTTGGTCGTTGCACACACAACATTGAAGGAAATCTCATGTTGCGGCTCTTTTTAAAAAAAAAAAAACATCGCTAAAATATGACGTTTTCACAACCTGTTAGCAGTCTTTTGTTTCTGTGGGGCACAGTTCTATGTGTGTACTGTTTGCGATAGTAGTGTATGTAATATATTAACTATCGGTGTACATCTATCAAGCACCCCCAGCCAGCATTAGTTCAACTAATGCTTGGGGTGCTTGATAGAGGTACACCGATGCTGTTGTGTTTGTGTTTAACGTCCCACCAACAGCAAGGTCTTATGGGGATGGGGCCACAGCTTTTAAAAAGTATCATCAGACAGACTGGTGAAGCCAGGGATCGGCCCTGGGACCCCTGGTTTACATGGTAAGTGGCTTATCCACTACACCACGGCGGCTCTTCCCCCAGCATTAGTGGTCCTGGATCCGCCACTGTAAAAGACTTGCGTATATGGACCTATGATTAGTCATACAACTGTTTTGTCTTCTGTTTAACATTTTTAAACTTTAATTAGCTTGTCCATTATTGGATATCTTTCCTTTGCATTAAAATTTTCGTTTTTTTTTTTGATCGATGATAAAATTCATAAAAAAATAATATCGTGCTCTTACGCATCTACGAATGATGACCAAACCTACATTTGTATTGATATCTAGCCATGTTCGACTTTAATATAAGACATTTCTATATATTAATCAGACCTCCAGATGCGTAATAAAAACATTTTTCCTGTTTATTCATGTACTGTCGGTACTCAACGGAACCGTCTCAAAGAAGACAGTTCTTTTGAGCATACATAAATATGAGCCACGACATTAGATTTCCAACAATGTGGCATGTGCGATCAGCAAAGCCTAAGATCAGCCTGTGCATACGCTCGGTCTGATCAGAGCCGTTGCTAGTTATTCTTTGACTGTTAAGCTACCTGTACTGACTGAAACAGTAGTTGGAGATTTAAGTACAGGCTCGTATGACTTAACAAAATGAACACCAGTTGGAGTTTATAAGCTTAGAAGGGGCTGGGCAGGCTCGTGTGACTTAACAAAATGTCACATTATTGAAAATCACATGCTGCGGATCAATAATGTTGTGGGCAGTCAAAAGAAGCGTCTCGGTGCACAACGCTGAAAAATTGTTGACCGGGAAGTAACGCATTAACACTTAAAAAGTAGAAAACACATTACAAATAACGTCTATGTCCTTGAGCAAGACACTTTCCCATTGCTTAGTCCTGGTTCAACCTCAAAAAACTCGTCCAAGATGACTAAAATTATGTAATAGGTCGTACA
The DNA here is from genome assembly GCA_964019695.1 of Loripinus fragilis. NCBI lineage: Eukaryota > Metazoa > Mollusca > Bivalvia > Lucinida > Lucinidae > Loripinus > Loripinus fragilis. The sequence continues at coordinate 22,843,869 of OZ026522.1, read as the reverse complement.
GGATCAAAACAAACAAAAGGATCAGAATCGAATGATAAACTATGAAGACCGATTAGTTCTGCTTTAACAGCTATGTTCTGTTCGATTGTTTGGATCCAGAAAATAACTTCAATAATAAAAGGTAAAAATGTTTTGACACTTGGAATCACTGGAGAAATGCTAGTCAAATACTGTTTTAGTCGGAAAGTAAGTATTCATCTACACAGTTACATGTGACATCTCAGCTGCCACTATTTTTGGTGTAACCTTTCTTTTGATTTTAAAGCCTTTTTTCTGTTCGATTGTATGAGCCGGATAATAATACAAGAATAACACGAATCACTAGTGAAAGGCTGACCTTTATTTGTAGAAGGAAATTAAGCGTAAATATACACCAAAAAGGTGGTAGCTCAGCAGCCACATATTTTGCTGCCACCTAACACATTATCAATACACAGAGCGGATACGTAAACGTATTAAAGACTTCAATATGCAGACCACATCAGATCCAGCGTAGTTGTCAGTCTTTGTTTTAATCGAAAAATATATACGTATCAAACAGATCAAAGCATACTGTACCGCTCAAACATACGGACAAACGAGCTGGGGGAGAACTTCCATGCAGCTAGCATTTACTCGATCTGAACAGTCTGATCAGACACTTCATTGGCCGCTAAGGAAATACCAGGCCCTTAGTTACCGAAGATGTGCAGATGCATAGGCTTACATGTAACCGAATTATCACTGGAACTGCAAACTCACACTTATATTACTCTTCTTTTAAAATTGGAATTTGTTTGGCTAACCAGACAACTTCATCCCTTAATGGTAAGAATATCATGAAATATTCCAAGAAATGTTTTTAATAAATGTTTATAGCTAGAAGGCTGAAATAATAACTTCCTTTAAAAGATATAATTGTTTTGGTAAGCATGGTAAATAGTAATCTTTTAATGAGACATATCGCATTTTGTCTATTGTGCGATAAGTTACACGTTTATGTTTGCTGGTCCCATGACATTGTAATTTTAAGTATCTTCGGTCATGTCGGTGCCTTTAAAGAAGCATAAAAACGCGTACATGCTTGACATCGCCACAGGGTATCAAAATGTTTATAACTAATGAAATTCCTCACCTTAGTCGATTGGACCAGTCCATTTCTATTCAAAGGGTTGTTGAGATGTATTCTCATTTTTTATCCAACTTAAGATTAAACGTTTTGAACAGAAGAGACCAAAAAAGACGCCGCCACATTCAGTTGCGCCTCATCTAGGCTTGCAATGTTCGCATATGTTCCACGAAAAGGACGCTGGCTTATATGGGGTTGAGCTGACTGACATATTTCTTCATAAGGAAGTTTTTAAACAATAACATAGTGTGATAAAATCACCGGTTTGTGGACAATACTAAACTCTTGTTCATTATTGAATTTATCGACCGTTGACCTCAGCAAGAACACCATCATTATATTATAGCAGAATCCATTTCCCCTAGTCGTTTTATTTGCCCCCAAAACGTTTACCCCCTGGTCGTTTCCCCCTGGTCATTTCGCCTTCACTAGTCGTTTCGCCCCACTATTCTCTTCGTTCCCGTAGTCGATTCACCCCTAGTATATAAGAAGTTATGCCGGGTCTAGACTAAAGCATACGGCAAAAATCGCTACATATTTTAAAGGCGTGCATGATCATAATGCTTGGTACTTCAGTACGTCACTCTTGAAACTTGCATGCACAGTGATGTAGTTGGACTACATGCCTATGTATCGTCTTCGTCTTCATCTACATCCCTACTTTAGCTATATGAGCTGAAATGGCTCTGGAGAGACTGCATAAAGGCGCAAGGCTCCAATTTGAGCGAGCCAGTACCAAGAGAAAATAAAATCGAGTTTGAATTAGATCTACAGTGTATGTTTATGATTGCGCGATTTTCAATTCTGTGGGAAACTGAATAAAATTATGCAAATTAAACATGTTAAAGATAGAAAGAAAAACTAAGCATTTTCTGTTTATTCATTTTTTTTCTGTAGATATAGACTCCGTCTTAGCTAAGCTATTTACTTAAATGAATATGAACCTTGCACACAGCGCAGACTCAGCTCTGTGAGGCTCGGTGGTGTTTTATCAGGTCAAGCTCAAACCAGCATGCCCACCAACAGGGGCTCATTAAAATAGTGAGATGTCGCCTCTCGCTCGTTTAGCTGGAGCGAATAACGAAGGCGCTGATCAGACTGCGCCGATGCGAGGCTGTTATGCGTCTTTGTTTTTCGCGGCCAACAACATCGTTTTTTCTCGCATGTACAGGCTAATTTTTCTTTACATGCTACCCAGGACCCGGAATTACAATGCCTCCTTAAAGTTAAGCAAGACTTAAGTTAAGTATTGATATTTCAACATGCTATATCAAATGCTAAATAAATTGCCTGGATCGATGTGATATTTGTGGTCAAAGAGTACCATTGTGATCTTCAGAAAATTAAAACTCTTTTGATTTTAATCACTTTTAAACGTTATATTTCGCATCCTGAAAAATCAATACTTAACTTAAGTCTTCCATAACTCTAAGGAGGCATTGTAATTCCGGGCCCAGATCTTAGTCTATGAGCCCTTATGATAATCATTATAGATTAAAGAACGCTAAAACAATACATCATAGGTCCAGAGAAGGAAACTTTAGGAGAATAAACCTGTAATGATATACTTACCCATCAATTTAAACATGTATGTGGGGTGCTCAAAAGAACCGTCTCGGTGAGACGGTTCTTTTTAGTACCCACAACAATGTTTGGGTTGGACGAGGCCAAACTTTTCATGTATTTTGCATTGATGTTAATGATTAATACATTTCAGCATTTATAATTATTTTTTAATGAGTAATGCATGAAAATAAATTACTTTTAAATCAAAACCTAGGCGCATAATCCCACTAGATATCTGCGACTGCAAGCTTAATAATCTTACATCTTGTATATACTTTTACGTTGTTTATCCATTTGTATGTATTTGTATAGAAATTAAAAAAAATATACTGCTTAAGATAGAAAGTAAGCACACCTTCTCCGAAAGATAACCCTGTCCTTATATGCCATCAAGTATTATATATAGATTGTATCCTCACATGCTTTATAGCCTATTGGATTTCGAATAAAATTCTGTTCTGTTCTGTTCATCTTCATATATCTGGGCCCGGATCCGGAATTACAATGCCTCCTAAGAGTTAAAGAAGACTTAAGTTAAGTATATTGATATTTTACCATGCAATAAATGCAGTACTTATGGTCAAAGATATCATTGTGATCTACAGAAAAAAAATGAAACTATTTTTGAAACATTATTTTTCGCATCCTGAAAAACCCAATACTTCCTCAACTTTAATGAGGCATTGTAATTTCAGGCCCTGAACTGTAAAACTCCTATGTCGCAAATGCATAATGCAATGGCTAAGGCTGTTTAGCAAACAGCAATGAATGGACGGCTCGTTTTCGTGAACTGCATTCCGATTGTGGAATGCTACCAAACTGATGCATCTTCTTTCAGTTGTTTTAAGGCGCAAAAGTAACTCACGAGAAGACACAATGCGTATATCTAGAAGTGTTATTTTTTGCATGAATTATCATCTACGTCCTTACTGTACGTATGCGAGCAAATGCTCTGGCGAGACTGTGCGGGCGCGCAGGCTCGTCTGATCGTTCACTATTCCAGGGACGCTCTATACACACATACGATAAGTACCAAAATTTTATAAACTGGCTCATTTAATTTCACAAGAACTCTGATATCAGACTCCCTAACGCGTACTTTTGCAAACAGTGAAGACCCAAATGAAATGCCGCATAATGTGACATTTCATCAGGGTCTACACTGTTTGTAAAGATAACAATGATCTACGGAGAAAGGAAAAAAGAGTTGGTTATACTTGTACACTGTTGGACATGCTCATGGCTAATAAACACTCAATCTATCAATAATCGATAATTGATAATCGTTCACACGCCTCGATAATCAAATTATCGCCGTTATAAATATTTTAGCAATAATACTGGTACCACTCATTATGACTCTCTCCAGGGGTCATACTGGGCAGATCAAAAGGACAGTCATAATGAGGTGATTATGACTTCCTTACAGGGGCAATAAAGTGGCACCATGAAGGGAATTGGTATTTTATGATAAAATATTGATCTTTATCTTAGTGATTGAAATTATGATTTATACAGGTAAGTCCCCTCTTGAGGCCCCAATAATTTTGTGAGCTACTGAAACTGTCCCTTATCAGTTAATCCTTTAATGATCTCTATTGGACAGTAATCTTTGTCTTTAAGTGGATTATTTTAATGGCTCGTCGACATTTTTTGATGGTTACCATTTTGCTCGAAAGAAAATACAATATATTGCTTCGAGCCATTTTGATAATATTATTATGACCGAAAATATGTTGCTCTACTGAACAGTAACGATTCTGAAGAGACTCTGCAATCTGTAATGCCTCGCCGTGATATTCACTTAATGTGATACAGTAGACTGGAATACTCTATTAATAAAGTTTTAATGCAAACATATATATGTGTATAATGTCATACATGTCTAGGAGAAACTGGATTTCGTTTTTTTTGGAAAACAATAGATAAATGCGCCGATCAGTCAGCTCGGCTATGCATTCTGACCAGCGACATTGTTGTTTGATGTTAAGAAACTGTTTTTAGCAGTATACGTGATATATCCGTTTGGCTTTTATACGAAAAATTAATATGCATAGCAGCCTGCACAACCGCCGAGTTTTTCGGTGCTTTTGTTGTTAGCTGACTTGAAATTGTTTGATTATTAGTAGTACTAACTAGTATATAATACTTGCTATCCGTATTAATAGCTTGCGAAAAACAAGGGCGCATATCTGTAGTCTGAAAAGTGCCTTTGCTGTTAGCTGTCTAGAAAAAGCTTTTGTCAGGATGTGGCTAGCATTTGTGAGTAGGTATGATGGTATTGGCCAATATTTGGAAACCATTAGGGGGTAACGTCTTGGGGGCGAAGTGTCTTGTTACCATATTGCAGGAAGTCAGTGGTGCGAAACACCTGAATAATTTGGGGAAAACGCCAGAATGACGTTGACGTTCTGGACACAAGCTGTCTGTCGTCGTTAATAATGTTTTAGCCGGACCACTTTTACCAGAATATGTTTTGTTCGGGTCATTATTTTGTCTGTCTGGCAGGCTTGGTACAGGTTCAAAATTATCTTTCAGGAAAACCGAACACCATCTAAGCGTTGAACATTTTAGATTCAGATCAGATAATGTTAACAGCAGATGACAAACGTCTCCTCTTGCAGATAAACGGTTTTATGTGTAACTTGGAATGCAGTGCACGTCCAGATCCTATACTCTGGGTTCACATTGCTTGTGCTAGGATAATTGAGTTTTGAAGTAATTTTGTGTTTTTTTTTAAACAAGATTATCCGATCAAATGTTCATTGTTTGCTTTAATTGCCGACTTTTTGGTACACGTACACGGTAAATAAGTGCTAAATCCTTTACAAAATTTTCTATTAACCACCTGTTTAAGTACTTCCTGCATATTTTTGACAAGTGTTTAATAGTCGGTCTGATATCGTGACAAACGTCGGTAATCAGTAGCAAAAAGAGGTACTCCAGTTAATCTCTTTAAAGACACGTGTTCGATAATTTCGAAAATGACATGAATATTCAAAATGACAGGATGTCACCGTTTGGATTAAACGACATGTTTGCATTCAATTTAACATAGTTACTGTCCTGTCAGCCAAGAGTGACAGTTACGCCATGTTTTGTTTTTAAAGTTATCAGGGATTTATGATCGATAGATCACTTGTGTATTCATCCTATCCACAGGATAGGATTAATACACAAGCGATCTATCGATTCGCGTAGCGCAAGTTGGGTGTACAAGTTATTGTTCCTTACCAATTGTAAACAAAAAAATACGTCAAAGTCACTCTTTGTTGGCACGACAATAGATAATCTCCCAACTAATATATGCAAATGCGTATTTGCAGCATTTCGGATTACATGTAAGATCTCGCATGAAATCTAGCTACCTTTGCTAGACATCTGATTGAAAAGGTTGCCCAAATCAGTTATTGAGATCTTACTGAATAAGTTTGGACCCGAACTGGGATATGCGTGGCGCATGTTCAGGTATCCACCTTTATTTCCTATCTATTCCTAGGATAGTAACTTCCACTAACAAAAGTTAGATTATAACTAGCAAATTGACAAGTCTTTAGTTCCTATAGACACGGACAGTTTTGACGTGTAAATGTATTGTTAATAGTTCTTAAAACAACCTCATGCTGTAAAGGGAAAATGACAGATTCTGAAATTCTAAAGTATTCAAAGTAATGATAGCCAGCCAGCCAGACAGGCAGCCAGACAGGCAGCCAGCCAGCCAGCCAGCCAGCCAGCCAGCCAGCCAGCCAGCCAGCCAGACAGACAGACAGACAGACAGACAGACAGACCTCGAAAATTCAAACTTCGTTTTGTTCAAAATAGTCGCTAATTCGAAATAAATTTCTGACACAATATATGTAGAGAATAGGGCCTACTTATGAGCTATTTTAAGCACTAACTATAAAAATATATTTTGTGTCCGTAAAAGAAACGTCTCCCTGTTAGATAGGGGGGAGGAGAATTGATAATTGCCATTTTGGGGGTTATATTTACTCATGTCTACCTCCCTATAATTCGAATTTTCGATAATTCGAAATAAAACCTTTAGTCCCTTGGACTTCGAATTTACGAGATTCGTTGCTAGGAGAAAATGACAGCGGACTGCATTCTAGGCATAGTGGCTTAAATCATTCACCAAGAGAGAAAAGTTCGATTTTCTAAAGTATTCAAAATAATGATATATTGATCAAGCCCAGCCCGCACACCCGCCCTCCAGCAGCCAGCCAGCCACTGGGGCGTAAAACAGGAAAACCAACAAAAACACGTGCATAAGGAAACGCACGAGATTTTGCTAATTATCATATATTCGAGCAACGAACGCTCATTAAAGTCTGCGCAAATGCCAAGACTCGCCTGAGTCTTCGCTTTATTCTAGTTCAAAGCAACAGACAGACAGACAGACAGACAGACAGACAGACAGACAGACAGACAGACAGACAGACAGACAGACAGACAGACAGACAGACAGACAGACAGACAGACAGACAGACAGGCAGGCAGGCAGGCAGGCAGGCAATCTTTGTATCGACAGGGGTGTTTAACATGAAAACTAACAAATACATGAGTTAACACATATGCTTGTGATAAATTATCACATTTTCGAGCTCAGTTTAGCCTGCGCCAATGCCCAGACTAGCCAGAGCCTTCGCTGTTCGTGGTCAAATATGGATATGGTATGGACGTACATGATGACTCAGACCAACACTCATACTTCTGGGTTAGCAGGATACGTTGGCATGGTCGTTTACAGAGGCGTTTGCGCATCTGTGATAAGTACTAAACTCTAATGTGCTGGCCCATATATTATTAGCAAATGTTGTTTTAAAATGTCCATCCAGTATTGTACCCTAACTAAACTAAGCTATAATTCAACAGTAAATTGCTTGTAAAGAACTCGATATGACAGTAATATTAGCAGCTTCATTCAGTCAGAATGTCAAACAGTTTGGACCCAGATCAGGCGCAACAAAATTGTAGAAACCTTTTTATTTGGCCGTTATGTTGGAGCTTATCCATGATTTTATTGAATCCCCAGTCACACATTTTGCTCTTGCCTTGGGCAATGTGTGAAAGCAAGCTGTCATGGACTAGATGATAATACATTGTACCTGTTTGATTTTATAATCGTTTAAAGCCGTATCAAAAGAAAACCTGACCTGGTTACAGGTGGACAACAAGTTACAGACCAGTCTGTGCATACACGCTATCTGGCTAGTGCCTTTATAATTCGCTCACTTGTAAGTGTCTTTTATAACATGCTGCATGCAAAATTACATCATTCTAGCTAGTCGTTTGTAGCTGATCAGGTTGGTTTTATTTTTACATGATCAGGGACCATTTTCGCACTGGGCCCATTTGCCAAGACATTACAGTTTAATCCTCTGAAATTGAACATATGTAACTTCAAACGATTAAGACGCATACTATGAATATGATCCTAAAATTATGCTTGAAAGAAAGAAAAAAGAATATAATAATAATGAAAAAAAAGCGTTCATTTATTCGTTTTACGCGCAACCATTCCAAACGTTCCAATTGAGTTACCATTCCATGAAATGCACCGATATGACCGCTAAAAGCGGGGCGGTAGCGGGGCGGGACCAGTCCATTCACGTTTCGCTAACGGTTAGGTCCCAGATCATTCCAAATGGTAAGTGAATGATGTCCTCGTAGATTTACATAATGTTGATTACATGCCGTTCATACGAAGACTTTTTGACATTAAACGTAACCAACATGGCGGCCATTTTAAAAATGAAAAATCGAAAACTCTGTTATACTGCTTGCTGTATTGAGCTGAAGTCTGGCGTGGCGTATCATGTCTTTTCGTAAATTTTGATTTGTTCAAATAAATATAAAAAAATATGATCACGATATCGATGTTAAGATCATCAACCCTTTTAAGACCAATGCAAGTTTCTATGAATTTTGATACAGTCCAGTCAGGATGGTCCATTATATATAAATGAAGGGATGAAAGATACTAGTTTCCTACAACGTGATGTATTCATGTATTTCATCTGGGTCCACACTGTTTGCTTAAGTGCCCATTGAGCAGTTTCTGATCCTTAACCGGTTAATCAACTCCACGCGACAGAGCTAGAGTTGGTGCAGTCTCTAGACGAAGTAAACAAACAGAAGACAATAACAACAGCATTATTCTTTAGAAATAGTGCGAACTTAGTTTTGAAATCAGCAGACAGTGTATTCTCATAAGAGTTAATTGAAAGTGCAAGACCTATCACGCCCACTATCACCGAGTTAAGATATAAAATAATTTCTGTCAGAAAGCAATAGTTCGAAAACAATTTCTTGGAAGAGAATGCGAACTTTATCGCTATATGGAGACTAACCTGGCATATCAATACATGTACCTTGTGCACATTGTTGCTGTTGCTCTCTCCGTACTTTAACAATGCTGGAGATAGCCACAATTTAACACTATTTTCGTATCCATCAGTCTTAGCATTTGTTTTTGGATGCCCAAAAGAACCGTCTCATCGATACGGTTATTTTGCGTACCCACAGCATAAGTTTTGGTTAAAGAATACGACAATTTTGTTTTTTAATTGCGCAAAAATGTAATTACACACTCTGATCTAGAGGCATGCAGTTGTCAGTGTTCCATAAGATGTCCATACTTTTAAGATATACTAGAGGACTTTGAAAACGCATCACCATACATTTGTATTTTTGCACTTTTCTAGCAAACCGTATATGCGATTGAAAAGTTACTCGCAGGTTTAAATGTGCAACCCAGAATCGGTATGAATCAGTCGTTAATTTGACTGCACTATCACGCGACGATGCTGATGACGTCAAATGGGTACATACAGCATCCAGCCCATTTCTGCACAGTTAAATGAAGCTTTTTGTTTATTTTTATGTTTAAACTATGGCGTGTATGATACCATATAACCAAACGAGTTTATAGACTTTTCCTAATTAAAAGTAATTGATAACTTCAATATTTCGAAAATAAACGTCAAATTTGAACATCGATTTATAGCTCCTTTTTAGAAACATTTCCATAAGTTACATTTATGCACGCTTTCATTACTGATAATGAATACATACACGGGCAGCCATGTGGGCAAGACGTTTTGATGTAATTCATGGCAGGAGATCTGCTGTCATGTGATCGAGAACGTCTGAAAAAAATACGTTAACGTCACTTGCATAATACAAAAGGCGCGTGATACAAGCGTAATTCGTGCATAATCTGTCATTTGTGTATGCCGTTAACCCCATCCAATAAAAAGGGATATACGAAATCGAAACTTTGAAAGGCCCAAGAAGTTGAATTTTAGTAATCAGGGCGGTTGGTACTTTTAAAGGGGTAAAATTTTGAGCACACCGAACTGTCGATTCATTTCTTATCGTTCAATGATGAATGTGCAATCGTGAAAGAAGCAAAGGACGCAAATCTGTTGAGTCAGTAATCAAAACTAGCGCGTGTTAACTTGCAGCTGAATTCGTGTCCTTCAAAATCGACCACCCCTGTCTTAAAACGGATACTTTTTCAATACCTTAAAGTAAATTAACAAACATCAATTTTCTAGGACATACTACAAGCTGATCAGACTCTTATATGCAATACACAAATGTAACAATTACAATTATCTAGCTGACATTCTCAGGGTTTGTGAAATGAAGGATTTAATCTGGGTGATACGTTTTCAAAGTTCATAAGTATACATGTATATGCATCGTATTATTGCATATGCGTCACTCCTTGGCTATTCCTTGGGTACATGCATTTAGCTAGAGATTTAAACTGTACCTTCCGCTTCTTCTATATTTTGTGTATGAGAGCATAAAATGCTCTGATTAGACTGTACCGGTGCGCATTGGTTGCTCGCCAATGCAATAAGTACCAATACCATGCACTGGCCGAAATAATGTTTCTAAGATAAACTCGGAAGAAGACTAAAATCTTGTTAACAATTTGTCTTGTCGGATTAAAGCATTTTCTGAAAACATCGTATAATCTGTCATTTATCTTTGGCGTTCCACTACTGAAATGTTATCTTAAAGTCCACAAAACATAGAAAAGCACTTATCTCTATAAATGGAAACAGGTTCTTTTATTTCTATGTTAGCTATATAATGGAATGAATGCACAGGCACGTGCAGAGATTTCTGAATTTAGAGTTATGAAAGGTGATTTTAAATGTGGGTTTCTGTTACAACGGACTTTTACAGCGAGTCATTCGAGTACATGCATGGGCGGATCCTGAGGGGTGGGTGTAGGGGTTCTGGACCCCTCCCCCGTACTGTTGGAAAACCACAAGTTGCAATGTGTTGTTATATCTTTCCGTCGAAATACTGATACGCACCCCCTCGAGAATTATTTTTCGACGAAGGTCCGTACAGCTCTCTGTCAAATACGTTGATGGCTACACACAAATTTTCAGGATCCCCCACCCCGGCGGAATGTCTGGATTCGCGCATGACATTGATGGTCTTTTGATATGGAATTATGAAACGAGCATTTTAGCTCGTTTCATTTATTGCATATTTTAAGAACCGGTTGTAGGGTATTGTACAGGTATTTCACGACAAAATCCTTATGGGATACATGTAGCACTCAATGTTTTGGTACAGTAAAACCTGCGTAAAACAGCCATTCAAAAATAGTCAAAACAAAGAATTTAATGACGCGACAAACGGTAGCTTAATGAAGGTCGAGGGTATTGCAGAATGCTCCCCTTGAATAATGAAGTTGAAAATGGCGCTCGTGGATTCCGACAGAGAATGACTAAAACAAGTTAGCTCTGCTAACGACACTAGATAGAAGTGTTTTGGTTGTGAACACACTTTCCAGAAAGCCAATACATTGCCCGATTGTAACATAAGGGCGCTGGTCAGATTGCGTGAATGTGCAGTGCAGACTAGCCTGCGCCTTTGTTGTTCGCGTGCGGCAACAAAATCATGCTTTCTTACGGTGTTGCCCAAAGTGATGCTGGCTTTATCAAGACTACACTCAGCAAAATAATACTCCTGCAGCTTCTAGCAAAGGTCATTTGCTTATTATATGATATTTTTTGAATATGGGATAAGTAAAATGAATTAAAATATTCATTATGGTAATAAAAGATTCAGACTGATTAGTCTGTCTGTATCTAGCTTCATCGTCGGCTAGCACAATATATTAAGCAGTATTTTTGAAGTAATAACTTTCTATTGACATTTGGAATTGCAGTGTAGTAAATGAATGGTTCTGTGATATCTCAAGTATTTTAGTGCATACATGTATTACAGATGTAACGTAAGTTTTCATTGGCTATATATGTTAAACGCGCTGGTCGCTCAGTATTCTGCTATAGTTTCAAGTGTTAGGTACGTTTTTCAGCCAAAACGAGTTAAGTTCACCAATTCGGTCATTTTTGTGTCCCATCCCCATTTTAGCATGTAAACAGTGTATTTTCTAACGCTTTAGGGTTTATTAGTTTAGTTTAGGTTTATGTCTTGACAATCAAGTAAAAGAAAAGCAATGGAAATGGTCAATAGTCATTTCTTACGACGTTTATCATTAGCAAGTACCCCCGAAATTGCCGAAAAATGCTGTCCCATCGTCATACTATGTAATTTTAAGAATGTATTATGCTCAAATGATTGTTTTTATAAGCAGTTTTCAACTTTATTTTACTGACACTCATATATACCTTTCATTTAATGTCCCGCATTTGATTGAAAAGTGAAAAACAAATTTTTTGTGGAATTGATGATTGATGTCCCATAATCTAATGTGAATTACGTTACCAATTTAAACATCTCACAAATTACACACCATGCATGTTAAGCTCACATCAAACATCTCTATGTCAAGAGGATTAATATGTGCACGGACAAAAGAAACGAATTTGGGGAAATATTTGTTTATTTTTCCCAGATGAAAAGATATCTGAGGTTGTCTAAAAAATATGCAGTTTTGTGAATTACGTTACCCTATGTGTATTATTTGTATAAGAAGAGGTACAAATATTGCAATTAAAGCCAATGTAAGAACTATAACCAAACTATATAACAAACCATACAAGAACTTTACAAGAAGTTGTTTGCACAGAAAAAAATAAGTGAACACATAAATTTGTGATATACGTTACTGTGAACTACGTTACTACAATTTTACTAAAATCCAAATACTTCTCTAACTGCATACACTAGCCGAAAAAATGTTTGTTTTTAATCAAAGCAAATCTGTCCCAGTTAATAAAGATCAATTTTAACCATATTGCACTTGTCAATTAATTTTAACAAGGATTTACCTATATGCTCTGGGTACATCAACTCCCCTATTCATGTAACTTACAAAGATACTCATTATATCAACTCACTATATGCAAAGTAATCTGTTTGAAAAGCAAAATTGTAAAGTGTAAATCTCTGAACGATTGGTCGTATGGATTTTGAAATGAGCTGGATTAAACATAGGTAACGTAATTCACAAGTAGGTAACGTAATTCACATTCTACAAAAAACCAGATTATTCCAATCAAAGGGCCAAAGGCAACACATTTGCGGTGATTATAAGTTTCTGACTTGTTGTTCAATTGTTATTTTCCCTTTTTCAAACCATTTTTATCTCGTTGCTGCTACCACTGGAGGTTTATTGGTGAGTTTATGTTTATACTTTGGAATTGGCACTCTCGCTTGTGCATCCTGGTCCATTCCAGTTGATCAAAGTGACCTTTAGTGTTCTCATCACTTATTATGTTGATAACTACTATGGTTTACATGATAGATAAAACAGTTAACTTGAATTTATAACTTCTTATCGTCAGTTGAAGTGAACAAATTAGCTATGTGAATTACGTTACCATCAACATTTTGCCATTTTTCTGAGATGGGCGTATCTTTGTGAATGATGCAAACTTTGCTTTTTTGTAATATATGTACATGAAAAGGCAATTGTTGAAGTTAGATTATCTATTCTGCATTGTCTTAGTTTGTAGTGAGCCACAACACGTTTTTCAAATATATGGAATATTTAAAATCATTAATCTATAATCATATTTTAAAGTGTTATTCCAACACGATTAATGGAACTAGATGCAACAGCTTACTTCCAATGTGCAAAGCATGATGTAAAAAGTGTTAAGCAACACACTAGAACCTGATATTTTTCAGAAAAATAAATGTTTCTACGCAGGAATTATGACCAGAGTGTAAGGTATGTGTATTACGTTACCGACCTATTGGCACAATGTTCTTTATACAAGAATACAATTTATTATTTCCAATACCAAAGAAGAATGTTTTTTTTTTAATATTTATCATCTACTGTTTCAAAACCAATAATTTTCTTCTGGTCAACTCTTCAAATTTGATGGATACAATTAAAACGATAATTGTACTCATAGAATTACAGCTGAATTCCACTGTCAATTCATAACAAACCTGCTTAGAGCATGCTGAGAAGCAAAACATGATATAAATTCTACATAATAGGCTTATTTGATCAACAAGAGATCCAAGTAGAAGTGTATGCTATAAAAGCTCTTAAATATTTCAGTCTTATAAGAAATTTGGTATGTACAAGTATACTTCATCACAGTAACGTATTTCACATTCAAATTCAATGGTGCTCTTTGTGAGGCTGAATGAATTGAAATTTTTGGATGAGCACTTTTTTTAGACATCATTATCTAATGGACCTATACCAATAAGTAAAAAAATAACATAATAATGAAAATCTAAGCCAAAAAAATTGTGGGACAAAAATTGGCTGCAATTGGTGAACTTAACTCGTTTTGGCTGTTTTAGTATTTCTTTTTAAATGACGTCAGTAAAAATAGTATGTTACGTCATAAAGGAGGGTCTGTACGACATGTGCATACAGCTACAATTCAAATTAGTCTGCACATCCACGCAGTCTAATTAGAGTCTTAGTTTTCCGCCTGAAGAAACAATGAACCCTTGTCTACACATAGAGCACCCATCGAAGACTCTGATCAGACTGCGCGGATGCGCAGACTGATCTGAGTCTTCGATTGGCGCACATGCCAACTTGTAAATATACCTTTTAGTGGAAGTCAGAACGATTGTTTCGGTGATACATTGTACCAAAGGCAAGTTTACCCTATCTTTCCAGTTTTAAACTTTGGGTCAGTTTTGTGCGGATTTTTGTCCATGATGTGTCTTTATATGTATAGATTTTTTTCTATGACTTAAAAGACAATGAAGAATATGATTCCATCTTGATTGAAACAAGTCCAAATATTTACATGGAAATTGCTTATCGATGATTGTGTAGGGAAAATATAATCAGTATATAGTTCACGACCAAGATTAAAGCTAAAAGTAATTTCTGTAAAGACACTGCTTCGATATTAAATCCAGCTATTATCCTAAGGTTATGAGCATCTTATTGACCGTTTGACCGGTCCCTATCATAAGACGTGGACGTGCAATATATATGGCCTACATTAATATGGTCCCCGACGCCTGAAAACCTTTCGTTTGGGCTTGCCATATGGTCTGAAACCAGAGACTAACCGGAAAATGGAAATTTTGAATGTAAAAAGTGTAGCTATAACTTTACATCGAGTGAACAACAAAGACCATGAGCAGACCGCGCATATATCTGGTCTGCGCCTTTGTTGGTCGAATTCGTTAAAAGTAGATCTTCTCGAGATGAGGCATATGTACATTAATATGGGATTTGTATCACAATTTTGTTAGATTAGTATATCGACTCTGTTAGTAATTTTGACCAGAGGATTAGTTCCCATAAAATATTATACATATACAGTAGATGGAGCCATTATACACAGATAAAAATTCATAAATAAACCGTTGCTCCACACTATATCATCATTATCCATGAAAATAACGAAACAGCCGGAAATGCTTCATTTGCAGAGATCAGTCATCATCATTTAGTATTGGATAAAACAGTCTGGGATGCACCTAAATTCGATATTTTCAAAGATTAATAACCCTTTGGAAATAAAGCAAAACATTAATATAAATCTGAAATTGTGCAGGTTTAATGTAGTATGTTTGTCAGTTTCTACTACCATAACAGCATAAAAACAAAACAAACACAATAAGGAAATGCCTAACTCACAGACCAACGCGCGGCATCGTGAGGATGAGACTCAAAACACAGACAGCAACACAACTGCGAAAGACAACTTAAGTAAAGCATCTATCTGTGCATGTCTTCATCAGCAAGATGATTGCATAACTGGAAAGGACACTTGAACTTTACCATAAGTTTAACTCTGACTAGCTAGATACACCACTGCCACACAGGTTCGATTCTCGCTAGCGTCACTATCAAAATATATCGATTAGTGAAACACTTATCAAAATAGTTCCTGCAGTGGTATGTATCTCAATGGTTTGACTGCCATCTTCCGGGCTGCAGTGGTTTCACAGGGTATTTCCCGGACGAACGCCTAGAACTGCACTGGCTTTCCCCACCACTAGACAGTCGGCGTCTTAGAAGCAGAATTGCTTAGGTCTGACGTCTATCTCCGGCAAGTCATAAAAAAGCATCTCACACCTGGAATTATAGGAGTAACAACATACAATGAATAAAAACAACAAAATCACCGCCTACTACCGGCCAGCAGTCGGGGCCACCAGCGGTGGGGCGCTTAAATCTTCGTCCTGACATTGGATATCGGCATATGACAAAACTGCTTGGCTCGCATAGACACTTCTATGCAATGTATCATCTTAGGGAAACCAATAACTCAAATAAGCATACTGTGACGAAACAAAGAAATAGTTACAAACTCATAGACAGCCACGGTGGGCCCAGTGAAAGACAAACGTCAGGCACCAACCCAACCATGAATATTTAAGGCGAGAGTTGTCATTGTATCTGAGGCTTGACCCACCGTCGTGCAACATAAATGTAGCTGAAAGCCGTCACTGCTCAACCAGCCATGCAGACTGACGCATAATATCGATTGTGTATCCCTATATCTTAACCCTTTGTATACCTGAAACCCCTAAACGTGTACTTTAGAAAGCAGTAAAGACCCAGATGAAATGCAGCATAATGCTGCATTTTATCAGGGTATGCACTGTTCGCAAAATACTTCAGGGGCAGAAATACATCGTGATTTAGAAAATTCTACCTATGGCCTCTTAAAGTTCATCAAGAACTATGGGTCAATTAATCAGAATACAGAAACTAATAATTATTTTGAGTATCTATTTTGTATTGTTGCGGAAATAAAGGCTTTCAAAATGATAATGAAGTTATTAACTAAGTAACCATTAAATATTGGCTCTGTCAGTTTTGGCATACGTTGGACTAATCATTGTTTCAAGTGCCAGCCTCCACAATCTGTGATATATATATATATCAATAATTTCTGATGCACCATCTCACGCTCTTACCATGTAAATAATCGGCGCATTTAGTTTATAGGGTAGCACATGTATAAGGAAACAGATTCAACACTTCTTTTAAAACTGAGCTAAACATAAGCTAAATATTTTATTTTTTTTTAAAAAAAAAGCTCAAAACATAAGCTAAGTATTTTATTTTTTTTAAAAAAATGCTCAAAATGATTGTGCTGTCACATTTGCCAGAATTGTAGTTTAGGAAACCTGATGATTTTTGATGTTGCTTGAGATTTTGTCTTGTTCTAAGATACTATTTGTTTGGTTGGTTTGAGATTATACGTCCCAGTCAACAGCTATGGTCATATCTAGATGGTCAGTTCACCTATCCACATTTTTTATCCTTAGCAAGTTAACAAGTTCTTCGTCACATACAACAAAAACACCAACAAGTAAGTGAGTATGATCAGGAAACAACACAATCACACACTGCAGACCAACCCAAGGCACCGTGAGGAACAGCCACAGAACATTTATAGTAACAATACATCTGCAAGACAATAATAATAATGTTTCTCTTCCACTTCAAGATAATTGCAAAACTACAATGGACACAAAGTGATGCATAACAAAACAAAGACAAACACAGAGCTCCCACAACAATTGGAAGTACATTAAACAATAGATCAACAATAACAGAACCAACGCCTTAGAACGGAGAGCAGCCTAAGCCACTGTGGGTTTTAATGCATTTTATCTGCGCCAAACCTTAACCCTAGATTCTGAACCCTTCTTCATCAGCGGAAGGAGGAGAATGACCATATAAATTATTTCATGATCAATCTCCTCTTAAGTATAGGACCTGGTCAGGATAGTCGGACTCGCTACTGCCAGCGATATGGGACCCCGACTCTAAGATATTGAAGATAGCATGCACGTATTTAGTTGTGCATTCGAATCTCATTGTTTTGAAACAGGAAGTGAGCATGATCAAGACAAACATCAATCACACGCTGCAGACCTACCCACGGCACCGCGAGGAAGTCACAGAACACCAACTTGGGGATTACAGTATTAAATCGAGTGATTAGTAGTTCGAATAAAGATTTAGTTGATTACCAAATAAGAGGCCAAAATATCATGTTTAGTTATTCATAGGTAACATATATCCTGAGTGCTAAAACAAAAAGTCTCACTGAGACGTTTCGTTTAAGCACTCAGATTATGTTTTAGACATAGGAGTTAATTAAAAAGTTAAAAAAAATACACCGTATTCTCCAAATTCAATGTATCTCAAATCTAATTATTTTAATCCTTTTCTATCTGATACAATACGTATGGGATAGTCCAATTCGTTTTTGTTAATTTTAAGATAACAGTTACCATGGTTACTGTACTGTATCTATATTTCAGATGTCAACAACA
This sequence comes from Loripinus fragilis, assembly GCA_964019695.1. Lineage (NCBI taxonomy): Eukaryota > Metazoa > Mollusca > Bivalvia > Lucinida > Lucinidae > Loripinus > Loripinus fragilis. The sequence continues at coordinate 22,825,460 of OZ026522.1, read as the reverse complement.
GCTGATTGGAATTCACGTCTACTTCTGACACCATCTATTGATGCTTTAGTGACAGCCACATATAACGTTACACAAGTGAGCATGAGTATCAACGAAACAGTAAACAAAACAGGAAGATGTGCAAATTCCGTTCACGATATACAACTAGACAAATCAGTGCGATTGGCAATTCTTTATCTTACTATAATCTTTGGAATTATTGGCGGATTGCTTGTGCTTCTATGGATGGCATGTAATAAGCGCCTGACAAGAAAAGTCAATCTTCTGTCCAGAGTGAATACTTTCATCTTGAACTTGACAATAGCCGATCTTGGCGTTATACTTCTGGCAGTTTTGCCCCAATTAATCTGGGAATACAGAGACAGAGAATGGACGGCTGGGCCTGCTATGTGTAAAATTGTCAAATTTCTACAGACTTTTTCCATCACTTGTAGCAATTATATGTTGGTAGTAATTGCTATAGACAGACATCAAGCCATAAGATATCCACTGAAGGAGTCAATAGCGGTAGGTTATATGAGCCGCGACACGTGATTTCAAACAATGTGGCATTTTGACAAGTGTAGACTCAGACGAGCCTGTACAGCCTCCTTTTAAGCTTAGAAACTCCAAATGATGTTCGGTCTGTAGCTTAACAGTCATAAAATACTTAAGCGACTAGTAAAGGCTCTGATCAGACTGCGCGTATGCGCAGGCTGGTCTGAGGCTTTGCTGGTCGCACATATCACATTGTTGGAAATCTCATGTCGCGGCTCATATGCTGTTTATTATATTCCCCGCAAGGGCGTGCATAAAGTCGCCGCTTTGCGAGTCCGTCAATCACACTAAAGTAGTGTAAATTGAATATTGTTGGAGTGAAAAATTGAGGCAATATTGTTTTGGGAAGTTTCAAGACACAATGGGCATATACTTACATTTTGGGGAGGGGAGATTGGGTTTCCATTAGAACTGATGATTCAAACCTCAGTAAAGATATTTTAATGGAATTTAAAACAAATGTTAAGTATCATACGATGACGCACAGAGAAATAAGCACAACATACGTATTCTCCAAATTCAATGTATCTTTAAATTTAATTCTGTTAAAATTCAAGCCATTACCCTTACACAATTGAAAACAGCAGATAAGATAGTTTTGAAAATCCGCTCAGTAACATAAAACTTTTAAGTCATAACCATGAAAATTTACACAAAAATAAATTCTGAAGTACATGTGTATATATTTGGAGTGAAGGTCCTTTGACAGTAGAAAAAAGTAAATCTATTACCATTTTAACAAAAAAAAAAATCTCGATCTGCTATGGAATGCTTGTACGAGGCTTAATGGGATACCTTTATTGGGGATGGGGTATGCACTTTACCAAAAGCCACTGGGGCATTTGTATTATGCTACTGTAAATTTCAGAAATTTTGGCGAGGGTTTTATTTTCGCGAAACTTCGCATATGCGAAGTTTCGTTAAAATAAAGTCCTCGTGAAATGGTGAAAACATTATTTCGTTTATTGATATAGGAAAATCAGGCCAAAGTCGCGAATTATTTAAGGTCGCAAATATGTCTTTCTGCGCTATTCGCAAAAATAAAAATCTAGCGAAAATTTCCGAGTTTGCAGTACTTTAGGACTGAAGACTGGCACATGATGGTGCTCTAACATTTCTAAATAGACATACTATTTTGCTAACAGTAGTAAAATCTATTTGGATCAAGCTTGCAATTAAACACGTACTTCATGTTTGACCTCCTTTAAAACTGCCATTTACTGTAGCAAAGAACTTCCAAATATACATCCTTGCAAAGCAAACAGGTTGCTTTCATTTCTTGTTATGTATAAACGAATATTTTAAATTCTAAGTGAGTTTGGTAGCAAAAGTATACTTTACGTATGATAATATGCCTATACCACACATACTCTCTCTAAAGAGGGAGAGTACTTGTTTAAATATAGCGCAATTAATTTTACCATATGTATATTTTAATCAGCCATTACATAAACTCTATTTACACGTGTTTATCTAGGTTTTGTTTTGAAGCTTTTTCTCTGGTTATCATTTTGCATCTTATTACTTGCTCGATTTGATTCTGTTGTTGATGTAAACTTTCTACAGTCTGTATACGATCGCAGTACAGAAAAGGGTTTAGGGCTAGAATGACTAGGAACCTGAGCATAGATAACGTTTTTCAATGTCATGTTCAGACAAACAAAAAAGTGGTATTCATAAGGTACAGTAAAGACGGGACTATATTGTGTTAATTATTACCTGTTTCGTGTTCAACAATCCAACGAATACAACTATTGTATTCTAAAACGCAATGAGAGGATACAGTTCAATGTTGTGTATGTGTTGTATGGTATTGTATGATTAATACACTTATTTAACATCGCTTATTTCATTAAAATAGTTTTAGCAATGTACATTTAAAGGAAAAGAAAATGAAAAATAAACCGATTCATTGGATCAATAAACTACGCTAAAAGCTACTTTTATATAATTTACAACAACGTTGTTCGTATAGCATTTTTCATTCTTCTATTTATTTATTACAGCAATTGTATTATATAACAATTTCTTTCTTCTATTTATTTGTGTTTTAAAATATAAACTAGAGTTGGTGAATAATGTCTTTGTTTTTGCAGCAAACCGTAGAAGCTAACAGCACTTTTTTAATGTTGGTATTGTATCAATCTGTTATCATTTTGGGTGTTATGTTTAGCCCACGGTAGTGCACTTTTCCATAAAGTTTGGTACAGTCTAGTCAGGATGGGCCATTGTACATATTGATACAGGTTATGATTTCCAAAAATTATTGTATTATTTCTCTGAAGATCTTTTTCTGTTAGCCAAGTGTATACTATCTGATGAAAAGCCATATTCTGTAGCATTACATCTTGGTCTTCGCTGTTTACAAAAGTACCCGTTTGGGATTTCAAGTCAGGGTTAAAGAATAAAACACGCATATAACCTTTCTGCATTATTTTCGACCAGGATTTACTTAAATTACATTTAACTTCATCACAGACCGGTTATGCATTCAGTTTCATAAACTGGTTATACATCCAACTTCATTGACTGGGTTATACATCCAGTTTCGATCAGTTTCATATACTAGTTATACATTTAACTTCATCATAGACTGATTATACATTCAGTTTCATAAACTGGTTATACATTAACTTCATAGACTGGTTATACAATCAGTTTCATAAACTGGTTATACATTTAACTTCATAAACGGATCAATTTCATAGACTGGTTTCACACTTAACTTCATAGTCTGGCTACACATTTAACTGCATATTAGGCTGGTTAATACACATGCATGTTATGAACAATAAGACCTGGCTAAATATTTCATATGTCTTGTGTTCCCTGGAGTAATTGACTGCATCAGCTGCTATCACAATATGTGACTAAGGTTTCTCAAAAATCGTATTTATGATACATCGATATTTGTCTTCTGGTTTTACCAATTTACTTTGGCAAAATAATAGTTTCAAAACTAATCTTTACGCTATGGCGTACATAGTTGTATTATTGTGATATTTTTAAAAAGCTTAAAAACAATCCTTTCTTTATGATGATAACTTCAAAAAGCTCTAAAAATCAAACTCTGCTACGCTTAATATATACATGATAGTAAATAGCACTTGGTACCGTGAAACATGTTTAAGCCTTCCAGTATTTGTTTTGCTGACCGTTCCAAGGCGGTGCTTCTTCTGTGGATCTATTTTGCAATTTTATTTGTGTTTGTCATACTGTCTTGTCTGTTTCATGCAGCCCTGTGGTCATCAGCTGGGAAAGGGCTGACCTATTGGCTCTCTTGTATGTGATATTTTCTTGTGTTTGTGTCCTTTTCCCATACGGTATTGTCCTGGGTCAGGTGTGGTACCTCGTTGTATCGATTTCTGATGTTTGTCTTTTCCCTATTTTGTAACAACATAAGCGGACTTGTCAAACCACAATAGTTCATAAAATGTAAGCTTTCGTTGATATTTTCCCATATATGATTTTAACGCTTCATGACAGAAACCCATTTATTATACTTTGTCAAAAGCAAGTGCATATGACAAACAAAACAATTGCTTAGGACCAAGACATGACAGAATCGCAGTCCAACTTTGGGTACAAAGAGGAGGAGACACGAACTTATGAGTAATCTCACAGGACGCATAACACAAACAATAATTCAATCAGCGAGATGATTACAGTAAAACCTGTCTTAATCGGCCACTTAAAATAGACAAAACAAAGATCTTGATGTAAAATGGTAGCTTAATAAAGGTCGAAAGAATTGCAGAATGCTCCCCTTTGAGCATTCCGCAATAATTTTGACCTGCATTAAGCAATAATTGGTATTGACAACTATTTTTGGTGCTCTTTTATAGTGGCCGCTTAAGACAGGTTTTACTGTACATGTACCTGATTAAAAAGGACAAACTGAACAATGCCGCAATAACAGCACTAAATAGGAAACCGAACAAAGCATACAACTGCACTGCCTAGAAAGTGACAGCTGCCTAAGGGGTAGGTTATACTATTTTACTGGAAAATTAAACGCTTTAGATTTTGTTCTTCAAATAATACATCGTTTAGCTCACATAAACGTTTTCTGGCTTACTTACGCAATGAACCATCTCTGTGAAATAATCAAATCGGATTAATTTACTAGACATAAGGAAGAAAACTGCTCATAAAATACAGCAGACAGAAATAGAAAGAACTAATTAGTGGCAAATCGACACAGATAAACTAACACAACAAAGATACAATTAGTAACCTAATGCGCCTAAATATTGAGCATTATCAGAGACACTGTGTTTTATTATTTGTTTCCATTGTATGTTCAATAATATCCTTTGTATGCCTATTAGATTTTGTACACGGTTGTGATCCTTATCAGCCTGTACAGCTGCCCTGTCTGATAAGTCGTTAATTAAGGCACGAAGAAAGGAAGCCTGAGCCTTAGTTAAGCTTTTTTCTTGTTGTTTTAAGATGTACTTTTATTGATAAGCACCAGTAATCGATAATAAGACATTTCATCTTAGTGTAATACAATTGCCTATATGAAATATGATTTTATTGAAGGAAGAAAGGCGGCAAATGTCAGCAATCGATACAATCAAGTACCACACCTTGACCTGGGATACCACATGGGAAACTGACAAAAACACAATTAAACATCACAAACAAGAGGTCAGCCTTTTCCCAGCAGGTGACCACAAGGCAGCAATTAACAGACGCGAAAGCATGAAGAACACAAGGCATAAATAACACAAATAATCCACAAAAGAAGTACCGCGTTGGAATGGTCAGTAAAAGTGTTTTACTGGGGAGCTTAAACCGGTTTCACGGCGCCAACTTCTCCCTTAGTTCAGATGTGGATCAAGACACATAGATGTTTGGTTTGCATAAAAGACCCCCGACTTATCCATGCATTATCATCTAGAACATATAAATCTGATTATTAACAAAGAAATACAATTATTACGTTTCCTATTAGGAAAGCTATCTAACTTGTACATATTGCATGGTGTTTAAAAAATTCATCTTACACGTTCTACGTGTTTTCCTCGACAATATTCGTTTGTCTTTACTCTTCATTTAGAAGCCCGATAAGAAGAAAATACATTTTTTTTTTTAAAAAGTAAGTAAGGATAAACCGTGATTATCACAGTCACGAAACGCAGACCAACCAACGGCGCAAGGAGAATGAGCCACTGAACGAACACTAACAGTCACAATGTACCTGGAGGATAATTCAAGTAAAGCAATCAGCTATGATGGTGCAAGATAATTGCAGCTAGAATGCAGACTTGGTACTCCATAACAAAACAAGAACGAAACACAAAATCCCAACAAACAATGAAAGCAACAATAAGTAATGAATCGACAACAACGGATCTAACCCTGAATTTAGCAAAATAAAAAAAATGTTATCAGATGTATATCTATACTAGAGCAATAACCATGACAAACAAATTCAAACTAACGCAGATCATGTAGTACATATAGTTTTAACTGTGGAACCCTATTACACAATCATGGTGTTTTTTTTTACCAATTATGGATTTAAAAGTAAGTAAAAAGGCAAAGATGAGGAATCTGTACAATCAAATTCTACACCTGGTCCAGGACTCCATATGGGAAAGTGACAAAAACACACAAAAAACATCACATACTTGAGAGCCAAGAGGTCAGCCCTTTCCCAGCAGGTGACCACAAGTCTGACAGGAACAGACAAGACAGGATGACAGACATGAAACACAAATAACAAAAAAGATCAACAAATGAAGTACCGCCTTGGAACGGTCAGTAGAAAATCTGTTACTGGAGAGCTTTCTAATGTTTGACGTAACTTTGACATTGATGGAATAAGTTTGCTTGTCAAATTGTCAGACATTATTTAAAACCAAGGCAGATAGACAAAAACTCTGCCCCAAACGTTCTAAATCAACCACTTTACATGAACATGCATAGAAAATTCAGTTTTTTGACAGCTCAGCGGTCCTACTATGGATCAGTTTCTGGAACAAAATTGAAAAAAAAAAGGTTTTGTCGAGTCAGATAAATAGAGGATCTGACATGAGTGTTCATATTTTATTGATTTTGTTAAACGAGTTGGGGAAAGGAGATAATATGCGAGGCTTGCTGAGCATTTTATCTATTTAGTTTAATAAATTCGATTATACTAGAGCACGAATGTTGAATTATATATATCAAATTACATTAAGATTTCATTGAAATCCCATTTCTGGCGTAAAAAGGTATAATTTTGTCATTATGCACGCAACGTTTTTATGGACGTCGGGAACGTTTCTCGAAAATCTTTAAATCACTAGTAGTTTGTCAATTGTAATGCATATCGTTATTTTACTCCCAGGCGCAACGTCATATGATAAATAGCTCCTAAACTAATATATTCAGTTCAAAGGGATTTTGAACAATACTCATTGACTACAATGTATGAGAAACTGGATGGGGCCCTGGTTTTATCTAATGATTAAAATATTATTAGTAGCCAAGTATTCACTCTCATTAAAATTTTCTCTTAATTATCAAAATGAATGTCACTAGTTTTTAAAGAAATTAATATCTAATATCATTAGGTTTTATTATCTTATTAAGTATCCCAAGGGGCCTTGATCTTTTTTCATTGCTCTCCACTTTTCCAATTAGTTAACCATATTAGTTGTTGTTATAATGTTACATCTACTGTCGTGCCAACCAAGAGTGACAGTAATGTAATATTCTGTTTACAATTGTTAAGCAAAACGTTCTTGTACACTTACTTGAGCTAACGCGGATAGGATTAATATACAAGTGATCTATCGATTCTACGTCTCTGATAACTTTGTAAACAAAACATGACGAAACTGCCACTCTTGGCTGACAAGACAGTAGCTGTCCAATCATCATGATGGGAAACAGAGAGCTGGCTGGTCTACTTTAATTCCTGATGCCTTCCTGATGTCATATGGCTGTTAGTGTTGGGTTGCTCGTCCTCACGGTGCAGTGGGTTGGTCTGCTATGTGTGTAATTTTGGCATTTCCTGATCATGCTCACTTGCTTTTTAAACTCATTTTTAAAACATTGGCATAATTTTGTTTTAATTGTTTCTTGGGTGACTCGGAAACGTGGCCTATAATTTGGTGACTAGGTCAAAGGTTACATGTACAAATGAAGTCACATCTTCCCTAAAACCATTACAATAATCGCTAACCAAGAACGGTCGTCCAAAGTATTTCGTTATCTAGTCTATCAATGTAAAAAATCCCACTAATATAGAGCTAAAGAAACCCGCCATGTGAGCTATATAAGGACGCCAAAAGAGAAAGTATTAGGCATCAACTAATTGGTTAAAAGTTAGCATGTTAAAACGTAAACATTCACCTTTGTATTCGTCATTTTATTTTTAAATCAGTGACATAATTATAAAGGTTTCTTTGAAAAAAACTGGGACGTTCCAAAGTTTTTTAGATCAATATATTCATTAATTGATTTCAGTTCTCAAATTTTATCATATGCATCCAATTTGCAGAGAACAAGATTACATGTAAGTAATAAGTCTATCATTTTTCCACTTTATCCAATTTCCTCTATGTGTGATTACTAGACATCTAAAATCCAGATAAGGCATTTTTCGAACCTAAATAATTGTATTTTTTTACCCTACTTGTCAATTTAAACATCTGTTGTGGGTGTTTAAAAGAATCGTCTCATTGAGACGATTCTTTTGAGTACAGACAACGTAAGTTTTTCTTGAAAAATACAAACACAATTTTCAATTACGAACTAGTTCATAACACTTGGACATCTGTCGGAATGAATGGAATTTTACATAATATCTAAATTGCTAATAATATAACACAACACCTGTGTCTCGTATAAGAGACAAGGGTTACACCAAGCACTCCACAGTAATAGGGTAATCTCCACTAGACTTATGTAAAAGAAAATTACAAAGACGCCACATGGAACTGATTTTTACTGTAGTAGTTATAACTCGAGACACGTTCAATGTCTGGTAGTCTTATTATATACTCTAAAATAGCATGACTTATATTCGCCTAGCTGTTGATTGCACTTATAACCTTTTGTCTTATATTCATTTAAGAGATATGCATGATTTATAAACCACATTAAGTGCAGTATATTGCCTCATAGATTTCGCAGAGCAATACGACACAATCATGATTGCTAAAGATGGCTGCTGAAATCTGTACACGTATGGGTGAAGAGTGGCGCGGACTTTGTCTAGACAAAGGAATGAGGAATTTTCGACAAATTCTTGAATACCCTTTGTTTACTTCTGGTTTGATACAATAATTTGGGATAGTCCATTTTACATATCTAGGGGTGTCAGGTTATTTTGTTTTATTAAATTTGTAATGTTTTGCCTGAAGATCTTTTTTACCTTTACAAACAGTGTAGACCCTGATTAAGTGCAAAATTATGTTGCATTTCATCTTGATCTTCACTGTTTGAAAAAAAGTACTTGTTTAGGGGTTCCTCGGATACATAGGGCTCAACGTTGAATAATGAATTCAAAGCAATGGCAGTATATTACACTTAAGGTGGTTTATGTATAAATAGCAAAGGCTATTTCGTAGATAGTGATTATATCTAAATACTGTGTAATATTATGTGTACGTTTCCAAAAGGTATATACAGCTTGGCCTCTTTTCATTGCATACATGTAGACATGTTGAACATATTTTAGCTATATATGCACCAAGCATGTTCAAAGCCATTTTCTATCGTACTACTAAACTTCAAAGCAATACACGTAAACCTTTTACTTAAGCATGCATAGTTTACAATATATGTATTATGTGATAAGACATACTTTTATATGTAATATATATTCATTGAAATATGAAACAAGTTTATTTTCAAAAGTTGCATTTACATTTTATTTAGTTGAAGTACAAAGAATATCAACAATAGCTAAATACTTTTTATAGTCATCTTATGATCGTTACTTGCAAATACAGAGGTACAGCCACCCAGGTTTCTGTGTCGTATTAGTGTTAAGTGCCGGTTCAGATAAAAATCATGCAGGTGACTCCACATGATGGTCAACCAATTTGGTTGATTTTGATACCACAGAAAGGTTATGATGTAAGAACAAGAAAAAATATTTTTATTTTTTATTATTATCATTTTGGTAACCATGGCAACGGAAATTAATATTTTAGCAAAAATGGTACAATAATCGACTGAAATTGCCCTATTTCAGTCAAATATTACATACAACTGCCTTCCAGCATAAAGAAAAAACACATATAATACAAACATATGACACAACTTTAACATTTTAAGCCAAGCTATCAATTGAATTAATTGCTTATGTTGTTGCCATGGCAACAAAGAGTATACCACTGAAGAGCAAAATTCAAAAATGGCATTTTAAGGGTTTTTGAGGTCAATTTTTGGCAACTTGTGTAGATTGATATAGATATGTCTTATTATTATACATAAAGAGCAACTCTTGTTTGGTGTTATTCAAAAATAAAATGCTTTGCAAAATTATATGCCTAGTTGCCATGGCAACAAATAACACACTACCAACGACATTTTGCCTAATTTTGCTATTTTAGCCATTTTGAGACCAATTTTTAGCATTTTTTGTAACTTGGTACAGTTAGTTCATAACATCATATTTATAGTTTAACTCTTGTATTGCATGATTAAAAAATAAAACACTTTGAAAAATCATATGCCTAGTTGCCATGGCAACAAATAACACACTATCGAAGAAATTAAGCCAAATTTTGCTAATTTGGCAATTTTAAGATCAATTTTTAGCAATTTTTGTACCTTGTTACAGTTAGTTCATAGCATCATACTTAGAGTGCAACTCTTGTATTACCTGATTCAAAAATAAAAATCTTTGCAAAATCGCACGACCAGTTGCCATGGCAACAAATAATACACTATCGAAGACATATGGCCTAATTTAGCTATTTTAACTATTTTAAAATCAATTTTTAGCATTTTTTGTAAACTGGTACTGTTAGTCACTGGCATCATACTTATAGTTTAACTCTTGTTCTGCATGATTCAAAAATAAAATACTTTGCAAAAGTATATGCCTAGTTGCCATGGCAACAAAAAACACACTATCACAGAAATATAGCCAATTTTTGTTAATTTGGCAATATTGAGATCAATTTTTAGCAATTTTTGTACCTAGCTACAGTTGATTCATAGCATCATACTTAGAGTGTAACTCTTGTTTTAGCGAATTCAAAAATAAAAATCTTTGCAAAATCACATGACTTGCTGCCATGGCAACAAATAGTACACTATTTAAGACATATAGCCTAATTTCGCTTTTTCAGCTTTTTTAAAATCAATTTTTAACAATTTTTGTAAACTGGTAGAGTTAGTCCAAAGCATCATACTTTTAGTTTGACTCTTGTTTTGCATGATTAAAAATAAAAAACATTTGAAAAATCATATGTGGAGTTGCCATGGCAACAAGTATTACACTATCGAAGACATATAGGATAACTCTGCTACTTTAGGAAATTTTGAGATCAATTTGGCATTTTTTGTAAACTGGTAAAGTTAGTTCAAAGCATCGTATATGTTAAACAACTCTTGTTTTACATGATTAAAACATAAACTGTTTTGCAAAGCACATGCCTTGTTGCCATGGCTACAAATTGTACACTATCAAAGATAAAAGGCCTTATTTGATATTTTCAAGCACTTTGATATGAGCCAAGGCATGTGATTTCCAAAAAATGTGGCATTTTAACAAGTGTAGACTCGGATGAGCCTGTGGAGCCTCCTTTTAAGCTTAGAAACTACGAATGAGGTTTGGTCAGTAGCTTAACACTCCTAGAATATTCCAGCAACTAGCAAAGGTTCTGATCAGACTGCGCATATAAAGCGCAGGCTGATCTGAGACTTTGATGGTCGCACCTACCAGATTGATGAAAAACTCATTTCACGCCTCATATAATTTTTAGCATTTTTTTAAACTGGTTCATTTAGTTCAATAAGTCAATAGCATTATATTTAATGTGCATCACATGCCTATGCAGTACATTATTCAAACATAGAAAGCTTTGTCCTATTGTATGCTTAGTTGCCATGGCAACAAATATCACACTAATAATGACAACAAGCCTATTGTTTTTCTTTTTTAGGTATTTTGAGATAAATTTTTAACAGTTTCTTGTAAACTGGTTCAGTTAGTCTATCGTATCAAAACCAAAGGGCATCTCATGTATTACATAATTCTAACTTAAAAAGCCTTCTCTAATCATATGCCTAGTTGCCATGACAACATATAACACACTTATAAAGACAAAAGGTCAAATTTTGCGATTTTATGTATTTTGAGATCAATTTAAGCATTTTTTTTGTAAACTGGTACAGTTAGTTCATAGTATCATACTTAAAACTGCATCCCATGTAGTACATGATTCAAACATAAAAAAGCTTTGTCAAATCAAAAGTCTAGTTGCCATGGCAACAGATAGCACTCTACTGAAGACAAAAGCACTAATTTTGCTATTTTTGGTAATTGAAATCAATTTTTAGTAATACTTTTAAACTGGTAACAGTTATGGATAAGTAAAATTCTTAATTGTTAAAGTTTTATCATTTTCTTATCCATCAGTTTAAGCATATGTTTTGGGTGCTCAAAAGAACCTTCTCATTGAGACAATTCTTTTGAGTACCCACAACATATATGTTTTGGTTGAGAAAAAAGAAAATTATTTTTTGGTACACACTCTTAACTAAAGGCATAGACATACTATTGTGTTACATGTTCCAATAATAAAACATTTGCAAAGTCATATATCTGGTTGCTATGGCAACAAAAAAACAAACCACTGAAGATATAAAAAAAAATCAGCATATATAGATGGTTCAAGATCAATTTACAGCAAATTCTGGGATCAGATACAGTTTCTCTATAGCATCATGATCAATTTAACTACATGATCCAATAATAAAATACTTTGCTTATTTGTATATTTGGTTGCCTGGTTGCTATGACAGCAACCATACCAATGAAGGAAAAGTAAACCAAAAGAGAAGCCACGTGGTCAGGGATGGAGACAACAACAGGATCTGCACCAAAAGCAATATGTCCCCCACCAATATAGCTTTGCACTATACATTGTAATTGCCTATTTAAACAAAGTCAAGGTCTGTGTCTCAAGCAGGGGCCAATTTAGGTCTAGATATAGAGCTGTCATCGTTATCGACGATATCGATGTATCGATAAAAAAGAGCTGAGATATTCATATCGATACAGAAATGTGGATATAGATATTTATCAATATTGGGTCAAGCAAGAATTGTTGTCATTTTAAGCTGCTTTAGTGACAGTTATATAAAAGTGTTACCCAATAAAGTTTAAAGCAAATGTTTCATGCACCTGTTGAACATTAGCCATACCATAGGGCAGCAACACAATAAGAACCAATAAATGAGTAGTGCATTTATAACAGCTATGCAATTGGATTGGTATAAAAATGCAATTGACTGAGCCGGGAACTTGATGTGACCCCTGTTGCCTAGCTATCCAGTTTGATAACAAACTTTAAAAGGCATTTAGCATTCTGAGGCAATAGAAATTGCCATAAGTCAGTCTGGTTAGTGTGTGGTTGGTAGCACATCCAGCAGCTCCAGCCTATCATTCAGGAATTTGCAAGTTTGATTCCCATGTTAAAAAATCAGCAAAGATTCTTTCAATTGAGATTTTTCATGAAATAATATTTTCTATAGTATGGCCATTCTCTCCCAACCGCTGATATGTCAATGTGTCAGATACTGGTTAAAGGATGTAAATAGTACTGCTTAAGTTAAGCCTGTTCAAGGAAAAGCCTGGTTAGGATATTTACTGACTGTCCCTACTTTACATTACCTGTTAACCATGGACATAAAGCAACAAATTAACCAGATCATACTTGCTGCAGGCCTTAAAAGATAATTAAGGGCTAGAGCTTTCATAGTTTTGAACACATGCAAAAAGAGCATAAAACAAGAATAAGGGTGTATAAAGGTTGCATTTTATACATTTTTAAAAAATTATTAATATATCGATACATATCGATATATCACGATATTTTCTACCGATATATCGATACGCTTAATGACCAATCAATGACAGCTCTAGCTAGATATTGAGAGAATTGCTAAATATCCCTCTGATTTCCTTGGGAATAAAAACTCCTACCATAATGTTACCATAGTAACTGGCACATTCAGATCAGACACAAGATTTTTTTTTTCAAATTATTTGACCTCGAAATTAAATACCCTTTGAATCTGATATATCTATGTGCAAGCTAGTTTCAAATCTATCCATCTATTCTGGAGATAATTACAAATGTATGGTGTAATCAAGGAATTTTTCAACTTTCTATGATCTCTTGTGACCTTGAAAATAAGTCAAACGTCACCTAGATCTAGTCAGGCCTAAAGGCTATAAAACTTTTTTTATGCTCAACTCAACTGAGAACGAAATTTCAACTGCTCATAAAAAATCAAATACCAACAAATAAAATTTGTTCTTGCTTTAAGTCTCTCAAATGTTAGATTCATCATGCTAATAAATGTTAAAATACCAACAATTGTTGGCATTTTAACTTTTATGAGAAGGAAAATTTTTGTGCTCAGCTGAGTTGAGCATGAAAAAAGTTTTATAACCTCGGGGCCAGTTCTTACCAATTACCCAATGGTATATCTGAGCAAGTTGGGTCTTAACTCATCAATCCCTTATTATTTCGGATAAGATCAAACACTTCGAGGCAGGTTAGAATTCATGGTCAGCTAAGTTTTGCAATTTTGTTACAAGTTTTTGTTTTGTTTTTGTTGCTTTACGTCCCAAGTCAACAGCTATGGTCATTGCGGGACGGTCAGTTCACCTAACCACACTTTTTCCTGGGCAGGCTTGAACAAGCCGTTAACCAGTAATTCGTGCACATACTTTCGCTTGTAACTGACAACAACCCTTCTTGAATAAATCAGCGGAAGGGAGGAGAATGACCGTAGAAATTATTTCATGATCAATCTCCACGAAAGTATGGGACCGGGCCGGGATCGAACTCGCGACCCCTGGATCTGCAGTCAGACACGCATCTGTAGCCAGACACGTTACCGACTGCGCTACGCGGCCCGGTGTTACAAGTTATTGAACATGCTACCTGTATATTTCATAGCTAGGTCAAGATAAAACAAAATTTTCGTGAGTAAAATTGTGAATATTTTTCTTATCATTTGTTTTAGGTGCTCAAAACAACCGTCTCATTGAGACGGTTCTTTCAAGTACACATATTTGAAACAAACAATACCTGTTTAAAACAGTTTCCATTAGCATACTTATGTTACAATTTGCCCTTCATCTTCAACCCAACTTCAAGATTTCAGCTTTTGGTGTCTCATTCAGATGATTCAATCAGACATTTCTTAAGAAAATAAGTGTAAATCGGACATCTCTTAAGAAAATTAGTGTAAATCAGACATTTCTTAAAGGGACAGATATTTGAGCAATAATACTGGTACCACTCATTATGACTCTCTCCAGGGGTCATACTGGGCAGATCAAAAGGACAGCCATAATGAGGTGATTATGACTTCCTTACTGGGGCAATAAAGTGGTCCCATAAAGGGAATAGGTATTTTATGATAAAATATTGATCTTTATCTTAGTGAATGAAATTGTGTTGCATACAGGTAAGTCCCCTCTTGAGGCCCCATTAATTTTGTGAGATACTGAAACTGTCCCTTATCAGTTAATCCTTTAATGATCTCTATTGGACAGTAATCTTTGTCTTTAAGAAAATAAGTGTAATAAGGTCACATGTACCAAAACATTCTGATTCAAACAGTGCATGATAAATGTACAATCAGATTTATACAACATGAAGTCTGGTCCCTAGACCAGTCAGACTTGACCCCATGATTTGCTACTAAAGATTTGAATTAAGAAGTATCCATCAATGATGTGTTATTCAATAAACAGGAAGTGCATGTAATACTGACAAAACGAAAACACTGATTGTCATCATTATGGTTAAAATCCAGTGTCAATTTCAGTAGAAAAATGTTTGTAACAATAGTTAAACCTCATTCAGGTTCCTTATAACTATCATCTGGTCTACACTTAAAAACTGTCAAATATCTTCTTGCCTTAATTCAAGGTTAACAAAATTTCCAGAGTAAAAATGTAAATATTTTCTTACCCATCAGTTTTAACATTTGCTTTTGGTTCTGAAAAGTCTCAATAAGACTGTTCTGTTGAGTATCCACATACAATAATGATTTAATTGAGAAAAAAGGAAATTAATTTAGAACTATGCACTATCTCATTCTGGAAGATTCATTATTCCACAAAAACCTTGGTGCTCATTGGAAGTGTCTCATTGAGATGCTTCCAATGAGTACCCACAAAAAATAGTTTCACTTAGAACTGTTCTTATCACTTAGATGGAACACAATTGTCTAAACTACATGTAGCACATTTCTACTTGGCTGTCATGTTCTTGTCCTAAGCCTATTAAAGATTCCTTGATCAACAGCAGGTCTCAGATAGGCTCTCCAATAATCTAAATCTTCTATACCCAAAACAAGTTTTGGCATCATGGGGGCTTAGGTGAGTAATTTGAAGAAAACTGAGTCTAAACTATATGGACTGCATACTTCATCTTTTTCCCTGCAATGATAAACCAAAGGGTAACCATTCAATAAAAGTTTGTAAAATTGTATGAAAATATAGGCAATATCCTGAAAGCAAAAAATTCCCGAGCCTTTTCAGACTTTTACTTATAATGAAGTCAGAATGGCCCATTCTATAAATTGAGGGGTCCAAGTTATGATTTCCAAAAAACTTGTTATTTCTCTGAAAACTGCTTTTGTCTCGGCAACAGTGCAGACCCTGATAGAATGCTGTGTTGTATTGGCATTTCATCAAGGTCTTCACTGTTTGCATTTCATAGAGGTCTTTACTTTTTACTAGCATTTAGGTCAACTTTGAAAATGGCTTTGTTTCTGTTTTTCCAAAAATAATAATAACTGGAAATTTATGTGTCAATTTGACACATATGACCCCTGCCCGGGGCCATTGTATGTGAAAAAAAAACATTATTCGTATGAGACCCAGGGTATGTAAGGGACAAACGGACTAGGGTGATGTTTCAAATTTTATTATATGTATGTACTTTATATTTCACACTGGCAAATCTGGGCCTTTACATGTATCAGCAAATGAAGGCAGTTGAAAATCTCTTAGTTTAAACAAGATTTTATTTCGAAGATAGAATGCATTTATCAATACTACATTAATATGGTATTAAGTATTTGCTGTTCTGAGTTATCAGCATTTTGTGCAAAGAAAAATGTTTAAAATTTTAGAACTTTTAAGGTACGTTATTCGACCTGATAAGCACACATGCTCATATAAGCACACATTGGGTAATTAAAAAGCTGTTTACACTAAATGAGTTTAGATTTCTAGTCAATCCATTGGTGAAATTTCATTATTAATATGGATTCACTGTGTAGATGGAAAAGAGTATGGATCAAATTCAGATGTCATGAGGCCCTAATATTTTGTTGGGCCTGATCATGGCTCAAACTGTTTGCAAAGGTTTCCAGCAGAGAAAACCAGCAGATAAAGAGTTATTTATGCAATGTACACTTACTTTTGATATATGAGCACCAACGACTTGTGACATATATGGTCAACCACTCTCTAACCAGCATATCTTTGTCGCCTCCATTGTTCAAGGCATGAAGACAATGCTTAATAAAACCTAAAAAAGATATAAAGAAACTTTGAAAAAAAAATAAAATGCACTATTGGCTGCAAATAAAAGGCTACATCTGATTGGATAATGTCATATAATTGGCGACATTATAACCTGTGAAAAACTGTTGCAAACTCGACATAATTATGTAACTTATGGATAACAGGATACCAAAATTGAAGCATGAATATCAGGATAAATTCGAATGCATGAAAAAGTGTGATAATACAATAGATGTAATGCACTGGATCTCCAATGGAGGTCCAGAACATTACCTCCATCCCAAATTCCACCAGTTTCTGCAAAGCTGAAAAACAGAATGAGCATGAAAATATACATGTGCATGAAAATGTGGAAAAAATAAAACAAAAGTTATTATGCAATTTCTATATGACAGGATGGGAGGTCTCATTTCATCCATAGGGATATCGGGAGGGATATGACTATTATGAGGCATCATATCTTGAAATAGAAGTGTCAATATATGAATGAAAATAATAATTCTTCAAAGTAATATAGAAATTTCTTTGATAGTGAAATATGCAAAAAGGTTAATTATTTGCAAATGTTCAGACTTAATAAGATCTTTAAGATGGTAATGCATCATGGAGCTTATAGCCAAGGCATATCTATAAAAAAAATAGTGTGCCTGTTCTTTGGCATTAACCAGTACTGAGCCTGTAGGGTTGATCTATTGTTTGCAAACAGTCTAGTATGAGCAAACATTTTCAACCCAGATCAGACTGCCCCAAAAAGAAATGGGTCATTACAGTTTTGTATGTTATTCACCTTTCCTTAAGCAATGTTTTATTTAAAAAATAAATGTTTTAGTGATTTGTCAAGCATCCAATGTCTCGAGTTTGCTAACATTGTAAACCCTGACCAGTTTACTCCATTAGCAGTCAATGATATGGGTGCCAATTTTTTGGGCCCTGGATGAAAATGGATGACAAGTGAATTATATAACAAAAAGTGGCACAAGGCCTTAGTTTATCCCCTCTCTACTTCTTTCAGGGGAGGGGTTGGCGGTCTCTTGATTTTTGAAAAAAATTGGCATAGGTTCCCCTAGCCAGAGCATTTACAGTTTTTTTTTTATTTGAGGGTCTGTAAAAGTGTTGGGTAAGACAGAGAAAAGGCAAGTTTGGATAGATTTCCCTTATCCTAAAGAAATCTTTCTTGCACTGCTATATGGATAGATTTTGTTTGTAAATTTAAGAAAAATAATAATACCTGCTTTGCTTCAGCACCAGGCCAATGGCGGCCGGATACTCACTGCCTTTTATTTTCGTCCAGGGCCCGTCCTGATCAAGCAGATGACAGATATTGTGATTATAGATCCAACTGTGTAAAGCACCAGGTTGACATAAAAACTAATCAGCATTCTATTTTTTCAAGGATGTTGGAGGGGGGGATAGCCGGGCAAATGAATGTGCTGTGTTTTTAACTTATCCATTGTCCCTATTGTGTGTGGGAAATGCTGGGGTTGATAAACCTAGGCAAACATGGCAGTGCAATGTAATAACAGACTAGGGGGTGCTACCATTGTTTTATCAGCTGGCTGTCGAAATCACAGGTGTTTGTAGTTATGTCCAAAAACATGTTATTGATGCCCTAGAAACTGGAAAAAGCCTTCTAGGGCATCAATAACATGTTTTTGGACATAACTACAAACACCTGTGGTCCAAATAGTGTCCCCACAGTGTTAGGGTTTACGGCATGTTTTTGTCCATCAATGCATCAACTTGATAATGAACAGAATAAAGACTTCTAAAAGCTGAGTTTATAACATTTTAAATTTTAGACTTTCCTAAAGTTTAGGCTAGACAGCATTTTATTTCAAACTCAAACAGTCTACTTACGTACCTATGCCTTTGCCGTCGCTGCATATCTGTGAAAGGCACTAGATGCGGGGTAGTGCCATTCGCCTCAATGTACTGTCTTCCCGTATTTTCGTATAAAGCGTTCTCTTCTGCCAATATTTGCTGAAAGCTTTTCAAAAGCTCAACTTGTTTCTCTCGCCAAAATGTTACCCTCAGAACTGGCACTCGCTTTTCGATGCTTATATCTTGTTGTGTCCCGATTATGCTCACCGATTCTTAAATGCTCTGATTCAATTGGAAACTGTGATTAAATGCCGAAACTGCTAGAAAAATACAGCAACATTCAACAATCCGTTAGCCGCGAAATTCACCATTGTTGTTTTGTGCCACATGACGTATCACGTGATTACGTTTCTCATAGCTACAGAGAAAACAGACTGGTTCCTATCCAGCGTAAGTAAAGAAACGGCGAAGCCGTGTACCAAAATCACCCCGATACCCAGGGGCAGAAAACGCTAAATAATTGGACACAAACCCATTTTGCAAAGCATTTTATTTCTTGACAACGTAGTTCAATAATTCAGCTTCATGTCCGTGCATGTTACATTGCCGTCCTCGTCTACACAAGTTACGAAAAATGTCGCTGATTTTCGCCATCATTTTCCCGTAGACTTTAAGGTAAATGTCAAAATAATGGTCAAAAAATATAAACCCGATTTTCTAAGTAACGCAAATGATTTCAGAAAAAAATAAATTAGGACTGAATAGCAGGTCCATTAACCTTCCTACTGTGTAATTTTTACTAAAATCTGTTGACCACCATGTGGAAAGAAATTTTGATTTTGCATGATTTTTATCTGAACCGGCACTTAAATAAAATGCATCTGAAAATGTTGTGTATATAAGATATTTTTAATTCTTAAAATAAATTTGTTGAGAGCAAGCTGCTATATACTCATAAACAGTCATCAGTTGAGTTTTCGAGAAATAATGATTTAGTTGTTATAATATTATCATAATTATATTCCAAGCGTATTATACAAATATTAGGCCACTGTATCGCCACGTAGCTTGCAATGACCCGTTCACTTGATAGGAACCAGTGGGGGGCATCATCATCCAGGCTAGACAGTGACCTTAATGATACGGAATAAAACAATTCCAATAAAAAAATCCACTATTAATAACAAATGAGTTTGCTATATGATCCCTATGAAATATCTCATAAGATTGGCTGAAACTAGCTTTCACTGGTATAACAGTTCTTGATATCCACCAGAGATGAACTAAATTTAGCACAGGACAGGTAGACATCCTGCTAGACAGCTAAAATAGATATTGGGAAACTAACTTCAGATATTAATACATTAAGCTCGGGACAGGTAGACATCGCTTTTGTCACTGCTGCCTGACAGATAAAAATATATATTGGAAAACTGACATCAGGTTTTTCACTCAAGAAAGGGGGTAACAATAAACTCGCATGATTTTTTATGTATATTTCACCGATCAAATGGTTCGAAATAAAGTGACCAAGTCTGCAATTATGAACATTCTCACAAAAATAAATCAAAAATAGAATTAAGGGACGCTTTCAAAAAAAAAATCTGTTCACTACAGCTGAAACATGCACGGAAAGGTGAATTATCTTATAAAACAGTTTTTTTCTAGTGTTGGTTATTATAAACATCCTTCCAGAAATTCTAGACAGTTAATTTTAAACTTAAATACTGTTGTTTTGATAGTGTTCACTTGTTATGGTTTACGAAATTTAACTATATTAATTAGAAAGTTAACACTATTTCTAAAAATAAAAGATCCAAAGTTACAGACTTTGCAGCTTTAAGAATTTGATCATTTTATGAGAAATGTAATTCACAGTATGATTTTTGGCACATCTCAATAGAAGTCAAGAAGTCTGAAAAACAATGTTTGAAATAATATGGGTTTTTTCAGTACACTTTGAACATTTGCCTTAAGTAAATTTATATGAAAAATAGAAAAAGAGAGACAGCGTCATATAAACACATTCTGATGTTAACGGGAAAATAATGCATCAATTGAATAATGGTAGAAAATGATATACAACTGTATAATGGTAGAAAGATACGGACAACAATTTGCATGCACATTCAATCAATAATTCAATAATTTAAACATTAACATTGTAGTGTCTGATCTGAGCCTGCTCGGATTGCCTATGGCTCATAAATAGAAAACTAGACTTAAATGGGTATATAACTTACTATCAGGTAAATTTTAATTGATTTCTTAGTATAATTATTTTGTGTGTTTTGTAGGTATGGAAGCTTGCAGGAACGGGTTGGGTGATGGCTGCGTTAGTGTCCTCTCCAGTATTCTATATATTCCGGGAAAACAAAGTGGATGGTGTTGCAATGTGTGAAAACATTTTTCGTGAAACACCTCTGTGGCATCGCCAGGCTTGGATAACATTCTCAGTAGTGGCCGTCTTCATCATTCCGCTCATCATACTCGCAGTCAGTTATATCAGAATATTTCTAAAAATAGCATCGAAGGCCACGCGTCATACACAAAAGCCAGCTTCTGTATTTAAACAAGGAAAAGTCCACTTGCATACCACTCATTCGTCCTTGCCGAAAGCGAAGATAAAAACACTGAAGATGACGTTTGTGATCATTTTAGTCTTTATTTTTTGTAGCAGTCCATACGTTGTAGTTGAAATGATAATGTCATTTGGGGACCACTGTATTATCTCAAAGAAGTTATATGCTATTCTAGGCGGAATGGCAGCCAGTAACTCCGCAACGAATCCATTCGTCTTCCTGTTGTTCAATATCAACTTAAAGTGGATCAAGGAAATTCGGAGTAGCAATGATGGCACTTTGGATATAAAAAGGCGCTGTATGTCGTCAGTACATAGCACAAATCTTTCTCATTGTTCAACTCATAGAAACAGTGGACAGGTTTATCAGGCATGTAAACAGGAGAGCACAGAGGATCCTTTAGTAGGCATGGAAATGAAACCGAAATATGGTGACGCTTTATAAGTACATGTACAGTAAAAACCTGTGTAAAACGACAACTCAAAAATAGATAAAACAAAGATCTTAATTACAAATGGTAGCTTAATGAGGGTCGCGATAGTATTGCAGAATGCTCCTGGCCATTGGAGCATTCTGCAATATTTGGACCTGCATTAAGCGATATTTGCTCTTGATAACCAATTTTCGGTCTTTCTGATAGTGAGCGTTTTACACAGGTTTTATTTATGTGCAACCTGCAACTCAGATAAGATGTCGGATCGAAGCTAGTTTCAACTTCATATCAACGTATACATGTATGTAACGACACGCTATACACGTATATAAATGTTTCTTTTATAAGTCTCGGTTATTCAGTGGATAACGTTGTTTCTTAAAATTGACATAAACTTATGTGATGTCAAGGCTACAACCGTTACAACATCGCATGTTCTATTTGTTATACAAGTACTGTCCCCTGGTACTGTAGTCGGAAGATAATATGAAAGTGACGCCAAAACTACACCACGCTGGCCTACCATCTTACCAAGTGCTGCGCTAAGCCGACATCGACAAGTTTTAATGATAAGCGCACAATATGTACATTATTAACGAAACAGTGCTATCCGTTTACAATAATGGACGATGTCCACTTACATGTACCAAAACATGCTCTGAGGTTACTTTTAGCTTATCTTCCGGCTGTAGTACAGGAATTACGATAAATAATATCTTACACCCAATGTGCGGATCCAGAGGGAGGTCCGGACCCCCCCCCCTAAAAATCACGAAAATATAGGGTTTCTTACCAATACTTGTCGAGATTCCATGGGAAATCACAAAGCTACAGTGAAACTTGCTACTATATTTAAATCTTTTTGGAGCATAGTGACTCAGTGGTACAATGTCAAGTTTGCGACAGATGGGCCACTAGTACAAATGTACAATATTCACCGATGAGACTGTGTTGTACCCCTAAGCGATACACAGTACTGGTTCAACCCAGAAAGACAGGAAGCGTCTCGAAATGGCTGAAAAAAGTGACTGGGACGTGAACCCTCGACACAAAATAAACAAAATGAAAACATGTGTAAGATACTCTCTATATAAACTGTCGTTTCAGAACCATGTTTCCGTTTGTCCTATGCCAAGTAGGCATGTACAATTGGGCCACTATCGGCCACTGGCGAAATGCCATTCGAATAGCGTTTTACTGGCGGGCCGATAGTAGCCCGAGATTGGATGCTGGCTGGGTAGTGATGTCAAGGGATAAAATGGAACATCTGACTGTTTCATCATTGCGAACACCAAACACGAGTAGAAGACTTCATTAACAAAGCCGCGTCTCTGAAAAGGAAATCTGACGAGGCCGGTCTTGCCGGTTCTGTATATGGAGGCTGATAAATCTCCTAAAGACCGTAAGTTTTCCATCATATGCTTTTATGGTGTAATATAACTAAATAAGGGAGAATGTAATGTTCCGCTCTGGTCTTTTAACGTCTAACATGTATCAAATTTGAAAGCTAAAGCCGCAGAGATGCAAATTGTGTACTGTTTTGCCACCTGAATCCTACCGAGGTACATAAATGTTGTTTACCAGATGAAACCGTACACAATTTGCAGCTTTGTACGATTTTGTTTGAATTCTTTAATTTATGAAGTTATCAAAAAACTGTACACAATATGCAGCTCGCATCAGCTTTGTCTAGAAGTTGAGAGACCAGAGCAGAGCACTACATTTCCTTTTTCGCTATTTTACACCATGAAAGCACTGAATGGAGCACTAGGATTTTTAGGCGATTTTTCAACCTTCATATACAGAATTGGCGGCTCTGTTTATGAAGTTTCCTATCCGTGCTTAAGGCTCAGACCAGCCTGTGCATCAAGGAAGTTTAATCAACACATTTTATTCGTGATCAGAAAGTTGTGGTAGCCATACTTGCAATATGATAAATCGCAGGCCTCTATCTAGTCTCAGCAGGCTAGTTTGAGTCTAAATTGGTCAGATACCCCGAAGATATGTGTAGGTTGTCTCGTGTCGCGGACCAGATAAATAGAGAATACTAGGTGAGTGTCTTTTGATATCAAGTTTTCCAGGCAAGGCTTTGAGAATGCGTGTTGACATCGCGAGGCTTGCCGAGCAATTCAACATGCATTCTCAACGCCGAGCCTGGTAAACTTGATATCAAACGACGCGAACCTGGTATTGTGTTTATCAGTTTACAAGCTAATTGTCTGCACAAACTAGCGATAATGAAGTATTTATAGATTTTTGTGTCTATTCAATGTCATTGCCGACCTCATTCAAAAAGTGCAACGTCTTCATGACCTGATAAAGGCACATGCCTTGAGATAGGCAACGTTTATCAGGTCAACGGGCGCCATTGCAGTTAATATGAGAGGTTATAATAACGTATAAAATGTGCATTAATGCAATGGACCCATTTAATATTTAGTTGAACAGAACCAGTTTTAGTATGTGTATTTTCATAAAATGTTTTGCTTCATGTCTGCATGGATTTGGTCTACTTACATGTAGGTAGTGGTGATAAATAAAAAGGTCAAAAGAGGTCTTCATTGTTACATGTATCTAGATGATTAGATTTTTTATATATCACTCTGTCCCTCCCTGTGCTTTACAACCAATCAATTTGCACGAAAATTTAAAATTTTGGCCAACTTAATCAAACATTTTGTCAATATTTGTAATATCTAGTAGTACTTACGTAAAATCATTATGTAAATCCGTTAAGTGGTCAATGCGACCATTTACAAAGATGCAGTCAGAATAGATGAGGAGAAAACTATATAGGTCATAGATCATATATTATAATAATTAAGAAATCAAGTAAAGTTAGTGTTTTACATAACATTTTTAAACACGTCACTGTCACTCGTCGTTGGCACGACAGTAGTGTTGTCACTTAACAAATGTTTGTATACATCAAAACGACCGATGTGGCTTACCCCGGATCTTCTTTAAAACCGTTGGTAAGAATTCAAAAATATTTTAGTAAAAGAATCACTGGGTGACCTTCTGCAAAAATAGCTAAAACGAATTTTATCAGTCTAAACACACGCCCGCCAGGGGGCGTGACCAGTTTTCATTATGAACCTATGAGAAAACTTTAAAATCGTCCCATCTGAAACCAGTGGTCAAAATTAAAATAATTTGGCACCTCTGCAAAAAACAGCTATCAAAACATTTTAACTGTCAAAACATGGCAGCCAGAGGGCGTGGCATATCGAGGTAACAAAAACTTTGAAGATATTCTCTTCTTGAACGGTGGTCACAAAACAAAATAATAGTCACTGGGTGACTTTCTACAAAAATGGCCAAAACGAATTTAATTCGTCAAGAAAATATGGCCACCAGAGGCGTGGTCAATTTACATTATGTTCTTTTGTAAGAAACTTAAAGTAAGGAAGAAGGCAACGATCAGGAATCGATACAATCAAATATTACATCTGACCCAGGACACCATATGGGTAAATGACAAAAACACACAAGAAACATCACACACACTAATTTACAATGATCAAACACCTTTTTTCTTGTCAACAGATTGTGTCTGGAAACAAAGCAAATGTGGCTAAAATCTTGTGTCGCACGAAACTGGTGACCCCTGTCTCAAACCGAGGTCGTTTTCTATGCCTCAAATTGTCTTTCAGCATTTTTGTTTTCTTGAGATACGCTTGACTAATTAGATGTTACAATGCACTAAAATTCATATGTTTAGTCTGATCAGTCTAAGAGATATTCACGATTAATTTTAGATGAGGTGTTTTTCTTGAAGTCAGCATAGATTACCTACCTTGCACGACTTAAATTGAAGGTAAGAAATGCGGCAATGATCAGGAATCGATGCAATCAGATACTACACCTGATCCAGGATTCCACATGGGAAAGTGACAAAAACACAATTAAATATCACAAACAAGAGCAAGCAGGTCAGCTCTTTCCCAGAAGGTGACCACAAGGCCGCAATGAACAGACGCGAAAGCATGAAAAACACAAGACATAAATAACACAAATGATTATCAAAAGAAATTCCGCCTTGGAACGGTCAGTAAAAAAAAATTCTGGAGGGCCTAAACCGGTTTCATGGCGCAAACCTCACCCTTATTTCAGATGTGGATCAAGACACATAGATGTTTTGTTTACATGAAATACCTTTAACTTATCCATGCATTATCTCCTAGAACATATAAATCAAGATATAAAAAGGAGATAAGCAAAGATAAGGACTCAACAGTACATAAAACTGAATACCGGAGCAAAAGTAATCCAATAGGTAAACTCCTGTGGGTCTGACAACGGTCAAAGCATCAGGCCCCTAACATCTCATCAATAGATTAATCTTTAATTCAGAACCGTCATAGCTTTTTGTTGGTTCAATACCACAATTATTACTAAATCTGCTACTTTTAGGTCCAATTAATACACAAGTTTTGCAGCCTGAATTCAAGCGAGTTGTTGCTATTATGCTAAACTCATTACTAGATTTGCTACTTTGAGGTACAATACAGCTCTGTCCAAAATATTATACAAATTGACTCCATGAACAAATATAAAGTAGTAGAAAAAGATAGAATACTAAAACACTGAACGCAGAAGGCGATTTTCAGTGATTGAGGGGTTAACTGTAAATACCCATAGAATCCACATTACTGAGAAATAGGTTATATGTATTTGAATACGGTATGTACATATTTTCACACTCTGGACTGATTGTTATGTCCCTGTAAATGAGACATCAAAATCATGATACCAAATTTTTCAATCTCGTTTTTATCAAAATGTATCCTAATTCAATGATAGGTATATGTAGAACACTACAACACTGTAGTGCCACAAGTTCTCAAGTAGCACTGTAGTGCTTCTCAGCGATAGGATATGCACTCAAGTGTCACCTTAGGGTACATGTATTACAGGGTTACAGGGTCCCTACAGAGCCACCCAGTGATGGTACATGTCAACGATTATCAGTGTAACGCCTCCTTATGAAGACACTTGTACTTAAGTGTCTCTATGGGGCCTCCTTGTGAAGGTATATACACTGAAGTATCACTGCAGTGCCTCCTATTGATGTTATATACACTCAAGTGTCACTGCAGAACCTCCTAATGAATGTATTTACACTTAGGTGTCATTACAGTGCCTTCAAGTGAAAGTACACATACTCAAATATCACTGTAGTGCCTCATACTGATGTATTATACACTCAAGTGTTACTATTGTATCCTGGTGAAGGTACATGTGCTCGGTTTTTATTGGTGTGCCTTCTAGTGAAGGTGCACATACTCATGTGTCACTGTAGTGATTCTAGTGAAGGTATATTCACGCAAGTGTCACTGCAGAACCTCCTAGTGAATGTATTTACACTTAAGTTTCATTGCAGTGTCTTCTAGTGCTGGCGGGATCTAAAAATACTGAGGGGATCTGCGATGACGCCCAATCAACTGCGCGTTCTAGTTTGTTTTTGTTTTTGTCTCAAAAGAACGCCAAAGTGGTACACATACTACTTCAGTCAGTACAATTAAAATCAACTTTATTCTGATATAAATACCACTGCTTCAACGTAACAATAGCAAAATTTATGTTAATTATTTTCCTTGGTCTCCTCTAGAAAGGCAAGTAGTACGTACTACTTCTAGTAGCTCATACATGTAGTAAACAATTCGTGTCTTAGCCCGAATAGCCTAAATGTTATTTGATAACGACATGAAAATCCACCATTGATAAACAACTTGAGGCAATGCCAAAGGCATAAAAACGAAAACATCAGAGACTGACTTGTCAATAGCTTATTGAATGATTCAGTAATAGACATTAAATTGCTTGTTATGGTCGGTAAGCTCTGACACAGAACACGAAAGGACATCATTAGTTCTGTGGAAGTGTCGGTAGAGGTGAAAATAATGGCTCAGATATATGTAATTCATTATTATTATTATTTGATTACATTATTTGATTTCACGGTACTTAATAAACATGCAAATCTGAACAATGGCATGCAAATATCGTTCTCCAAACTATTAAATGGACACAGAATATTTGAGCGAAAAAGTCGAAAGGTCATAATGAACATGTTTGTACATTGTAGCAGAACTCTTTGTATGCCAACCTTACCAGCTTAGCACGAAATATCTTGTGATGAGCAAGGTCTACACAAATGAAGGTGGTATAGGTTAGTTATACCATGTTTGTCCACCTTTACGTAAGATAATCCACTCGCTGCTAAAGCTCGTAGATTATCTCCATGTACAGGCGAACAGCCAATGGTGTATCTATTACTTATTTCTATGCGTAACTACACGTTCACAATATTCCCATGCCTCTAGATACACGAAATAGCATAATTAGATAAAGACTCACAATGAGTACCGATTTCAGGGCTCACCCTGGCTCAGAATTTGCTGTAGTCAACACTTTAGCCAAATGGAAAAAGTTGGAGCCAAATGAAATTGACTTTAGCCAAGGTTTTAGTCAGAAAGTAGTATCAATAGTAGTATCAATAAGTCGTTCTGTATTTAACTCTTTGCTAGCTAGTGGCAACTTTTGTTATCTGCTGGTATACCTTGAAAATATAAACCTGATCCTGGCCTTTATCATTAACATAATTTCACAGTCGGTTGGGCATCTAAATATATCTTCGGCGTCCATCGTATGTTCTAATACGGAAATGCACGTGATACTTTATACCACAGTAAATGTATATACTGCTATAATTATCAGTTACTCCCTCGGTTACTTGAGTGGCTCAGTGGATAGAACACGTGAATTTATCACATTTTTATTTTTAAGCACTGCGTTGTAAGTTCGAATCCCATACGCGGCATTTATTATTGTAACTACTTTTTTCATATTTTATTTTTCTCCTTTTTGCAATATCGTTTATCCATTTTATTCAATTTGATCTGTATGGTGACATCAACATTCTCACGTCGGATTCGTAACACTGTAGCTTTAACTCTCGCATGTCACCTCTTCAGTTTGTGACATGAGATTTCCAACAGCGTGGCATTTTGACATTAATAGACACAGGTGAGTCTGTGGAACCTCATTTTAAGAATATAAACTCTAAATGTTGTTCATCAGTACATCATGTAGCTTACCAGGCATCGAATTTTCAAGCGATTAGCAAAGGCTCTGATCATAGTGTGCGTATGCGCAGGCTGGTCTGTGCCCTTGCATATCGCACATACCACATTGTTGGAAATCTCATGTTGTTGCTCATATATAGACCTCCTTGATGCTCTTTATAGAAATGTTCCGACGAGCTATTACTGATTTATTTTGCTTTTGAGCCAAGAGAAGGGGTGTTTGTTTGTTTTTAAGGCGTACAGTTAATGGCCCAGTTCTGAATCACTTTTACTTCAAGGCGTATTTCAAATAGTTGCTCTGAGTAAATAAGATTTCGGTTTTACTATTACAAAGCACTATAGTTCCCCTAAATAATGAACCTCAATTTGTACTATTCGGACTCTGCTATGTGTCATACCACGGCTTTAAAGTAGGCCGCCAATTTTCCCAGTTGCGTTTCATTTGCCAAGTTTCGAATCACATTAGAATTTCTAAGAAATTACCTTCAGTTGTACAGTTGCATTAAGGTTTTGACATTGTTGGCTTAAGACGAGTTTGACGCATTAATTTACCGTATTCATTGCAGTAAACTTGCTCGGACACAGAAATTAACCATCGGCCCGCCAGCGAAACGTCATATAAATGACGCCTCGCTAGGGGTCCGATGATGACCCGACATCAGTAGCTTTGTACTTTTCCAACCAGAAATCCTAAGATAATCGACAGCTTTGTGTTTTCCATGCAGGGGGGGAGATCCGGACCCCCAGTACTCACTCTTGAGGATCCGCGCATGAATAAACGTCCTAAGACTATGAACATTTTTACCACATGCCAGTATTACTCCCGATTATACACCCGGGCTAATGATCGAAAGGTTTACAGGTAAACTTGGTCTATGAGACAGTGTAGAGCTGAACTAGATCAGATAGCTGCTGCTAGAGGCGTGTTATAATCAGGATCTGCACCGTCTGTCATTTGACGCATCGCTTTGTGCTACAGACACTAACATTCAAATTTTCAGAGTATTTTTTCTACACACACACACACACACACACACACACACACACACACACACACACACACACACAGTATGGGGTAAAGGCCAGGTTTTTAACATGGATTCTCTGTAAGAATCAAAAAATTCCCATAGGGGTCCGGCACGCTATGTGTGGGATTTTTCTCATTCTTTGTGTGTGAAGCCGGTATGACCCCCAAACAGCAAAACAAGCCTTAAAATTTCAAAATGACATCTGGTTACCATGGTAACCAGGGTTATTGGTGTCAAGCTGAGCTTTGTAGAAAATGCAAAGAAAAAAGTGAAAAATAGGCATACTTGGCTGATCATTCCTTCAAAATGTGTTCATCAAATTTCTGAAACAAACATACTTGTATACTGTACCAACTTTGCTCTTTATGAGAGAATAAGAAAACATAAGGTATATTAAACACATGAGTAGCACGTGACTGTTTAAATATGCAGATTTTTACAATTTCCAAAATGTGGAAAAAATGGGAATTTGACAAATTTTGAAGCAGTTTTTGATAACTTTTGCAACGGTGTACAAGTAAACCACTGATATGAATATAACTAGCAATATGTCTTCTGTTGGAAACAATAAAAAACTGGATGGAGAAATTCTTTATTTAAGGTCAAGGTCAAGGTCATAAAAACTCCAGTTCATGATTTTTTAAAATTTGGTATTTTCACATGTTTTGGACCAATATCTTGATGGGTAAATGAAACTAAATAAGAAAGCAAGTGTTACATTCACTAAGAACAACATATAAGTAATCAAACACAATAATAAAATGTATGAATTTATTTAAAGGTGAAGGTCAAGGTCAAGGTAATAAAATGTAGAATTTCAAAATACGGAAAAAACTTGGTTTTTCACATTTTTTGGCACACTATTAAGAAGGGTAAATAAGAGAAAGAAAGAAAGCAAGTGTTACATTCACTAAGAACAACATATAAGTAACCAAACACAATAATAATATGTATGAATTTATTTGAAGGTAAAAGTCAAGGTCAAGGTCACAAAATGTAGAATTTCAAATTACGGAAAAACTTGGTTTTTCACATTTTTTGGCACAATATTAAGATGGGTAAATGAAAGAAAGAAAGAAAGCAACTAGTCTATGCATTAAGAACAACACATCAGTTATTAGAATCAATTATCATATGGATTAAAATATTTTAATGTAAAAGTCAAAGTCAAGGTCATTAAATGTAGAAATTCAAATTGTAGAAAAACTGTGATTTTCACATGTTTTGGAATATTAAACACATTCAGATGGGAATATGGAATAAATAAGAAAGCCACTAGTGTCCACATTTAGAACAAAATATCAGTTAACAAAAGCAATACTGCAATAGATGAATATATTTAGATTTGAAGGTCAAGGTCAAGGTCATTTAATGTAGAAATTTAAATGTTGAAAAACTTAGAAGCTGCACGTTTTAGAGCATTATTTAGATGGGCAAATGAAGGAAAGTAAGAAAAAAGCTAGTATATTCATTAAGAACAACACATCAGTTAAAAACATAACCAAATTAATGAAAATATTCGAATGTGAAGGTCAAGGTCATCAAATATAGTACATCTAAATAACAATTTTGAAATATTCGATTTTTGCATGTTTTGGGACAATATTAAGATGGGTACATGAAATAAGGTAAGAAAGATACAAGTCCTTCCATTAAGAACAATACATCAGTTAACAAAAGCAGTACTAAAAAAGAATGTATTTACATGTAAAGGTCAAGGTCATCCAATGTTAAAATTCAAAATATGTGTAAAAAAACTGGCGTTTTCACATGTTTTGAAACAATATTTAGATTGGTAAATGAAAGAACGCAAGAAAGCAACTAAACTATGCATTAGGAACAATACATTAGTAACTAAAAGCTATAAACAAAATTGATGAATCTATTCAAATGCGGAGGTCAATGTCAAGGATATCAAATGTAGTCCAAATTCAAAATGTGGAAAGACTGCAATTTTCACATGCTTAGATACCATATTTAAATGAGTATGTAAAAGCTGTTACTTTGGGATTAGTCTTCATCTATTCTACATCCATTATTTGCAGTATATGCCCTAGGGAAACTTTGCATATGCGCAGGGTCATCTGAGCCTTGTCTGCCTATTGATGCTTGAACTGCTGATATCTCAAGTATTCTTCAGGCTATACAGAAAAATTCAGCTTATCATATGACGTCGCATTTGTGAGTGAAATAATGCCATGCAATAAAATCGAGAAACAACTAGTGGTTTATAGATTTACGGGAAATGTTATGACATCCATAACAACGTTGCATACATACATGTAATGACAAAATTATTTCGGGAGCGCAGTGGCTCAGTGGTAGAGGGCTTGACTCGAGACCGAAGGGTAGCGGGTTCGAGCCTCACCGGCGTCACTGCGTTGTGGTCCTTGAGCAAGACACATTTATCCTAGCTTAGTACTGGTTAAACCCAGGAAGAACCGTCCCGCATAACTGAAAGATTGTTGAGTGGACGTAAAGAATCAAATCAAACAAAAAAACAAACAAAATTATTTCAAAGTATTCATTGCGATAAAGAGATAAAATGCTCGACAAGCCTCACATTTTATCTCTTTTCCCCAACTCGTTTAATAAATTCAATAAAACATGAACACTCATGTAAAATTTTCTATTTCTTCAATGTTTTAATAGAGTCTATATCTGATTTTATACTTTTTTCAAAGGCGCATTACGAAAAGATCTAAGTTATCTGTTCTTTGAATGAGGTAAAATTTGCTATTTCCACACACACTGAATTATGTCTTAAAAAGAGGATCTTACTACATGAGTGATCATTTCATTTGAAATTTATTAAACGAGCCTTTGAAAGAATCTTTTTACCATTCATTTGAGGGAGCGCAATGGCTCAGTGGTAGAGTGCTTGACTCGAGACCGAAGGGCCGCGGGTTCGAGCCTCACCGGCGTCACTGCGTTGTGGTCCTTGAGCAAGACACATTTATCCTAGCTTAGTACTGGTTCAACCCAGGAAGACCCGTCCCACATAACTGAAAGATTGTTGAGTGGACGTAAAGAATCAAATCAAACAAACAAACAAAAACCATTCATTTGACATACTAAATGCAATTTTATCACCTTCAAAATTTGTTTATTTCAATGAAACATTGCATTGTGTGACTGTCGTCCAGCAGGAGAAGAGAAAGAAGAAATGTCAGTAAATCGTGATAATTTTATTTCCAAACTTTGCCTCGAGATATAATTAAGAAATGAAACTCACACTTTGTGTTTTGCAAAGAAGAGCTTCCAGATTATTTTTTACCAAGTATGGGCTTTTAAAAAAAAAAAGCTCACATCTTCTTAAAAATGGAAAAATGCTATCTTTGACCTTGACTTTCCATTCTTATAACATATGTTTACTTACATTTATTATGGTGTCCTTTTTGACTGTACAAGTAGATTTCATAGGGTTTTTTACCCACAAACAAACCCGGCAATCTGAGTAACCAAATGAGCAAAATCCGTGTTTTTTTTCAAGTTGGTTTTTTATGTTCTGTGACCTTGAACTTGACCTTTACATTTAAATATGTTTATCCTTTTAATTTGGCTTTTTTATGTTGTGTTGATATGTGGCCTTTTCAGAAACGCTTAAAATCAAACCAAACCAAAAACTGTTAATAAATAGATGAAAATCGCCATAATTCAACATTTGGATAGAGAAAAATTTGTGACCTTGACCTTCATATTTATATCTTTCCACCAGTTTGATTTAATTTAAATAGTTGCTATTATTATTTGTATTAATATATCAAATGAATTATAAATATATTTTGGACACATTATAAAAATGTGTTACGAACTATGACTAAATTACTGTTTTTTTTCGCCTTTCCGAAAATGTACCATTTGTGACCTTGACATTGACCTTCACATTTTTATTTATCATCTGTTTAGGTTTTGGTGTCAATAAAAGATATTTCTTTTATTTCTTTTTCTTAAATAACCATATTAGTTTTTTTTTATTGCCATCTTCAGCTACACTTCACAAAATAGGTTTAAATTAGTGAAAAATCCGTTTTTCCTTCATTTTGAAAGTAGACAACATGACATTGACCTTGACCTTTATACACCAATTTCTCCAACCGGTTTGATTTAATTTTAAATAGTTGCTATTATTATCTTTGTGAATATATCAAAGGATTTATAAATATATTCTGGAAACATTACAAAATTTTGTTTCAAAATATGACTAAATTTATGTTGTAACTGTTTTTTCACCTTTGTTGAAAATGTACCATTTGTGACCTTGACATTGGCCTTCTCATTTATATTCATCATCTGTTAAGGTTTTGGTGTCAGTAAAAGATACTTTTTTCTTTTTAACCATATTAGCTTTTTTCTTACCATCTTCAGCTATACTTTACAAAAACTGTTTAAATTAGTGAAAAATCCCTCTTTTCTTCATTTTGAAAGTAGACAATTTATGACCTTGACCTTCACACATCAATTCCTCCAACCGGTTTGATATATTTTCAAATAGTTGCTATTACTATCTTTGTAAATATGTCAAAGGATTTATAAATATATTATGGGAACATTGAAAAATTTTGTTTCAAAATATGACTAAATTACTGTTTTTTCAACTTTTTTGAAAATGTACCATTTGTGACCTTGACATTGACCTTCACATTTATATTCATCAACTGTTTAGGTTTGGTGTCAATTAAAGATACCCTATTCTACATAACCATATTAGTTTTATTCTTACCATATTCAGCTACACTTCACAAAAAAGGGTTTAAATTAGTGAAAAATCCCCTTTTTTCATTTTGAAAGTAGCCAATTTATGACCTTGACCATGACCTTCATACACCTATTTCTCCAACCGGTTTGATATAATTTTAAATAGTTGTTATTATTATCTTTGTCGAGGTATCAAAGGATTTATAAATATTTTCTAGAAACATTACATAATTTTGTTTCAAAATATGCCTAAATTACTGTTTTTTCGCCTTTTTTGAAAATGTACCATTTGTGACCTTGACATTGACCTTGACATTTATATTCATCATCTGTTTAGGTTTTGGTATCAATAAAAGATACTTTTTTCTTTATAACCATATTAGTATTTTTCTTACCATCTTCAGCTACCCTTCATAAAAAAGGGTTTAAATTAGTGAAAATTCCCTTTTTTCTACATTTTGAAAATAGACAATTTATGACCTTGACCTTGACCTTCATACATCAATTTCTCCAACCAGATTTTTTCTAAGTTCAATAGTTCAGATGTTGCTCCGTATATACACATGAGTGGTTTTCTTGAGGACCGTTGCAAAAGTGTTCATAATAATAGCTAAATATGTGTAATTTTGCGATCTTCACATATTTGGCATTTTGCCAAATTTCCCCATATTTTGGCCCCTCGTATGAGGCGTCTGTAAAGGATAATGGTTTTATTCTTGTATTATTCTGTCGTTCCAATTTAGTAGCCTCAATCACACTTAAAAAACTTTTGTAAAGAATTATATAATGACAAGAAAACAACAGCACAATTTGGCAGGGTCTGGAATTTTTCCTGTCAATTTCTGCTGCATTTTCACCGGATCAAATAATTGCCGTTTCCATGGCAACGAATAATAAATCCAAATGTTTGGCACCAGTTATGTAGGTTTTGGGACAGACCCAACATATACACAAAAA
The DNA here is from genome assembly GCA_964019695.1 of Loripinus fragilis. Taxonomy (NCBI): domain Eukaryota; kingdom Metazoa; phylum Mollusca; class Bivalvia; order Lucinida; family Lucinidae; genus Loripinus; species Loripinus fragilis. The sequence goes on along the minus strand of OZ026522.1, from coordinate 22,789,575 downwards.
AATATGAAAATCCCAGACATAGCGTGGCCAACTTTTTTTGATTCTTACAGAGAATCCATGTTAACATGTAAAAAGACGATCGACGAAATCTGCGCCAGTAAAAAGAAAAACTGGAGAGCTTAACATATTTAACGGTACCAGCCTCACTCTTAATTCTGATTTGGCTCTGGTCTCTACCCAAGTAAAAACTCTGTCATACATAGTTGGACAAAAAGCAAGGGAATCATCCTACACAAGTATGTTTACTTTTGGAGTGTAACATATACCAGGGCATTGGAAAATCAACAAGGCATTAGCCCCACTTTTACTCATAGGAGGATGTAGTGGTTAGGGTAAATGATGCATAATTAAGGATAATGGGCTTCCACCAGCTAATGTTAATCGGGAAGGGGACTGATTTAGAGTCCCAACTAAAGACTTGAATTGCCAAGTATCGAGCTTGGGATCCCTAGGTCTACACCACATATGCAGAGAGAGATAGAGAGAGATAGAGGGAGGGAGAGAGAGGGACAGAGAGAGAGGGAGAAAGAGAGACATGCAGACAGACAGGCATATACATATAGAGAGACTTAGATAGACAGACAGACTGATAGAAAGACAGACAGACAGGCAGAGAAATTCAACAGACACACACAAAGGTATAACCCTCATGCATACGCGGATCCAGGGAAGTCATGGAAGACTTGGGGCACAGAGCCCCCCCCCTCCCCCCCGACAACCCGTGTAAAGTTCCATAGCTATGCCCCTAAAAATCAGACTTTTTTTACACTAATGCTCTCTAGAGCTACCAATGCCATCAAATGGAGTTTCGCTGGCGGGCCAATGATGGCCCGCTTTTGTGTCATCAACTAAAACGGCATGAAATATAAAAAAAGGATCCGCATCTGCTAAGAGAGAGAGAGAGAGAGAGAGAGAGAGAGAGAGAGAGAGAGAGAGAGAGAGTATATGGTGCCGGTGAAACTTTTTCACATTATTTTAACTTCTATGTTGTCCACACAGCTGAGCGCGTGTACGTTATTGTTATGTGACGTGAACAAAACTTGTGTTTACAGCTGATTCTAAACTGTGCAAAAAAGTGACAATGATTACACGGCTATCCCAGAACCAAAAACAGAATAAAAGGTCCGTTTTTTTCTTGGATGTGTTTTAATAGATGTTGAAAAACTTGCTGAAGCCAAAAGTTTGATAAAAATGCATTTCAAACGAAAGCATTTTTTTGGAAATATGCAGTGAACAGATACTGACACGTGTGACAAATATACCTTCATAAAATGAGTAATGGGGGAAAGTTGTAATTATTTTCACCAAGCAGATAACTTATAGATATTTGCTTTCACTCACATACAGAGGGATAATTATACAACAAAACAAAACCAAAATATGTATTTTAAATTTTACCGCTGATGTGTAGTTCGCAACAAAACTATGACGTGATTCGGAACTGGGAAAGATTCGAAACTGGACAATTAACTGTATTCGCAAACTAAACTCTAACTCCCAGCATCAAGAAGTTGTCATTCAATACATTTTCAAAGAAAGGGTGATCTTACAAAGTCTTGAGTTTAAGTGCATTTCTTTAACAAAGTAAAAATGAAATTTAAAAAAATAAAAGTGGGGTCAGGCAGGATTCGAACCCATAATTTACGTATTTGGAGTTATGTGGACTAACCACACGACTACAGTGAAAAGTAGAACTTTTTGAAGTTATCGACGGATATTATAGCAATTGCACCAAGACGTTTATTTCCGTAATTGCTAAGAACAGACCGATTGCACACGATCCATCACGAAAAAAAAATATATTCAGTGTTATAACTGTAATAATTTATTCATGCATAAAGGTCAGGATCAGGTTAATATTGTAGAGATATAACCTTTGTAAACAGTTTGGATACAGATCTGTTTGACACCCCGATGGTATTGAAAAAGTTCAGCATCCAAAGAGTAAAGATATGGCACAATAATAAAGAGTGAAGGAATAATATATGCAATTTTGGAAAATCAGCAGATCAAAAAATATTTTATTGGCAAATATGGACTCAAGTTTTGAACCATATAATAGTGTGCTTTTAGCCAATGACTTATATTTGTAGCCACTCTACATTTTAGTAGCAAAAGGCTACAATGGCTGATAGCCTGGATAAGATAAGATTTTCTATCCCAGGGTAAAATCTCAGACATCCTTATCCGGTGTGCAAGAAATAGTTTTCCGCTTACTAATAACAGATGGATAGATGGATGGAAGGAAAGAGTAATTAGCAGAACAGAAATCGGCCCCCAGGGGTTTTGGGGATCTGGGGAAGAATGTCTATTTATTTTAAGGGAGCTGGAGAGCACTGGTAATAATTTCAGGGGAGCTTAGAGAGAGCAAGCTCATAATTTTGGAGATTTAGGGAGCCTTGCCAAAAAGCAAAAGAATAAGGAAAAGCCTCCATTTAGTTTGATTTTTAAAATTTTCTTCTGCTTCCCCCAGACCCCTCCCCCCCTTGTAAATTCTAAATGTATTTATTTTTGTACTAACATGCTCGTCTAGATTAATCTGAGAGATAAAATTTGCTAATTCAGTTTTCTTGCTGTTTTTTCTTCCTTAAAATTGTTATTGTTAGGTTGGTAATAACATACTTTGGGACGCCCCAGATTGCACCAGATCACTCCATTTTTGTCAAAAATTTTCTTGGGGAGCATGCCCCCCGACCCCCCTAGCAACAGTGTGACTACACAATGTTACGAGCCGCCTACACACCAGCTACGTTATTATCTTTTTAGGTAATTAGCTCTTTTTAAAGAAATTTTTGAAGAACGCTTATCATATATATAGGCTTAATTTTACTGAAAATAAACAAGCGTATAGTCACTAATAGCAATTATTGTAGAAAATACTTTTTATAGTTAAATGCGTTCACTAAAGTATCTTGAAAAATCTAGTTTAAGCTGTTGGAAAAAATCAGCCCCTGTTCCCAAAAATAAAAACGAACGGTATGTCTCTAAACCTCAAAGCCTACTCTACAAGGTACAACAACAACAATTTAAGGATGGTCTCATACTTTGAGCCATATATAATGCATTTCATTGAAATTAATTATAAGTCATGCATTGCATGGCTTTTATATGTCATGTATTTCATTGCAAAGACCTGTCTTTACATGTATAAGACGATATATTAAGTGATCATTAAGCAATGCACTCTTGAATAGCTTCATAGTCTTTAAGTATTTGATTTTAATCCAACGGAAAGATAAATACATTTTAGGGAGAATTCGTTTATATTTTAGGGGATTTGGGGAGAAGCTGAACTATTTTAGGGATTTAAGGAGCGAAGGCAAATACTTTTAGTGAGACGAGGAAATTATTTGCAGGGAGACGGGGAGATCAATGCATTATTTTCGGGGATCAATGGAGTACAGACCCCCTGGGGGCCTCAGTGGTCTTACTTATATGAGACGCATTCCTTCGACAAAATATACCAACCTGTAAGCGATGGACAGGCCGACATATACACTGAAGGACTTTAAAAAAGCATAAATCGAAATTCATAAAATTAACAACTTTTTATTATATCAATTTTAATGAGATTTGGCAAAAAAAAAACATCAATATGTCAACAAAACATGATTTAAATTTCATGTCAAAATGACAAATAATTTTAGAGCATCAGTCTATCAAAAGACAATACCCTTAGATTCTAAAGCTGCAATTTGAAATTTGTCTTGAAATTGGGCGTGATTTAAAGTTATTGTAATAAAATATTTTTCATTAAAAATCTGAAAAAATGACCCTTGGAGCCCTGCTATTCGTCTGGCAGTGTTGGTAGCCAGCTGGAACGGATATCGTCGGTGTGAATATCGCCGATATAATCGACGTTAGTTACCGTCTTAATGTCGGTCGCCATTCTTAGTTGGCCAGGCCTGTGTCGACCTTTAACTGGTAACAATCTCTGAGGTGCTGTATAGTTGACGGATGGCAATTATAATATCTGGCGACGCCAGAAACACGCACCCCAGCTTTTAACATTCCAATTGCACCAGGTCGTTCATGTTCAGACAACGTGGCACGAATAATAAAGCTTTAAAACTAAAGCTATTGTGTTTTTTATACATGTATACCTACAAGCTATATGTGAAATGATAAAATACTTTGCTTCATTGATTCGTGGGGGCGCCACGTGCAAAAAATAGTAAATCACGGATGCGTAGCTGGTGGTGGCCATTGTCTATAAAAACGCCGGTTTTAGGAGACAGAGTGTCGTTTCCAGCCGATTTACATTGTTAAAGAAGACTAAAAATGTTCTGGGTTCAAAAAATAATAATTTTCTTTTTTTGCGTTTTTTAAGTCCTTCAGTGTATTTCCATCAGTGCGCAAACAACTGTTACTTTTAAAAAAATGGAACATGATGAAAACTGTATCTTGTGCAGAGAAAAATGTCATTTTGCATTCATAGCTACAAAACTCACGAGAGTTTTACTCGTCACTGCATAAATTCATTCACTCCAAAATTTTAATTAACCCATTTACAAAAATGTAACCAAATTAACTTTCCCACCCTTATCATTTGGACCAGCCCATCGCCAAGTTACATGTAGGGATGGTGGTGGTATTTTTGTTCTCATTTTTTATCGAATCTTCTGTAAGTAAACAGTGAAAGTCCTGATCAGACGCTGCAGGTGGCTGTATCTGATCTGGGTATATACTGTTTGCCTATGTCATGGGCGGATCAAGAAGGGGGGTGGGGCAGGTGGTCCGGACTCTCCCCTGAATAATCACAAAAATATAGGAAAGCTACCAAGACAGCATTCAATTTTGGGCCATCATATGCACGACAGCGAAACGCCATTTTGAATGGTGTTCCACTGGCGGGCGGATGGTGGCCCGCTTATAGTGGTACTTTGATCCTCTCCCCCCTCTCCAACTAAACAAGAAAACTACAACATGAAATATTATGTTATACTGGGTGGTTTAGTTCTACCCAGTTTATGAGAGGACATTAGATATCCACTTAGTGCATATGTCTTGTTTTTGATTGTTTGTTTTCCTGTTGTTGTTTTTTATTCACTGGCCAGGAGAAGGAATTTGGATGGTTTCTAACACATATAGGTAGGTTCAATATTTAGATTTTTTTCTTGATTTAAAAATAGATTGATCGTAGACTGGTAACCACCAATTTATGTAGATATTGTAATTCACATGTATCACAGCCTATGATTTGGTTAATTTTTGATTAAACAGTCATACATGTATCATGTATCTGGAGGCCTGGATGGTATTGTGGTGATGCGCAGACTGATCTGAAATCATTAGATGCATCTCACAGGTAGGTAGGGCTAGATCTGTTCTCTTAACCCAGTGTCTCCGGAGTTCACCCTCTTGTCGCCATGTATACAGCTGAAAGCAATCTCGTAGTACGTAAACGATTCGTTCAGCTACCTTTTCATTATGTGCAGTGCGGTTTTGTCTACTGTTCTTGCAGCTGTACACTTTCTACATTCCCAGTAAACATCTTAAAGTGGGCTCGATCACACTTTCAAATACACGAAAGTGTTTGAATTTATGTCCGGTGTGGATAACTATGAGACATGCTGACCATATGAATCGAAACTTGTGTAGAAAAAAATAAGTAGATAAAGCAATTACTTTAAACTGCTTTGATTTATCTATAATAAAAACCAAAAGCTAAAATATCCACTTGATCTGTGTTTGCAGCAAGTAAAAGGAATACAAGACAATAGGATATTTTAGTTGTATGCAAACATAGACATGCACCGATCTAGAGGGCGGGGTGCAGGGTGCTTGACACTCGCCCCGAGCTTCTGAAAAAATCTGTAGGTTTTATATGGTTCTATTGGAAGAAGTACTTGCACCCCCACTCCCACCTGGAAAAGTTGAACCCCCCACCTGGAAAAAAGTCGGATCACTAAATGAATTTTTAGAAGTCAAAAAATAAGTTGTTGATTAAAGAACTATATTTGTCAGAGCTGTTCTTAGTCCCCACACACACACACCAACTGACGAAAATACCTGGATCGGTGCATGATTGGTCAATCTCGTTCATGCACTACCTTTAGTAAAAGCCAATACATGTACTTGCATTTGAGAAAGGATTAAAGCTGGGACCAACGTTGGCGACCTGGGGAATAAGAATGCCTCCTTAAATTTAAGGAAGACTTAAATTAAAGATAGTAAAACGTTATATAAGGAATGGATATAACTTGGATATCATGCGACAGTCTGCAGGCCTAGTTTTAAACCCAATCACGGTTTATAGCTATGGTTTCCTCTTTAATTGCACGACGGTGGGTCAGGCCTCAGACTCTATGACGGCTCTGACGTTAAGCTTTAATCGGTGGGTTGGTGCATGATGCTTATCTGTAGCTGGACCCACCGTGGCTCAACTTGAGGGTTTCTTTAGCTCTAACTACATGTATCTGTGATACATGAGCCCTTTTTTTGTTTCATCATGGTGTGTTAATTTGATTAGAGTGTTTCTCCATGATGATACATTGCATTAGTTAGATGGCCTCCATGCGAGCTGAACATTTCTTGTACTTCAACAACAGCAGACTCTAGGGCGAAGATTTGGTACCAGTAAAATGCATTTACCCCCCCCCCCCCTCCTCCCCCCCGTGGCTTAGGCTACTGTCCGTTCTAAGGCGGTGGTTCTGTTGTTGTTGACTTTTTGTTTATGGTTACTCCCATTGTGGGAGTCTGTAATTGTTTTATGTGTTGTTGTACGTTGCTTTGTGTCCGTTCTAGAATTGCAATCATCTTGATTGGGGAAGAGAGAGCTGGTTGCTTTGCTTAATTTGTCTTCCTGGTGTCTCGTGATGGTTGAACGACTCTTCCTCGCAGTGCCAGAGGGTTGTCTGCGGTTTGTGATTGTGGTATTTCCTGATCATACTCACTATTTTAACGTTAAGTATTGATTTTTCTGGATGCGCAAAATTAACATTTAAAACTGATTAAAATCAAAATAGTTTCATTTTTTCGGAAGATCACAATGCTATTTTCGATCACAAGTACGACATCGGTCAAGGCAATGTATTTAGCATTTAATACAGCATGTTGAAATATCAATACTTAACTTAAGTCTTCCTTTACTTTAAGGAGGCATTGTAATTCCGGGCACAGATACCAATTGTCAACAAATTTTAAAAGCATCAAAATGCTATTTAACATGCAAATACCAAGACAAAAATTGACAACATCTTCATTATAGGTTCTTCTTAAAATGTATAGAACGTTTTCCTTATAACTTTTTGATTTTTTAACAGTTAGCTCAAATACCGGATCCTGTCTGGCATTTTTAAACTCAACTTTTTGGCGATGTCGGTGGTCGCGGCTTTTAGTATTCAGCGGAGAGTGACCTACATTCGACACTGATTGGAAAGGAAATCGAGTGTAGATGTTTTAAAATACTGAAATATTTTAATGGTAAATGCTAATAATAAAACAACCTTGTTATTATTTTGTTATGAAACACTTCGCTCCCGAAATACCAAGTCCAAATGTCCTTCAGATCACCGATTCGAGGACAAACCGAAAGTGACGCTAGGTGGCGTTTTAATTTTTTGACAAAATTGCATAACTCTACATAAGACTATAATGCGATTTCAAATGGGGATATTAAATACAGTCCATAGAAATATTAATAAGGAAACACTTCACATGCTCATCTCCATCTTCGCCCCAGAAGAAAAAATCAAAAGTGGACCCCCTCTGACAAAATGGTCTGGATCCGCGCATGTATGCCCCATAAAAAAGACGCTTTGATTTTTTTTATTAACTATCAATATATTCAGCCTTGTGGACAGCATTGGTTGTTGTCTCACGTGACTAACAAGATAAGTGGCACCGATAAGAGGTAAATGACTTGCACAATAGACGTAATGACGTGATATATTGTTTTATAAAGAACCATTTGGATATTTACTGTCTGAACGATGATGAAAAACATTTTAGGTAAACGATGCTAATCATGCAATATTGTGCCTCAGTCTACACGCATATTTGCGACAATCCTCTGTTACGTTTTAATACGCCTTTGAAATGGGCCTCATCGTGTGAAAATCTGTTTTTGTTGTTTGCTAACAAGAACAAAGCAGACCAGCCTGCGTATCAAGGGAGTCTGATCAGCACCTTGGTCCTTTATTTTCTGATATCTATAATAGCCGTACTTGGTACATCCATGCGCGGATCCAGAAAGTTTTGAAAGAGGGGGTCCAACTCTGACAACGTCTTTTTTGTTGCTGTTTTTGTGTGTTTCTTGTGAGGGAGACAGGATCCAAATAAAAATTAAAGAGGGCCATCATCGGCCCGCCAGCGAAACGTTATTTAAATGGCCTTTCGCTGACGGGCCGATGATGGCCAAACATTGAATGCTGGAATGGTAGCTTTGTGATTTTTCAGGGGATCTGGACCAGCATTGCTAACAAACTCTATATTTTTGTGAAATTTTCAGGGGGGGTCCGGACCCCTCCCCCCCACAACCCCCTTCTGGATCCGCCCATGGTGTGGAGTGGCAATTGTAATTAACTTTTTGAATGCTGGGTACATATTCATGATTTCTGTCGTCTGCAGATATTTCTCAACATTGTGTGTACCTTTTTCAGAATATTCTGTCAGGAACATCAGTGTGTCAGACAACTTGAATCCAAATCAGGCCGGACAGAACATCCAAGTTATCAACACACAACAAAATTCGCCGCTAGCAGGCAAAGAGTTAAGCAATACGTCACAAATTCAGTCGATTTCAGACTATATATGAGCACAACGTAAGGATGCATACTTCGAGCATATGCGCAAGCAATCAAAGCCGCTTATTTTAGCACATGTTTGCATTGTATAATCTGTTAATGTCTGATAGCATGTCCTTGCAAATAGTAAGAAAAGTGAGTGGGTATGATCAGGAAATGCCACAATCACACACTTCAGGCGATGGCACCGCGAGGAACAGCCACAGAACACTTACAATCACAAGACATTAGGAAGATAACCAGCTCTCTCTTCCTCGTCAAGATGTTTGCAAAACTAGAAAGGACATTAAGTAATGCATAACAAAACAAAGACTGAACACAGAACTTCCACGAATCCCCACGAACAATGGGAGGTACACGTATATAAGTCTGATGCGGCGTCTCATTGCGGTTTGAACTATCATCAAAGTAGTTTTCAGTAGTTTTTTCCGTGATACTGGGATGTTAAGGCATAATACCCATGTCGAATATCACATATTTGAAGAAAAAAATGCCCGATGATTTTTTTTATTATTTTTTTTTAGAACATGTACTCTCATGAATGCCGTGTGGTAAATGTTCGAAGGAAGATTTTGTCTTGTATAGTCTCATAATGTGTGAACTTTGTCTTTCAAGCCAATAAGCATACCATTTCGGGCCACTATCAGGCTGCCAGCGAAACGCCATTTAAGAGGATATATCTCTTACTTGCATGAAATATTTCCTGTATAAACAGAAATGCTTTTTTTATCAAGGAGACGGATACCTTTGGCCACATTGTTGTAATAGCTATTTATACAACTCACATAGATCACTTTACGCCCCAAACATACAGCGTTTGAGCGATCCGCAGCATGCTTTTCAGTTTTTTTAGAGTCGCTTCCTGGTTTGAGACCGTTTGCAATATTATGACACGTTGGATGAACTTTAGAAAAAAACAGTTGCATGAACATGAACTACAATAATTATCCGACTACAATATTTAGAAGTATTTTCGCCCAAATGTACAAGTTTCTGGTAGAAAAATATATAGATTTACAATTTTTGCTAATGAACTTTTCAAGGTCAAAAGAATACTAGAAATACATACATTTGGGTCAAAATACATCTAAATATTGTAGTCAGATAATTGTAGTTCATGTTCATTCAAATGGTTTTACCCTTATATGGTCCGCTTTTGTATGATAACTGGGAATGTTTCTCTGAAAAGCAGCATGCGTTGTGGCCATTATCATGGTAGATATGGCGTACTTCCTCACACCGACTCAGGATTATCCCTTTTCCCTGCAACTAGACAGCGAAGGAAACTTGAAGCTATTCTGGAACTACAACGATACTCATATAACATTCGAAATACATTCAAGAGCTGGTGGATACATTGGATTCGGTATTTCTCCTAACGGGAAGATGTATCCAGCTGACATGGTCATTGGATGGGTCAGGGAGAACAAGGTCTACTTCGCAGTAAGAATGAGCCATTTTTTATCATATTTAGTTACATGCATCAATATAGGGATCAAACATGTTTTCTATGCATTAACATCTGCTGGACCCCGAGGGTGATGTTGAAACCCGAGCCTGAAAGGCGAGTGTTTTAACGACCTACGAGGGTTCTAGCAGATGTTAATGTATCAGAAAAACATGTTTGATCGTTACTATTGCATAAAGTCATTTTGTCACTTGAAAACTTTTGATCAATGCTTCGAACATTTCTTTTTTGTATTACTATAATGGCGCACAAAAGTATGAAGGATTCGTAGGTTTTGAAAACGCCTGTTCCAGAGCAAAGACTTACGTCATTCTAACGACACTAAATTACGTTAGCTTCTATGCATGCACGTTACCGTTGTTGACGTCATTTTTTGTGACGGCCAAAAATGCGTATATGTAAAGTACAAAATCCGTGCATCAACAGCATGTGAAATGCCTGATTAATACATGGGGTTTTGCCAGTTAAAGCTGCATAGTCTGTAAATTTTGATCTTCAAATTTTAAAAATAATGTTTTTATTTTTCAAGAACACAGTAAAAATACTCAAATTCAGGTAAACATTTTACCATTTTCGTAAATCTTAACAAGTTATTACTATCAAAACAACTGCATATATGTTAAAATTCAACGGTCTAGAATTATTGGAAGGACGCAAAGAATTACCAACAAGAGAAAAATACACCTATTTGGTAAGATAATTCACTTTTCCATGCAGTTTTTAGCTGTACTGAACATTTTTAATGTGAAAAAATAGCTAAATTCTACTTTTACAAATGATTTAAAAAGAAAATAAAAATTTTCGAAAAATGTTTATAGTTACAGAGTTTGCAGCTTTAAAACATGGCTGTTAATACATGTAGCGTGCGGCACGGCTTTTATGCAACAATTTAACGAGAATACATGCAATATTCTAATGTATAAAGAGGACGAAGCTTCCTCTAGTTCACAAAGAGCAAGAACTCTGGTAAGACAAACAGTTTTGGAACCTCTCATTCTACCTTCACATGTCGTTTTGGTGACCTGTTTAGCCATTAGTAGCCTTAATTATTATTTTACGTAGCTTCGAATTAGAGGTAAGCTATCGTATTGTGTAGAAAAGGGTACACGTACATGCTATGAATTTTTCAGTTAGGTGCCACGCTCGTCTTGTTTCAACAATACGAGTCGTCAAAGGGCAAATTAAAGTATGACCCTAGCCATGTATGAGCTTGTGGTTCTGGTATTTCCAACAACTATTTACTTTTTTGATGTATACCTACATTTTGTAGTAGGCATGTGTCTTAAGTGACCGTTGAGTGTCCATTGTGAGTAATTGCTTCAAACGGCACAATCCCCTTAACTACCATTTTGAGACAGACCATACTTGGCAGGAATAATTATTATACTACCATGTTTCATAGCTATTCAAATGATTTCAGTCCGTCGCATAAGTAGGTCAAACTCAATAGAGCACTGACACTATCATGCTCACAAATGTTAACAGCCAACTTTGTTTTTATTTTAACATGTATTACCATGATACATAGTATCTGATATTTGAAAGCAATTAAAAAAAATACTTGCAGTTTAGTTTTATGAGCAGTTGAAATGTCATTATTATTTAACTTGAGCATGAAACATGTTTTATAACATTCGGGTTTGATTATTTTACGATCGATAAGTCATGCCACTCTTTACTCTCGTATACTTGGCTTTGCTTTAGGACTATCACGCGACAGAGCATGCTACACCAAAGAAAGATATATCTCAAGACTGGCATATCATACACGGAGAAGAAATTGGTAATGTGACTATTCTAAAGTTTGGCAGAAGACTTGACACATGCGACAACGATGACATGCCAATTGGGGTATAATTTAATTTACTAATTTATTATTCAGATTATTGGCATAATGTTAAAGGTTTCATTGATTCATATTTTGTAGTAACAAAGTGTTTGAACAGATTTATAATTTAAAAAATACCAATTAAATAGATATTTTATTGAATCATATTTTGGTTATCGTGAAGTAACAAAGTGTTTGAACAAAATTATATTTCAAAGAACCCTTTGTATTCTGATGGGATTTTCCTATACAGAGAAAAGCAACAAGGATGGGATTGGCCATATTATATTGTAAGGGGTCACAGGTCGGCATTTCCTAATTCTGACTTTTTTCTGTTCCTATGGATTGTGTTTACCATAGCGAACAGTGTAGACCCTGATGAAATGCCGCATCATGTGGCATTCCATCTGGGTATTCACTGTTTGTCAAAGTACCTGTTAAGGGGTATCCAGTATACAAAGGGATAAAATGAATTTTGATTGTTTTTTTCTTTGTTGTTACCATCACAGAGCATGTTTTCCTTTCAAGCAGCTGTACACCTACAACTATTTGTATACTAATGGATTCTTCCTTCTGATTTGAAACAATAAACTTGGGATAGTGCATTGTACATATCTAGGGATGTCTAGTTATATATTTTTTAAAAATGTATTATTTTGTCTGAAGATTTTTTGACCTTTACAAACAATGTCCCTGATTAAATGCAGCACTGTCTTCACTGTTTGCAAAAGTACTCATTTAGGAAGGGCCGGCTTTACACCCTACATCATTTAGGGGTTTCCCGAATACAAAAGGTTAAACGAACCATTAAATCATGTGTGTACAAAACGTAGCGTCCCACAGAGACAGCCCACTGAAATACATGTAACTATTCTTATTTCCCAAAACAGCGGTCTTCAACATAACATACTTTTTAATGTACATCGACTTATGCAGGTATTTCAGCTATACGGATTCGAGTTATGAGTAGTATGATATGTCATACATGTAGTCACATATGCCACACGTATTACATTGACGGATCAGGAAAATTCTATTTTTTAGGCACCACCATTTTTTTACACAGAGGGCCTTACGGACCTCCATCTAGAAGGTTCCAATTGCTTCTCGAGGGGGTACGTACCAGTATATCAAAGGAAACATATAGCCACTTGTGATTTTCTAAAGGCGGTGGTGGGGGTCTGGACACACTGCCCCCTCCCCCCCTCAGGATCCGTCCTTGTAGTACATGTAGTTTTAACAAATGTCAATGTTGTTGTTTTGTTTTGTAGGATCAAACAATGCGATTGATTTATTCTTACCATTCGGAAGATCCAGAATCGGAAGAAGACATACAGTACCATGGATTTACAAGTCGAGGAACAAAGAGTGCGTCACTGCTAAATAGCAATATTGCCCCTGACTCATTAAAGAATGAAGAAGTGAAAACATTAGACTTTAGAAACAGAAATGTAAGCAGTTTTGGTTAGCCTAATACAATATGAGCCGTGACATGTGATTTCCAACAATGTGGTATTTTGACAAGTGTAGACTCAGATGAGCCTGTAAAGCCTCCTTATAAGCTTAGAATCGCCAAATGGTGTTCAGTTTGGTAGCTTAACACTCATAAAATATGCAAGCGACTAGAAAAGGCTCTGATCAGGCTGCGCATATGCGCAGGCTGATCTGAAGCTTTGCTGGTCGCACATACCACATTGTTGGAAATCTCATGTCATGGCTCAATTATAGTGGTGTCACACATTTGTTATAGGTGTACAGCGAACATGACGCTCTTGCGATTTTCACCTGGTTTTGTAATCTTGGTCCGAGCGGTTTGTAAAGTTGATCGGTGTCCAGTAAAACCTGTGTAAAACGGCCAGTCTCAAAAAGACCAATTTTGGTTTTCAACACCAAGTATCGCTTAATGCAGGTCAAAAGTATTGCTGAAGGTTCCAAGGGGAACATTCTGCAATACATTCGACCTTCATTAATAAGCAAGCATTTTCTCATTAAGAATTTTGCGTTGTCTTTTTTGAGTGGCCAATTTACACGGGCTTTACTGTAAAAGGAAATGGTTAATGTCCTATTAATGATGAGCATGGGCACTTTGGGAAACAATCCGAATTACAGTTATCCTGAATTTACACCCAAAGTATAAAGACTTGAGAATCCTTTAGCAGGTTTTAATTAATTATAACACAGCAGCGCATGTTTCTTAAAGATCTACAACAATAATATATCACTTTTTATAAAATTGCAAGCATCCCTGGACCACGTCGCGAGACAAACCTGTCTTTATTAGGGTTCAAACCAATCTGCTCAGCTACAGAGAATACATGTAGCTAGAATGACGAAATTTAGCTTGTGGAAAGTAATATCATAATACTTTCCAGAAAGCGAACAACAAAGGCGCTGATTAGACTGCGCCAATGCGCAGGCTGATCTGCGCCTTTGTTGTTCGCATGCAGCAAAATCAGATTTTCTCAGGCGAGTCCTATAGTTATTAGAAAGATGTTAAACTAATTAAGTGGTCATGCCATTATGGGTAATTGTTTTTCTCGACATAGCCGTAACTATTGCCCAAAAGGAAATTGCTTTGTTGTTTTAAAAATATTTTGTAGCATAGGGCATGATGCTATTGAAACCAATACTAGCGAAAAAAACAGATATCGTTTTCAAACTATAGAAATGCTAAAGTTGAATTACATGTAAGCCAGCACATGGCGGTTTGGTACTTGCCGAAACATCGGGCAACGAATGCCGAATAGAGCCTGCGTAAATGAACATACTCGACATATTAAACCTTCGCTGCCCGTATACACAAATAATGTAGATGAAAACTAAGAACAATTCCGTTTTAAAGCATGGGATTTGAATAACTCTTTTTTACAAGCTGACCAAAATCTCTGATGCAGACAATATGTATAAATAACAATAAATTTTGAGCGTAAAATGCTAATCATTTCTTATCGTTAGTTTTAAATAACTTATGTGTTGGTTTTCTAAAAAAATCGTCTCATTAAATATTGTAAAATGCGGCTTTTTTGTATTTTATTTTCAACATTATTTTTCACATTTACGAGAAGGACCGGTTTCATTATTTGGACCAACTGTTAGTTTACCCCCATCCAAGAGTGAATCAGACCTCCCATCTGATTAACACATGTGATTGTCATTCTATGAGAAGCGATATTAAAACAATTATAGGTTAAAATAAACACAAGTTTTGATCGTAAAATTGTATTTTTTTTACCCATCAGTTTTATATTTGTTTTGGATGCTCAAAAGAGCCGTCTGATTGAGACGGTGTTTTGAATACCCATAACATATGTTTTGGTTGAGAAACAAGAAAACTGTTTCAAATTACGCACTCTTAAATAAAGGCCTGGCAATGCATATCTTCAAAATTCTCAGTTTGTACTTTGTGAATGTATAATAGCTCTTCTCAGTTTCTCTGGCATCTATTGTTAAACATGAATACAAAATGGAATTAAACAAGACAGCCTGTTATTCACACAGACGTATTTTTAAATTGAAAAAGACAAATGCTTATATAAACTGCATGTAAATGCAAACAGAAATGCGTTATGACACATTTACCAGAGCGCTGCAGTTCTTGAAGATGCGCCAAGACAGATATATTGTATTTCAATTGATAAAGTGGATTTCTCTAAATGTTTTAACTACTCGTATGTAAATGTATTTGTTTGGAACATGTTTGCGATATTTTGCATGTATGGATTTGTGAGAAAAAAGGCCAAAAGTGCAGATTACGCATGGATATATACTCCACAAAATAATTAAAGGATCAAGATTTTAAAATGCGAGTATAATTAGCTCAAACATTCAATTCTGTAAAACCTGGCCCAAAGCTTTCTTTTCTTTATGCCCATAAGTCAAGAATCATTATTGCTGATTTCCATGCCCAATTCTGCCATAACTGTGTCTCAAATGCACATACCCTCAAACACACACTTTCAAAAGGCAGTGGGTGGGGTAAAGAAATTCTTCTGTGGTCTGTTGTTTAAAGATTGCCCCGGACAAGCGCCAAAACCAGTTGTCTGAGCCCATAGTCTAGTCATGACGCCACAGCCAAAAGGGTCAATTTTTTCTCACAGGAAGAGGTTGATGGTATTGGCGGGATTAAAACACCTTACAATCATGTGAAAACAGAGATTTATGCATCTAAATGCATTTTTCATTCATTTCATGCAGTTTTGTGGTCCATGGATTAAGCACAAAAAAATGACATTCCAATGCATTTAGGTCAAGTTTTAAAATGACAAAAAATCCTTGTTAGTAACATTTTCTACCATTTTCTTTTTGCCGTTTCACTTGGCAATTGGGCGTAAAAGTTGTCCGAAAAATTTAGGCTAGATCGTAAAATTGGTTTTCAAAATACATTCTGCACAAAATACATCAATGTTATAATTGATAGCATTGGTCCTTCAAATATTTTGAGGAGTATATATACTGAACAGAATAGAATGTTTTCGCCTGATGTTCTTCTGCCAATATGTGAAAGCACATATAAGCCTTAATCAGGCATAGCAGTACTTGATAGTATGGGCATTTTGCTGTAGAGCTGGTGGTTCAAGTTTGAACTTTCACACCTATGGCCATTTTCATAATGCTCAGGCCCCAGATTAGAGTGCGTAACAGACAAATCATGTTTTCTTTTTTCTCAAACAAAACCTATGTTGTTGGTACTCAAAGGAACCGTCTCGATGAGACTGTTCTTTTGGGCACCCAAATCACATGTTTAAACTGATAGGTAAGAAAATAATTATAATTTTACACTAAAAAATGCTTAGCTGGTCCTATGAATACGTTGAACGCTGTAGCGATCGTTTTCTAAAATAACAGATTGAACGTTTAAAAGTGTAATGCTTTTCGCAGCAGCAAAGTTAAATTAAAACTAGGCGTAGCTCCATTACGCAGTAAATGCACGTGCGTAATAAAATCGTAACACTCAGGTGAGCTCACCTTATGTGGTGAAAGTGATTTTCCATTCCTTAAGAAACTGCTCTTAAAAGAAAAAAATCGTTCCCTCTGGTAGGAAATTCTTTCCTTTAAGCGAAGTTTCCGTTTGAAAAGGGACGCATTGCTTGATCCTGTAGTCTCCCTTTGATGCGCAAAACTTTTTCAGCGTTTTGTAAACGTTAACTGAATCACCACAAAAGTCGCTGTCATTTGTTCATTTTGGCACTTTAAGGAAGTATTTCCAACTTTTCCACACACTAACCACTTTTAACGTGCGAATACAACCTGCAGAAAATGTGCTTTTCAGTGCCAATATTCTTGCCAATATTCTCGGGAATTCAGTTTACAGTTGGAATTGCAAAGGTAAAACGGCGGAAAGCAGAATATATCCAAGCCATTGCTACCTCATCAACAGAGTGTACGGACAATCCATAAACTATTACAGAAACGGCAACATTTCACGCATGGGCAAAAAAGACATGGTGCTTTGAAAATCACTATACTTTTAATGAAAAAGGATGTTATTTGCTACAATATCAATTTAAAACCTTCATTTCGTAACATTATCTGTAAAAGTTAACAATTTGTGTTGATTTCCTTAGTGTCTAACTAACAAAGATTATCATAATGAACAATTTTACTTCTGCGCATCCACAGAGCTATCTGTGTACTGATAATGCTTGAAAATGCCTTAGTATTGCGATAACTCTAGCAAGGGCTAATAGAGAGTATTAATGAATCTTACATTTTGCAATCGCGTGTCTCTAAAATCTTATAAATGTTAATGTGGCAGAGTCGGAAAAACACACAGTCCAGAATTATGATCAGAACACCGTTAACTTTCTTTTTGTTCAGTATAGATAAAAGTGCGAATGATCAAGAAATCAAAACATAAACTAAAATTTAGGCACCTAGCCCGTACATGAAGCTACACATGAAAGATTGAAGAGTGACTCTAAGTACATTGGCGTAGCTCCCATTATGCAGTTACGCACGTGCGCAATAAAAATAGTAACATTCAAGGGAGGTCACCTTATGTGGTAAAGGTGATTTTCCAGAGCATAAGGAACTGCTCTTAAAGGAAAGAATTTGCTCCTTCTAGGAGCAAATTCTTTCCTTTAAGAGAAGTTCCCATTTCGAAAAGGGACGCAATTGAAGAGAGATTCATTGCTTGACCCAGTAGTCTCCCTTTGATGTACGCCACTGTAAGTATGCATTATAGGTGGTTTAGTCCCATGAGCCAACTCATACATGTATGTACCATTTATTTTTATTTTTTCAGTACCAAATTCCCGCTAAACACACGACGTACCTCTGTACAGGGTTTCAAGTTCCAAAGCTGAATGGAAAACATCATATTATTAAGGTAGGTAGCCACTCTTCTTTATATAAATGCCTGTTGTGTCCAGTTTACCACAATATTATCAACAAAGCAGCCATACTGCATGGCAATTATTGGAATATGTCATAATATACGTGATCTTCAATGCCTAAAATTTTATCATGTGATTATTTGATTTACTTGGCCTATTAATTTTCATTTGGCTTTGGTTTAATCGTTTTGCACATAATATTATAAAATCAGAAATTTTCTTGAGGGTTTTATTTTTGTGAAACTTCACAAATACGAAGTCACGCGAACATAAAAACCCTCAAGCATGGCAAAAGCGCTTTGCCGTTTTCGAATTTTGAGACTGAATAAACTATGGTTATCTGTATGCTTCCTGATCATACTCACTTCTATTTGTGTGGTCTTTTTAAAACTGCCGTTTAACACATGTCTTACTGTACTTGGTTTCACAGTTAACACTGATATTAAAGAGGTTTGACAACTGGTCTATTTGATTGCAGTTTGAGCCTATATTTACGCCTGGAAGCGAACAGTATGTGCACCATATTGATATACTGAAATGCCGAGGAAGTTATCCACACTTAGATATGAAAGTAGCAGAATGCCTGGAAGATTGGCCGGAAGTATGGCCAAGTTGTCCAGATAACTTACTGGCTTGGGGTACAGGTGGAGGGGTAAGTAAAAAGGGGTTTGTTGTTGTACTCAGACAGCTAGTGTATCATTTACTCTTTCGTAAGGCAGCTGCATCGTCATGCGATAACATTATGTCCGTATACTTTCTTTCAATGCAGTATTCTAAACTGCATAGGTTTCATATTTTGTACACTTTACGTGGCTTCATATTTTTTTAAATAACAGTAGATTATTTTCCATAGACATTGATATTAATTTCTGTCCGATTGACAGAAAATGTACTTAACTAGACACTGAAACAGAAGGTTTCTTTTTCAAGAGGGGGAAAGCGCATTGATAGAAATATAATTTAGGATAAACAATCGCAATCAAAGTCCATGATTAATACTTTTTTTGTGTATTTTTTTAAGGTGTAGACTTTTTCTCAAAGTCTAGAGAATCAAAGGAAATTGATCATAGCGTAACTTAATGATTTTTGCTATACGAAAAGGCATTAAATACAAACTTAATACTTCTAAATTATTTTCTTGCAAATACATGTATATCTTAGCATATTTTTACCTAAAACGTTCTGTGAAGATTCCTAAAAATCATTTTCATATTTTCATGGAACTTAAAGACGACAACGTGCAGTATTTTGAGCAGCGTATATTAAAATACATGCATAGACAATCAATGTATGAGTTCCTTGTTTTGATCTTTAACTTTTTTACTATGATAATCTGAACATACTATCCTAATTAAAATTATCAAAAGTATGTCTATCTAATTACATGTTTAACCTGCGCATGATAAAACTAACTGCTTGACCTTGCATCCAGCAAAAGCTCAGATCAGCAATGGCATCCGCCCAATCTGATCCAATTCATTGCTGTACGTGAGTTGGTAGCTTAGAGCACAAGCATTAGTTATTCGCCAAATTAAGTCTTCTATTCAGACTTAACAGAGACGTCGAGGCTGCTTTGAGCTGCAAAGTCAGATTTTGATACATAAGCTTTTA
Source organism: Loripinus fragilis (assembly GCA_964019695.1). Lineage (NCBI taxonomy): Eukaryota > Metazoa > Mollusca > Bivalvia > Lucinida > Lucinidae > Loripinus > Loripinus fragilis. The sequence continues at coordinate 22,769,586 of OZ026522.1, read as the reverse complement.
TAAATTCCTTTTTTTTTCATTGGATTTGTTGTTTTTCAGTCATTTTATTTTCCAATACATGTGGGATATTCAATTGGAGCCAAGGACGACGCTGTATTCTATGTTATGCAGCTTCACTATAATAATCCATTTGGACATGAAGGTTTGTTTTCTTAACCCATTTAAACCGAATGGAATTCACCACTGTTATAAATTCGACAAGTCCATTTCCTTTTTAAGGGTTGTTGGGTGGTATTTTTCATTTTAATTCAAATTGTAATAGAACATTCTATAAGCAAACAGTGGAGACCCTGATCAGACGCCGCGTTTTGTGGCGTTTGGTCTGGGTCTGCACTGTTTACCTATGTCCCACAAAAAGGACGCTAAGCTTATATGGGTTAATAAACCAGTTCATAGCAAAATCTACATAATAACATGTGTACTGAACTTAAAAAATAGACGAGTTTACCATTAACAAAATCAAATAAATCAGTCTTTGCTAGCTACGCTCTGGATTTTGTATATTTTTTATGCGGAAAGTGAAGATGTTGATCAGCCTGGAATATGCTCAGGCTGATTATAATCATCACTGACTTCACAACTCATTTCGCTGGTTTTGCCATACACTAGCCTAAATATTAATGATCAAGAACTTTTGCAAGATAATTGTTACAGTTTAGACGACATATACGGTTATCTGTTTAAATGAAAGACCATTATAGCTTGGGAACTATATAAAATTACTAAGTTCTACCATTTACCTACTGTTAAAAAGGCATTGATAGTGTCAGTATTGCTTTCTCTGGTATTTAGTTCCACTCATTCGATAGGTTTGATTATTGCCCTTCTGTTCAAAATGTTTAGATTTTTACATTTACTAAAACATTCTTAAAGGGCTCACATTTATATGGCTTGACATGTAAATCTAGCGACATTTTACGTCATCTAAACATGTAATAGAAAAGGAGTTCTAAACCTGTCAGAATTTCCCAAATAAAATCTGATTTCATGGAAAACCAACCATCAATTTCTATCAACAACAGTTGCTCCTATCTACGGTGCCCCGTAGTGCAATCAGTAGCGAGTCCGATGGCAGGTCAAGCGACTGTTAGTTCGATCCCTGCCCTGTTCCAGGTTTTCGTGGAGCTTGATCATGAAATATAAACGCCATTTTTACAGGTATCATCGATAGTTCCGGTATTCGCCTGAGTATAACACCCAATCTTCGCCAATATGATGTGACCAACATAATGCTTGGCCATGCAGTCACGGATTTACAAGTGATACCACCTAATGAATCTGCCTATGTGAACAGAGCATATTGTTCAGAAGAATGCGTCACCACAGTACGGGGATATTTTTATATTGATAACATATTGGCATGATGGTCAGCACATGATGATTTTGGTACTTATCGCATATGCACAAAATCTCCCATATAAACGCAAATGCTAACATTATCCAGTAGGTCTGGAGATTTATACATAAATTGAGCTGCCGCATTTGACAAGTGTGGAGACGGACGAGCCTCTGCAGCCGCCTCTTAAGCTTAGAAACTCCAAATGGTGTTCAATCAGTAGGTTAACACTCATAGAATACTCAAGCGACTAGTAAAAGCTCTGATCAGACTGCGCGTATGTGTATGCACAAGTTGATCTGAGGCTTTGCTGGTCGCACATGCCACATTGTTGGAAATATCATGCACTGGCTCCTTTAATATGATGCTTCTTCTATATCCAAAATTCGGTTATGAAAGCAACAATGACATGTCGTGTCTGTGCATATGCGTAATCTTGCCTGAGTGTCAGTTGCTCCACCATGCAATAGGTAATATAATCTCAAATGCTTGCTCATATTATGATTGTATTCGAATCAAAGAGCTATTAACCAGGTGCAGGGGGATGTTCAAATGTGTTACCATATGCTGACATTTTTAACATCACTCGAGGAATATAGCAAATATGTATACATACAAAAATCAAATAAGTTTTGACCAAGAAATGCCAAATTCAGATATATTCCAACATTGATCTCAATGCGCAAGAGACATTAGATCACAGACAAAAATACAGCCACGTTTAAGCAAGCCTCATAAAAATAATTCAAGCGGCTCTCTCATCCTCAGCAATACAATTGCCAAACTAGAAAATACACGAAAAATAAGCCACAAAACCAAGACATTCCACATTAAACCCATGCACACAAATAGGGCAAAACAAATGATAAACCATTTGCCTGAACAGAGAGCAGCTGCAGTCAACATACATGTTGGGGTTGGGGCGGGGGGCGGGGGCAGGGGTGGGAATTTAATATATTTTGCATGCATTAATTTGCCCTAGAATCAGCTTTGTTAACTCATACGATGTGTTTAGCTCAACAATATGCCTTCTATCTTCTTCAAGATATCACTAAAGGGTTAAAATCTAATTAAAATACTATATGCGATGAAGTAATGAAAAGAACTCTTAAATCACAGAATGTCAGGGCAAAAGAAATCAATCAGTTGATAACGTTAAAATGAATTGTTGCCTATAAATGTGCAGTTTAATGGGCAAAAGTTTGGCGGTTTTTCAGAAAAGTTGTCTTTCCATTCACGTTTTTTCTGGTTAAAAATGCAAAACTATGCTTTTTGAATAAAAATGGTTTTGATTGAAGCTTTATGTCAAATTTAAGTTCAGGTGGTAAAAGACTGGTCTAGTCGACTTAAAAAAATCAAACACTTTAAATTTTTGACTAAATTGGACTTACGCATTTTTCAATATCACATTTTTGAGATTTTTGAAACTCATTAGTAGCTTGTGCAAAAATTGTGGTATGCATTTTATTTTACCTGAACAAGATAGCCCAAACAGAAATTAACTTGATTCGTCCATTTTGTAATGACAAACATTTCACTGCTGCTACGCTTCCTGTTTGAATGTAAAACTTAAAAAGTCAATTTGACGGTACTTTGCATTATCTTTTTTTTTCAATTTCCAAACTAGAATAGTGACGTCCAGTAGTGATACATAATCGCTGAAAATTTTAATACCGTATCAGAAAATAAGGTGTACAGAACAGTGCGAACTTCCTATTTAAACTGCTTGCAAAATGCTGCATTTCAATGATTTAGCTGCTGGTAGTGTTTGTCATCATATAATTACGTAGCAGAAAAGAGGAGTCTGATTAAAGCGAATCAATTGAAGTGTGTTCATCTTTAATCACAGCAGTCAGAAACATCTTCATACAAGCAAAAAAACAAATGGATGGCATCTCTGTGGAATATTTCATATTGTAGGGAAAATGTGACCTTTTGAAATGACCGTACCTTTACTCTAGCATCGTCTGTGGAAGACGTACCAGTCATTTTTAAATGAAATTGCACGCAGAGTTTAGGCAAGACATTGGTTGATTTATATAAGCATTTTGTATAACCAAATCTTACTTTCAAAACTAACATAAAATGTAAAGTGGCCAATTAGAAATTTTGCTCAGTGTATATTTGAAGCTTTTACCAACCATAGTTTACAGAGTGGTAAATAGTTCTTGTTTTCATGATACGTTTGCACTTAATTGGAGCGTATGGAACTAAAACAATGTTGAAAACTGGTTTTAAAATTATACATGTCCATAACATATGTGTAATGATAATTCTAGATGGATGATGTCAGTAGAATTCTTGTAAACAACACTTGCGAGAAGGAAAACGCTATTCATTTGTTCATAGCTTTAAGAATTGTGTATATTTACAGGCATTGCAAGATGCCAACGTAACTGAAATAAAGGCTATAGCAGCTTTCCAACATGCACATTTATTAGGAGTTGGTATTACTACGCGACATTTCAGAAATGGAACAGAGTTACCTGCCATTATCCACGATCCTTACTACGATTTCTACTTTCAAGAAGTCCGACAACTCAAGCATGAAGTAACAATAAAACAGGTGAGGGATAAAAAGATAGAGTGTCAAGAACTAAGTAAGTTTTAGTTGTATGTCAGTTGGAAATCGTTTAACTTTCTTTTCTTGAAACAAAAAGAAGTTGGGGGAAACGTGTTTGACAGATTGTAGACAATAGCTTCTCCTGGTAGTAATCACCCATTTAACAAGATAAGTGGATATTATCATATGATAAAAAACATCTTCATCATTTAACAATCTGCCGTAAATTTGAGCATTATGAAAAAAAAGAGGACATTTCAAATTCAACTTAGTTGATTGAGTTGGGTCACTTGTAAGCGAAATTTGAAAACTCAACATTTCTGTCCACTCAGCATGCATTGTTAAATCTGTATTTTATATGCTTATGCCTGAGCCAAAAGGAACGCAATCAATATTATATGACTAACATAAAGGGGTAATGCAGCGAATAGACAATGTTGTAAACATATGCCTTATTGTCCAAAAAGGTTGATATAAAACCAGTTGGTTTATGATATGTGATCAGCAATTTCAGATGAATATGCATTGTTACAGGCTTTACTGTCGTGCCAATCAAATGTGGCAGTGATTTAATATTGTATTTACAGTAAAAAAAAAATAAAAAAATAACCTGTATCCTCCACTTGATCCAATGCAAATCTATAGATCACTTGTGTATTAATCCTATCCTAAGGATATAATTAATACACAAGTTATATATCAATACTCAGGATAGGATTAATAAACAAGTGATCTATCGATTATGAGTCCCTGATAATGTTGTAAACAAAACATGACATCACTGTCACTCTAGGCTGGAAGGACAATAATAGTGCCTGTAGCTATGTTTACACTAATTTGATTGATACTGAAGCTTCTCTTGCTTATCATATGTTTAAATACCATAATTATATACATAGAGGATCTTACAGGAGTGCTCATGTTTTATTTAATTTATAAAACGAGTTGCGGAAAAGAGATAAAATGCAACGAAATTAATGCATCGTATATACAGAAGCACGAATGTCAGATTCTATTTATCGTATGACAATAAAATTATTTTGAAATCATATTTTTGGCGTGAAAACGTTAGGGTTTTGCCATATGTGTGACGTTAAAAGCGTCATTTTATAACGTTTTCCGAAAATCTTTAAACCACTAGTGGTTTATCGTATTAATGCATGGCGTGATTTCGCTCTCAGATGCGACGTCATTATGATAAATACATTAAATTTTAAACGGATCTTGACCAGTAAGTGCCACAATCACAGCAAACAGATTAATCTATAGACAGATACACAACAGCAACTAAACCACATATGTGGTTAGATGCATTTCAAGTTTTCCGATATCTACATTTTGATTAGAAATTGTCTTCTTCATACTTTTACTCTTTTTTTATAGTTTACTCCGCCCCTTCATGTGCTTCACATCTAATCAGTTTGCACGGAAATTTATATTTTTGGCCAACTTAATCACATATTTTGTCAATAGGTGTAATATCTATTAAGTAAATTCATGAAGTAAATCCGTGAAGTGGTCAATGCGGCTATTTTCAATAGGAGGGGAGAGGAAAACTATAAGTAGGTCATAGATCATATATTACAATTATAAAGAAATTAAGTTGTTCACTCACTGCGCTTGTTCCCACGTAATTCATTTATAATTGTAATATATGATCTATAACCCATACATATGCTCAAGAAAACCATCATAGTATAATGACAAAGTTATTGATTTTTTTCATACAATGGTGACATTTTCTGTCATATAACTAGTTAGAGTTAAAATTTTGAATGTGTAAACCAGTTAGTCATAGTAGTACGAACCAAAGAAGCCAACATTCCACAAAATATTGACCATGTATGGTTTCAAAAACTGCTACTGACTTTATATAGTTTGGTGGGCAGCATTACTAGCATTAGCCATTGTAAACTACAATGTGTTAGTTAAAATTATAGCTGTGTTGCTTGGTCTTAGGATAAGGTGCATGACACATTCATGGAATTTGAGTTACCTATTGTAATTCAAACGGTGGTTGATGATACTGTATGTCATATTATATTTCTTATATCATTTAGGGTGACAGTTTTATTGTTGAATGCACCTATAATTCATCTAAAAGGGCAAACGCTACCTTTGTAAGTATATACAATAAAATTAATTCAAAAGGGTCCTTTTCTATATATAAATAAGATGTTGATTCTTGCTGCAACAGTAAGAAACAAAAACAATCGATTATGGTATTATTTACTGCATAATTTCATTCAAAAGTTCAAGCTCAAATAGCAGTTCACAGCCTAAGCAGTGTCCAAATATGAAACTTTAAACAATGACCCACTAATAACCTGCTGTCACAATCTTTGATTTGTTGGAATTTTTTGAAATTTTAGGCATTGTGAAAGGCAGATGGGGAGTGAAGCGGTTTAGTGGTGTGCTTATCATGTTATGGCCTATTTCTTATCATGCATATTTAAACATAATGATTTAGAAAGTTGTGAGTATTGAAAAGTTCAATCTCTACTGCTGCCATGCTGGGGTTTATTTTATGCATCTTATGACTCTTTGGTTATACACAATAATTTACACTTGCCATTTCTTCCTTTAGATAAACTGTTATATATCATAATTTGCAGATAAGGCTTTTTGCCACCGTGTAACGCGTTGCCTAGTGACCTCGTGATTAAAAAAATGGCATGATTTGTCGACGTAATGTTACGCTATGACGATGGTTGTTAAACCTTGTGGCGGAAAATGTCGAAAATAACATTTGTACGCCATGTATTTTGCATAATTCACGTCGAATCTTCGCGAATAACACACAGTCAGTTAATATTTTAAATAAAGTGTAAAATTAATACTAGAAAAGACCGACTTCAACAAAGGGCCCCACATAATGCCCTGCAGCGCAAAGGGGATATCCATTTTGGCGAAAATCTTGATTATCATTCATCGGACAAAACCCACATTCAGACATGAACAATAGTTTGATAAAAGTAGTCCATATATGAAAATTGGAAGAAATTGTGTAAAACATGAATAAGTTAGAGTGTCCACAAGTGCAAACTGACAGATGCAGGCCATTTTTGCGGCCATCTTGGTTATCTGACAAAGCCCATATTCGAATTTGGGTGAGAGTATGATAAAAGTAATCCATATATGAAATTTGGAAGCAATCAGGTAATAAATGACTGAGGTAGAGTGTCCCCAAGTGCAAACTGATAGATAGCAGCCATTTTGTCAGCTATCTTGGTTATCGTTCGTCGGACAAGCCCCATATTCAAACTTGAACGAAAATTCGATTCGATAGAAGCAATCCATATATGAAATTAGGGAGAAATCTGATTAAAAATGACTAAGTGAGAGTGACTACGACAGCAGACACTGATAGGCAGCGGCCATTTTGCAGGTCATCCTAATTACCGTTGCTTAGACAAAACCTGTATTCGAACTTGAAAGAGAGTTTGATGGAAGCAATCCATTATAAAATTTGAAAGAAATCTAATTTAAAAAGACTAAGTTAGAGTGGCCACGACAACAGAGGCCAGTTTTTGGCCATCTTGGTTATCGTTCGTCAGACAAAAAAAATAGTAAGCGAGTATGATCAGGATATACCACAATCACAAACTGCAGACTACCCCGTGGCACCGCGAGGAAGAGCCGCTCAACCATCATGAGACACCAGGAAGACAAATTAAGCAAAGCAATTAGCTCTCTCTCTCTTCCCCATCAAGATGATTGCAATACTAGAATGGCCAATCAGTGACACTCTAAAAGCTTTCTAATTTTCACAATGGAATCCATGTTTCCTAAGTTTGTTTGTTTGTTTTGTTGCTTTACGTCCCAAGTCAACAGCTATGGTCATGGTGGGACGATCAGTTCACCTAAACACACTTTTTTTCCTGGGCAAGCTCGAACAAGCGGTTAAACAGTACTTTGTGTACAAACGAGGGTTGTCCCAGAAGGTCGTAGACTTTTGCTATAACACAGAACTGTGTATAAGGAATTCAATGAAATTTGTATGATATTATTATATACATTTCATAAACATTTTGTAAAAATGTGGGTAGAATCACATTTTATATAACAAAGTTATGAACCTTTTTTTGACTCTGTGTCAGCGTGTGCGATCACATCGCAAATTATTTTTAATTGTTTTCAGAGAGGGGTGGTCAAATGTTTTGTCTATGCTCCTTTTATATAAGCTTTAACGGTATCAAATACATGTATTGCAATCTGTTTGTTAAGTAAGTCTTCCTAGTTCAAGTAATGACAAAATATTTAGTTAAGGTATGTTTAGCAAACAAAACAAGCGCAATAGTTTAGTGTTCATACGAGACAACATATTTACCGTTAAACTAACTGACAGCAAATAACATGTGTGACGTTTTTTTTTCGGTATTACTAAAATAGTTTTGCATGAAATCATTTTTAGATGCTAGTGACTACACAGACAATTAGTTAAAATTAGACGAACATGATTTTCTGAGTTTAATTAGCGACAATATGTTGAATGTCTATTTTTGCGCCGTACCGTTCTTATAACGTTAGTATTTTCTAAAAATTAAAAATGTAGTAAGCATGATAAATTTTCTATAAAATCAATGCCAACGGCGGGAAACGTTTCGAATTTTCAACACTATACCTTCAATAATACCTCATTGCGATTGTAATACATTGTGTGAAATACAACCGTGAAATTTAATTGAATGAAACTAATATTTGCTCTAGATGAATTTTATTACGAAAATTCCGACGTGCTCCACATTCGCCTACACACAGACACGTAAAGGTTCATAACTTTGTTATTTAAACTGTGATTTCACCCATATTTGTGCAAAATGTTTATGTGATGCATATAAAAATTATCATACACATTTATAGAATTCCTGATATACAGTCTTGTGTAAAAACAAAAATCTACGACTTTCTGTTTCGCTTGTTACTGACAGCAACCATTCTTGAATGATTGAGCAAAGGAAGGAGAATGACCATAGAAATTATTTCATGATCAATCTCCACGAAAGCATGGGACCGAGCCAGGATCCAATTTGCGGCCCCTGGATCTGCAGTCAGATATGCATCTGTAGCCAGACACGTAACCGACTACGCTACACAGCCCAGTCATGTTTCCTAAGTAAGGCCAAGAAAATAAAATCTACACTATAATGAAGGCCAGGGAGAAAGTTTATGGCTGCCACACAGTCCCGATCACCAGCAGTAGCGAAGAGAAATGTGTTCTGAAAAAGAGCATCTTACAACAGTATTATAAATGATCTTAGTAAATTTACTTTTGTTGGAGAGTGTAGTGGCAAATGCGTAAAATACTTTTTTTTTTCATTTTAGCAGTTCTATAGACGTCTCTGAAATTACAAATGAGTGCAACGTTTTGATATTCTTACTCTAGTCACAATATTTTTTCACCATTCATGACAAATATCACACCAGCTAATATAAGAATCCATCATGAGTGTGAGGATGGGATAGAAAAATCTGTCCCGAGGATCACTGATTGGCATCACGAGGCTTGTTGAATGATGATAAATGGTGATCACAAGGGAGGGATTTTTTTATCCCATCTTCCCATGAATTATAGATTCTTTTTCATGCTCACCACTTAGTATCGCATTTCATATTGGAAAAACATGAAAAAGGCTTGCAGAAAAACCTGAATACGCTGAGATGAGAATTGGTGACGTAATTTTGACATTACAATGACGTCACGGATCGATGTGTGGCCAGCGTGCGGCCGACCTGCGGCTTTTGGTTTTTACTTTTCCAATGGGCTGGTACGGGTATGTGAGATAGAATTAACTCACATGGGTAAAAACAACGGAAATCCCGATCAGCTCATACAGCTCCCTAAAATGTTTGCTTCCATGATTAAAATGTATATGGGGTGCATTGATAATACATATTGCAGGATAATATTGAAGTAATTTAAAAAGTGCAAATGAAATAATAATATTAAGTTAGATATGTAATATTTTTCAATGTTTTGGCACAAAAACTTGAAATTTGCGTTATTCTAATTATTATTTGACCATGCACCATATAAATCCTTCAGTGTTCTTAAAACATTTTTGATTGCTTTTTGAAACATGCAATTTATCCATCTAATATAGTTACATGTAACTAGAACTGTTTATATTATACTCAGAAAAAAATCGAAGAATTTTTTGTCTATCTAATAGAACTATCAACATAAAATTGAACAAAATGTAAAGGTGAAATTTACAGGTTATTGGTTCCGATACAGTACCACAGCAAATGTAGCAACCCTCTCTAGTAAAAGTTAGCATATATCAAAAATAATTTCTTACTTTTTCCTGAAATATTGACCATGTCATTGCTTACCTTTTAATTTTAACACATGCTAATTTTCACACCCCAATTACGCAAAGACTTTTTCCTATGGCATTGGAATTGTACAGATAAGTATGTTTTGATTGAAATTTGTATTTTGGCACTTAAACTTTGACTGTAATACATAAGTTGTGATCTGCGTGACACCTTTGATTGATTAAGAGAGAATTTTTAAATTTGTGATAAACATCATGTGCTAATGAGCAAGGTACTTAGATAGGCAATCGAGGACCCCGGGTGCCTCTTGCTATATTAATGTGAAAATACAATTATATACGTTTTCCATAAGAAAACCATGTTTGTTCTATTCTCTTTGCAACTCCTCAACACATTAATTTATCGTTTGATTGTAATCATATGCTAAAACAGTTGACATTTATGCAAAATAAAAACTATTTGACCAATGGTTTCACATTTGCTTATCATACTGGAGCCAATACGATTAGTAAAATTACGCTTATAATATCACATACATTAAATGATGCTAGCCCTTGTATTGGAAGAAAAGCCAAACTATCTAAAACGTTGTATTTATTCGAATAAAACCCAATCTACTCCAGGTCAAAAGATATCTCTATACAATATTATACACATTGTGTTTGAATAATGCCATCAAACCTACAGCTGACGCCAAAGCTAGTCAGTAGCGAGCCCAACCGCAGAATCAGGGGTCACAAGTTCGATTTTGGCTCGTTCCCAAACTTTTGTTTTAGATTGATCATGAAATAATATTTTTGCTCATTACATTCTTCTTCTTCCGCTGATTTAAGAAGGAAAGATTGCTGTCAGTCACATGGGAAAGCAAATGCAGGAAGTACTGGTTAACCGCTTAGTCAAGCTTGACCAGGAAACATATGTGGTTATGTAATAAACTGACCGTCTCAACATGCCTATAGTTGTTACACTGGGACGTAAAACCTCAAAGCAAGCAAAAACATCCAACCTACTTCCAAAGCTGGAAATAGATGCCTATTAACCAATGAAAATTTGTCAAATTAAAGAGATGAGGAGTTGTATTAATCTGGCAAGTGTGTTTTGTAAAAGCAACTGATACAGGTACATGTGCATTGGTTTAGGTACAATATGTGAATGTTTTACTTATCAGTTATCACAAAATAAAAAATGATAAATCTAATAAGGACTGGTCACCAAAATTATATCGTTCTAATGAAGAAATATATCATTCTCAGTAAAGCTGAAATAGAGGATCTTACATGAGTGCTCATGTAGTAAACGAGTTGGGAAAAGCAAATAAAATACGAGGCCAAGCATTTTGTCGCTTTTTCCCCAACGAGTTTAATAGATTCAATAATACAGCAGTGCGAATGTTAGATTGTACTTGGCGTTGTTAAAATTGGCATTTCATAACGTTACCCAAAAAGTTGTAAACCACTAGTTAGCATGGCGATATTTCACTCGCAGACGCGACGTCATATGATAAAATAATTCTGAACATATTTAAACATGATAGCGTAATTTCCACAAACATGTACTTTTCTAGAAGAAATATCATTTCAAATTCGTTGGTTCCCACTTTGTATACAGTTGTGCTTTCAAAAACTAGCTAAAATGTTTAGAAAACACGCTGTCTATAAAATGCATGTTCAATTTCTTTTTTTGTCACAAAAGCGAGAGATGTACAAAATATGAAACCTGTACAAAAATGCTTAGGTTGCATATTTCATGTATTTCACGCGGTTGTACACCTTTTAGAGTGATAATTCTAATAAATTTGTTTTGTTTTATTGTCAGGGAGGAGCATCAACAAATAATGAAATGTGTCTTTCTTATATCTATGTTTACCCGAAAATTCCACTTATGGCTTGTGTTAGTACACCTACTTATGATACAATTGGCAATGCAGGTAAACAAATTTGTTTTCCAGATCACTGTTTACACCTGTCATCTAAGATTATTATCGCAGTAAAATTATAAGATTTCTATACTGAGGGGCTTTGAAAACGCTACAACAGGATAGCAGCTTTAATGTATATCTCAAAAAAGAATGCAAAGCAATCAATTTGATTGTATATTAAAGAGTGTACATTTATGAGTAACACATGAAAAAATTGTCCACTTCAAATTAATTTAAAGCATCTAAAATGTAAATTCTTTGAGATAGGGGTCAACTCTTTCATTTTACAAATTCTATCAGTGAAATATCCTCTATTTCTTTAAATCAAGAAACACCAGAAGCATCAAATGTGTGTCATGAACTTTGTAAGTCATCGAGGAATGACTTTCATTTTGATTGGCAGGTCTGTGATACAACAGTTCTGCTTTTTCGACGTTAATCTGTGTGTACCCATTCATTCGATGACTTAAAAACTCTGCTACTTAAGAAATGTTTCAGTGACGTAAACTTTACTAAGCAATAACGTCGTCGAGTTTAGTTGTACGATTAAAACTTAAGTGTTGACTGAAGAAGCCACTTCATGATGACATCATCGAAGCAAAGAAAGTTTACAATCAACTGTCTTTTGTAAGATATAGCAGGAAGTTAGTGTAGCGTTTTTAAAGCCCGTCAGTATAGTTTGTTTCTCATCCACAACAAATCGATTAGACTATAAACACAGTTTTTTTTTTATATAAATAAAGGAACATGATCAGAACATGACATACCCTATACCCTGTAGTTTTCTTTAAATATATCAAATAATAATCATAACATCTGTCATGGTTGCATGGAAGTTGAGACCCATCTTTGGACTAGGTGGTCAAAGGTTTTATTTATAGTGGAGACCGACTGGGTTAATTATGACATGTTGACTAGCTTCAAGCTTCATGTAGTGGAACAAAAATACTGATTTGACAACTGCATGGTTCTTGACATATAAGAAGTAAACTTGGGAAGTAAAAAAGCCCAAAGTTCTTCATAGTTGTCAATTGATGGCTCTTTACATAGGGTTTGTTTGATTTGACTTTACGTCCCATCAACGAGATTTCAGTTATAAAGGGACGGGTCTTCCTGGGTTGAACCAGTATTAAGCTAGGGTTAATATGCCGTACTCAAGGACACAACGCAGTGACGCCTGTTAGGCTCAAACCAGTGGCCCCTCGATCTCGAGCCAAGTACTCTACCACTAAGCCACAGCGCTCTAATCTTTTGCCATAGGGTGATACATGTAGTAAATGTATAGTAAGCACAATCCAACTTACCTATTTAAAATTCAATTGCTTACTTTATTTTAGATTTTGAACCACGCGGTAAAATCAAAAGTATGGACTGGAGTAACCCAACTGTGAAAAGAGAATTCAAGCAGATGTTGTCAAATTCTTCAATTCTTCATGTATGTGAACGCTTGCAGAGAGGTATCTCAAAGGTATGAAAACTAACCCCCTTAACTCCTTGCCAACTAGGTAATTTTGCATGTTTTTATCATTTGCTGATTTTCTTTTTCTAAATCAACTTTTTCAAAAAAAATACTTCAGGAATATCTTCAGAGTGTCAAACAACCAGTTTGGATTCAGATCAGGGCACAAATAACGCAATTTTCGATTACATGTCATCATTCAAAATATAAAAGTAGTTTTGCAAACTTATTGAATAAAAAGGCAAGTTTAATACGTCAGCTGTATACGAGCTATAGAATAATGCAAGCCTGGGTTAACATACTGTCTCAAGAGAACCTTTCCTGCTCAAGTTTACCAAGTATTAATATAGACTTTTGCCTTAATCAGATATTTGAACTCTAGACCCACTATATAAAATGAGAGACTGTAGTATTTCAAGTGAGCATACAGTGTTCATTTAAGAAAAGATAGAGTATTTTTATTGAAAGGATGACCCTCCTAATTAGTACTCTTTGAAAAATTGGATTCAGGTAAGAAAGAGGGCAAAGATCAGAAATCGATACAATTAAGAACAATACCTGACCCAGGATACAAATAGGAAAATGACAACTTCAAAACTAACTAAAGTCCAAAACGATCTGTTTGTTTAGCAAGAGAAATTAATTTTACCATTTTCATGTTATTGCAATATTTTTCATATGAGTAAATAAAGTAGCATTTTCAAATGACTATGTATCGCTATATGCTATGTCATAAAAACGATAAACCACATGTGTTTACATGTTTAGTAATATTATGTAATTGCGCCTATAATAACAGCGCATATTTATTTTATATGACAAAACTGTAGCGTTTACACGCTAAACGCATTTTCAAAGTTTTTTTTATTTGTCAAGGGATAAATCAAATCTAACATTCGTTCTATTGAATTATTTTTCATTCGTTGTGAAAGCTTCCCATTTTGTCTCTGTTCCTCAACTAATTTGGTCTAAAAACAAAAACATGAGCACTGAAATAATATCTACTGTTTACAACATGAATTAATATCCTTTTCAGGTTAATACCTCCAGATTTACAGAAAGCGAGAGAGCACCATATTCTATAGCTGAAAAAGATAACTGTATGCATTGAGAACATATAATAAATATTAAATTGACTAAATATGTATGTTTTATTTAATACCAATCATAACATTTTGTGGCGATTATAATTGGCTTGATTTCATCAACGTCTCATAGAGTCTTTCAGTATCACTATAAGAGACAAGTATCGCAAGTGCTCTAAGGACGGATACTGTACCTGGATTTATGGTCCTTAGCCTGGATATCTCTTGTGTTGAAATACAGCACATCCCTAGTGTCTGTATGATTTTGCAGTAACTACTGGAATGTTTTCAAAGTAAGAAAGAAGGCAAAGATCAGGAATCGATAGCACCCAGGACACCACATCGGAGGTGACAAAAACACACAAAAAACACATACAAAAGAGCCATGAGGTCAGCCCTTTCCAAGCAGGTGACCATACGACTTCAATGAACAGACAAGAAAACAAGACAAACACGAAACACAAATAACAAAAATGTTCAACAAAAGAAGCACTGTCTTAAAACAGACATTTTATGGGAATTTTAGTAACAGTTTAAATACATAATTCACCACCATTTAATGCTTGAATGAATCAGTCTGAAGTTATTTCCCTTTCGGGGGTCCATTGTGCTAATGTATACATTGGTTTTATAAGTCCTCTACTGGTTTAAGACTTGTTAGGGGCTAAAGGCTTGTTCGATTTTGTCAGTCTGTCTGTCCATCTGTCTGTCAGTCACACTCACGCCATAGCTCTTACAAGGGTTAAGGGAATTCATTTTAACTTTAAGTTGATTAATACATGAAGGTGTGTCACACACAACACTTAGCCACCGGCACTCTGGGTCAAGGTCATTAATAAGACTGGTACCTTTACATGAAAATTGCTGATAGGATAAAGATGTGTTGTGCATGACACAAAAACTACCAAACTCAAGGTGAAGGTATAAAACATGACTACAATTCCTGTCAATCATGCTATAATCCAGGAGTTTGTGTCTGGGCAATATCTTCTACAAGTGTAGGCTACTTGATTATAACTTCAAATTAGCATTACCTTTAGCATGAAGGTGTGTCTTGTACAACATTTAGCCACTCGCCCTAAGATCAATGTCACAACTTTTACTCAAGCACGCCCAGAAGATGTTACACTCAGAATTTTATGCCCAGGCCAAATCTTCTAGGCCAAATTCATACCAACTTTGCATGATTCTTACCCTTATATGATTGTGTGTAATGCACAATACTTAGACACTATCTTCCAAGGTCAAGGTCACAACTTTGATTCAATTTTGTTTGTTTTTTTTCTTCAAAATATGGTCATCTGGCATATAAAAATATAGGTAATGAAATATACGACAACATTCAAGCAACGGTTTTGCCCTTACACACACCCTCGAACTGTGAGTGGGGTCAAAAGGTTCAATCATTTTTTTCTGAAAGGGTCAGGTTGCATATCAAATTAAAGGGAATGAAAAGTACGGCATCTTGCAAAAATAACTGTGTCTTTACACATACTCTCCGCATCTGGGGTCAAAACAGTTTTTTCTGAAAATGTTGTGTTACTTATCAAATTGCAGGGAATGAATTGTACGATTATATTCAAGCAAATAATTTCCCTTAAACACACCCTCGACCCTTGGGTGGGGTTAAAAGGTTGAAACGTTTTTTCTCCTCTGAAAGTAATCGTGTTGCATATCAAATGAACAGGAAGGTTGGTCATACACATACAATGTTCATCTATAGTTTGGGTGGTTTTGGCGAGTGGGGGAGGTTTTCTTTAATCCGGTGGGGGATTCATGTAGTTCATTATCCATACGGCATGACACTTTTTTGTGTATAGCACGTGACTAACTATAGCTAGAATTGAGAACACCTGCGAAACAACCTTACAAATTTAGGAAAAGAAAGAAACCATTTTCGCATATAATTGATAATAAGAAAAGTCTCACTGCCCTTTGCAAAAGTGTGGATTTTTTGGTACTTTGAGATCATTTATTCAATTATAGAAATTTAAAATCATTAGAAGGGCACTGATGATGCCTTAATGGTCAAAAGAAGCTAGTCCAGCCCAGAATACTTTCCAAATCTACATATTTATTTTTTATCAGTTTTTAAACCCATAAAATAAGCCGAATGGATTTTCTAAATCAAACTATTTCATTTTAATGGTAGTTGGACAGTATTTTTTATGGAAGAGGCTATTTACAGTTGACTGTCAATAGCCAAAAAACGTTAAAATGGCTATTTACAGTTGACTGTCAATAGCCAAAAAACGTTAAATTGGCTATTTACAGTCAACTGTCATTAGCCAAAAAACGTTGAAATGGCTATTGACAGTCAACTGTAAATAGCTATTTTAACGTTTTTTTGCTATTTACAGATAAATCAGATATTTTCATTGATGTTGACTTTATATTCGAACATTTGGTGGACAATTTCAAGTACAGATGAATATTAAAGTCAAATGAATGTGTTTCTTCCATAATTAGTGCATGCCATAAATCATATTTGAGCCTGGCATGTGAGTTTTGGGTATTTGACGCATGCAAAAAGTTTAGAAACACGCAAGCTTGTGCATCTACACAGACGCTCCATTGGCATCGCTGTTCGTACGCATAAGTAGAAAATGATTCATATAAGAGCCAAACATCTCAAAAAATGTACAAGTATGGATTGGCAGTCAGGTGAAAGGCAATTATTCTGTGATTGTGACATTTCCTGATCAAGATTATAGAGCTCAGACTTCTTACGTGTAACATATATTCCAAGGTTTCCTGATCAGACACCACATTCTGCGAAATCTGATTTGGATCTCGACTGTTTGTCTATATCCCATGGATGTATATATAGCTACTTTGACTTGTTTATAGCACAAGTTGTTTTTGTTCCTCGGAGTTACACGTACATGTACTAGGTCTGATTATATCTGAAATAAGCAACGCATTTGAACATTTCATTGTTTTATTAATGAAATCCGATTCACATTTTCTAAATAAAGGCGATTCATGTATATCAACTAACACTACATGTATGTACATTTTAACCATTGTGCCCATTTATATAGCTCAGTTAATTCAACGCCTGGAAATTTAACACCGAAATAGCCCTCAGAGTTTCTCTAATCAGTTTCTAGTCATATGCCGTGGTTACTTAAGAGAAACATCTCAGTGATACGATTCATTTCAGTAACCACAGCATATGCGTTTTGCTGTCGTCTTCTCGCCGAAACCATTAAGCTTTAGTGAGAGGCGACGATTCGGTAAGCAAAAGTGATAGAACGACCAACTGTACTAATAAAACTATGCTGTTGCTAAATAAAGGAACGTCTCGATGAGACGGTTCCTCTGAGTAACTCCAGCATATCCTGTCAGCAGAGTTTGAGTCTGTATATGCATCTAATATGACACCATTGCAACGCAGAGTACATTGATACTGTAAATCAGTGTCCCGAAATCATACTTCCGCGATGTAGAATTTGCAATATGTAATCTCTCTGATACTGTATTTGCGGTTGATTATAGTTGGGGATGGGGGGGGGGGGGGGGGGGGTTGTTCGAGGGACATCTGTATTAAACGCTTAAGTTATTTGTGTACGGTCTTTAAATATCTTAAATGAGACAGCGGTACACTTGTAAGAGTTATTCTTGATTAGATCATTTTTATTGTAGATAGCTGTTCCAAGCTTTTTGAAACTCTGGTATCATTTTTTTTTCGAAAAGAAAGTAAATTGTGGAAAAACCTTTGATATGAGTTTAGACAATGTAGTAAACAATTGTCAAATAATTAGGCTTAGTCGTGAGAAAACCGGATTTTGTTGCATGCAGTCTCTTCTGGTGATAAGGTTTTCAAAACTATTGGACCTAGATCTGCTATGATGAAATGGTGGTCCTTATCTCGATCTACACTGCTAAATACTCCGATAGTATGCCTGAATGTATTTTTCGACTCATAATCACACGCTGGATAGGAGGCAATCGAAAACTCTAATACTGTCAAGGAACGTAGATAAAGTTGTTAGAAACAGTTTTCGATTGCCATTATCGTCTGACTGGCGACAAATAGCAATCGAAAACACTGTTTCTATCGAGTTTTGATCCCCGTTCGTCGATTGTTCAGAGCGTTTTTGATAGCCGCCTACACGGTGTAATTTGCATGAAATCTTATTTTAAAACTCTACTCTCTTTATAGTAGGTTTTTTTTTCATTTAAAACCATAAAGACCAGTGCTTTATGAGGATTATGATAAGACAACAAGCCCCAGGGTTTATTTTCACACCTAACCATCGTATATCACCGCGTCTTTCCGGTAAACAGCCGAAGTCTATCGACTGTCACCAGCTTGAGACGGGTGAAGTGTACGAATATTCTACCTGTTAGAAAATTTCATTGTTCGACATGGCGAAACTGTGGCGGGAAACTCAGTCCGCATTTTCCATCTTTCACGATCACCTTTAAAACTTATAGCTCATTCGGATAATGTAAAGCATTAGAAACACCCATGGATGTTGCATTAACAAGGGTTTTCAAATTTAATAGCAGGCAGTGCGCACGCCAGCATCCAGAGTACCTGCTTGTGTCATCTTTGATAACCTTTGCAAACAGTTTGTGCCTCTGGTTCAAACTTTTTGCCACAATATGTTGAAGGCACCTCGAAAGTGCTTATAATCAGATGTTCCCAAAGACTTTTTTGGAGGGGGAGGGGGGGGGGCGAGATATTGAGAGAAATCAATGGCCAGGATCATCAGACATCGATGGCCAAGATCAGTGCGAGCATATGCTCAATCTGGTCACGGTCATTGCGATCTTCTGAGTGCACAGGGAAACAATGTTCAAGGCATCAACAATACGTCGTCGAAAATCATAAAAATACAAAACAATGAGTTTTCGGATAGACCGCGCAAGTGCACATTCTGCTCGAGAACCTTGCATATGGCCAATGATGCCTCATTAAAGTCTCCTCTCCTGAATAAAGGTTGTCACACCTCTTAATCCGACACGCGTCAAGCACCACGGGGGTTTTATTGCCTCCTGGTGAAGTACACTAATGCTGTTTATTGAACAAGATTAAGCTTTTGGGTGATACTTAAGTGAAAATAAAAATAGATTATATGAAAAGATTCTATTCCACTAATAAAACCTTCCAATATCACCTCCACCGATCCCCCCCCTCCCCCACCAAAAAAAAATGAAAGTATCCGTTTATCTCGAAATTACAAAAAATAGTCTTGAAAAATGTGCAAAATATGAACATATTTTGCACATTTTTGCACATGTTTTATTTTTTGTGCACATTTTTCGAGACTAAATGTTTTTAGCAAAGGCCTTTTGGTGTTAACCTTTTATAATTCAACAGGCCGAAAAGAAAATTAATAATGAAAGAAGAAAAACAAATGGATGGCTGTTTCAATGAAGAGCATGTTAAATATACCACATGGATCCTCTCTGCGAGACATCTATACTCTTGTTTGATATATAATTAGTCAAAAGCAAACTATATAATTTGTCATAAGAACGGTTACGATCATGAGTTTGACGAATAATTGAGTACACGGTAGACCAAGACGAGATGTCTATTAAAGTAAAGTATTATTAAATGCCAACACGGAGCCTATTTTGGATCCATGATGCCAAATAGTTTCAATCCAGATCTGGACGGATATTTTTTTAAACAAAAAATTTGTGAGTAAAGTTTCCAAGTCTTAAAATCAACAACAAAGACAAGGCTGCTCGTGTCACTCAGGAATTCTTCTTACTTTGCACTTAAAGTCATATCAAAATAATGCTAGGAAGCTCAAGATTAACTGCTTACAACATCTTTGCAATTAGTATGTTTAATGTCTTGATTCTCTTTTTCCGCTAACAGAGCGGGAAGTCGTTGATTCGAAGCCGCACCATCATGAAAAAAAAATGCTTCAACAAAAGACAAAATAGGATTTCAGCTGAATAAAGTGATAAGTAAATTAATTTGATATAACAAATAATTTCCCCCTGTATCCCAAATAAATAACGACACTGACTGTCATTAGCCAAAAAACGTTAAAATGGCTATTGACAGTCAACTGTAAATAGCCAAAAAACGTTAAAATGGCTATTGACAGTCAACTGTAAATAGCCAAAAAACGTTAAAATGGCTATTGACAGTCAACTGTAAATAGCCATTTTAACGTTTTTTGGCTATTGACAGTTGACTGTAAATAGCCATTTTAACGTTTTTTGGCTATTTACAGTTGACTGTAAATAGCCACTTCGTTATATTTTTTTCATATTTTAATAGAACACTGTGAGCAAACACTGGAGACACTGATCAAACGTCTGGACCATGGCTTGTTTTCCCGCTTTGCTGTTAAAACACCTAGGCGCTTATCGACATGAGCGACGACGATGAGACAATCATGGATAGTCTCGGTTTTCATGTTTATGATTTGCTTTCCGGTTGCTTAAAATACATTGTAGTAAACTAAGATATTTTGGAAAATCATGAGATGGTAAATTATACTTGCCACGTAGCTTGCCAAAAGAACAAAACGTCTTCTCATTATAATCATATATATCTATGATTTGTATGCCAAGATCGTACCATGTTTTGTACATAATGGTTTTGTTGTTAGCTCTTATATGTGTATCATTACAAATGATCCCCTGTCCAAAGCAAAATATTGCGTCTTTTTTATTTAATTTTCTCCACGCTAATAAAATATTCCTCAGAAATAGATTGTTTTAGAAGCAAGTGAGTATGTCTTTTTCATCGAAATTGCATTCAAAAAATAAATCAGATCCATATTTTTCCTAATTTCTTATGTGCCGTTGTTGATTAGCAGTGTGTGATTATAGGGATCACATATGTTTTTTCATGCATTACCATTTGACCGGTCGCGAGGATGCTGTTTGAACACGAGGCCAATAGGCCCAGTGTTCAATATCATCCGAGGGACCCGGCATGTGTTAATGCAATGAAACAAACATGTGTGATCGTTATTCTTGCATATTTTACCTTATTTCAGCCCGATTTGCACTGAAAACGCTTCTAAAACATTAAATTGTCCATTTTTACACTGTATTTTTCTAAACAAAATGGCGTCAGCTGTGTACATTCGAACGTCATAACGTCGTTACAACGTCATAATCGTTTGCAACGTTTTCGCGAACAAAAACATCGGCGAAATGATCAGTCTGGTCCGTAATACTTTCTGTATATAACGTCATGCAAATAATGCAGGGCTCATTTTAAGTATTTTCAAGTTCGGACCAATGTTCAAACAGCACGTGAATCTCCTGATTTGAACAAGGATTTTTGTTCATTTGACAATTGATGTAAGCAGCTATACGAATAGACATATATGCAAGAATGTGATATTTTCTGATCATACTCACTTACAGGTTGGGCTGTGACATTTGGTGTATTTAAACATTGCTAAAGTGTCCGTTCCTTTGTTTCATCACAGTTTGTTTGAATTTAACAAAAGTTTTTGACTCTTTTTCATTGGATGAAAAATCTTTCTTTATAATAAGTAAAACATATGTGCCTTGACGCGAGAAAAACTGTCTTCAGGTTTGTGAATAATAAAGGAACAGACCAGCTTTTGCATCATCACGTTTGACAGCTTTGCTTACATCTTTATTTTTGCGCTGGCAGGTCGGACCTCAGACTGGTGCCTGATGCTGAGTCTGTTGTTGGGCTCACAGCGGATTAACTGTTGAATTTCTTTTGCTCTGGTATTCAGTTGTATGTACTGTTGTATCTTTGTTTTTCTCTCATTTTTTATATCTTGATTTTTATGTACTAGGAGATGTTTCATGGATATGTGAGGGAGCTTTATGCGAGACAACATCTATGTGTCTTGACCTACCTCAGAACTAAGGGTGAGTTTGGTACCATAAACTAGTTTAAGCCTTTCAGTAATTTTCTAACTATTCATTCCAAGGCGGTGCTTCTTTTGAGGATCGTTTTTTTTTAATTTGTGTTTGTCTTTGCCATACTGTCTGGTATGTTCTTGAAGCCTTGTGATCACCTGTTGGGAAAAGACTGACCTCTTGGCCCTCTTGTATGTGATGTTTTCTTGTGTTTTTGTCATTTTTCCATTCAGTGTCCTTGGTCAGGCGTGGCGCTTGATTGTATCAATTCCTGATCTTTACATTCTATCTTACTTTGGTATTCGATCATTAGAAAGTAACATTTCTAAACTGGCTCAAACAAAACTTCAATTTTCTAGCTAGTGTCTGAAGCGGAAAAGATTGGTTTGAGTGTCGTTTTTTCAGAAACCTGGAAGAATCGAGACCCACCAAAAGGCATAGTTGAAATGAAAATACAGCTTTCCTGTATTATTAAGAGACTGTAACAACTGTTATTAAGTTGGTTGTTGGTAGAGCGCCGTTAAACCGGTTTAAGCCCTCGAGCAAAATATATTTACTGACCGTTCCAAGGCGGTACTTCTTTTGTGGATCAGTTGTGTTATTTATTTATGTCTTGTGTTTGTCATGCTTTCGTGTCTATTCATCGGTGCCTTATGATCAGCTGCTGGGAAAGGGCTAACCTCTTGACTCTCTTATGTGGTCTTTATTTGTGTTTTTGTCTCTTTCCCATGTGATACCCTAGGTCACGTGTGGTATTTGATTATATCGATTCCTGATCTTTTCCACCTTTTTTTACTTTTCACTGACGTCTATATTTAACACCGATATTATGACTTCAACATCTCGGTCTTGAGACAGGCACTCTACCATGAAGCAACTGCCTTCCTCATACGATTATTGGTTAGCTGCACGTCTAAGTTGATATACTGTATCATTGAGAGTCAATGATAAATACCTATAACCTAGCCAGCAAGCAATCTCGACCATTATCAGCGTGTTGGGAGTACTGCCTAAGGCGATACACCATTTGAATGACCCAATAATGGCCCAAAGCTACATGTGTTTGATTTTGTGGGCAGTTGTTGCTCTTTAGGCACACTTGTTTCAAGTTGTGTTCGTTTATTCTTCGGACATGTATTTTAATGGAAGGTACGGTCCTGCCAGCCAAGAGTGACAGTGAAGATATGTTTTGTTTACAAAGTTATTAGGGACTTAAAATCGATAGATCGCTTGTTTATTAATCCTATCCGCAGGATAGTATTTATACACAAATGATCTCTCGATGCGCGTTAGCTCAAGTGGATTGTACAAGTAAATGATTTACTTACATGGACAATTGTAAACAAAATATTTCAGCACTGTCACTTTTGGTTGGCACGACAGTACCATGTATGTTCAGCACCAAAAAACAGTTTTATAATGATGACCTTAAAACTTTGAAAATGTCTTTGTTGTGTTCTTAAAGTGTAGTTGTGTCCTCTCTTCGCTGTATACTCTAGGGTAAAGTCGGGTATATTCGGACAGGCAGCTTAATTCGGACAGCACCCTTGTTAGTTTCATATTTCAAATATTGAAATGAAAAAAAATAACTAAGGAAACAGTGAATATCCTGATGAGACGGCATCTGGATTTACACTGTTTGCAAATACGTGTCCGAATTCACCCGACTTTACCCTACTGGTCAGTTATTCGGATATTATGCAAGCAAAAGACATGTCTTCAAGTCTGTGCAAGAGGATCTGGGTATAGATTATTTTACTTGTCATTATAATCATGTAAAGCGGTGTTGGCAATACTGAATATTTAGGTTTTCTCTATCATAAAAGGCCGTTTTTGTCATAAATAGTATACATATATAATTATGTTCGTTTCCAATTTTTGAAATTGCATGTTTTGCAGGTAGTTATATTTTAATTACAAATTTAGGATGCTTGGATAATTGTAATTGCATTTCATAACGTAATAAAATTAATAAATAATTGAATTCATATCAATTGCATTTACATTTATTAAGCATGGCATTAAGCGTGCTTCCTTCTAAATGTTATAACATACACATTCGTTTGTTCATAGGTTTACCCCTGAGGGAATCATTTAAGCAGATTATTTTTGACAAACAATGCTGCGTCACTTTTGATAAAAAAAGTAAATTTTCGATTCAAAGAAAGTGTTTTACAGTGTCTTTAATGTTTTATACTATACAGGTCCTTCACAAACAGCACAATTTGGCATTTCACGTTTGTTTAGGCTAAAACAATCCTACAAAATATACTGACATATTTTAATTAGACAACTTAAGCTTACTTTTATATCTTTTTAAAAGACAGTTGACTGTAATCTTCCTTTGCTTAGATGATGTCATCATGATCTCAGGAAGCACTTTAGTCTTAATAGTACTTCTTAAACCTGATGACTTTACTGCTTCGATTAAATTTATGTCAGTAAACAATTTCATAAGAAGAGGAGATTTTAAGCCATTAAATGTAAAGGTACAAACAGATGAACGTCAAATAATCAGACAGACTGTATCTCAGACATGCCAAACAATATGTGAATGATTCCTGGATGACTAATGAGTCCTAAGGTACAAATTAAATACGTCTTGTGTTCCTTCATTTTAAAAAAGTAGGGAATACGTATTTAAATAATAACATTTTGCACATGAAGCAATTGGCGCCTATCCCAAAAAGTTTACATTTCAATCCGTTAATTTCATTTTAAAATGACAATCTTTTGCTGCGTTACTAACAAATTAATAAATATTCTTTAACATGCAAACAAAATGATCAGTCAACCTCTTTTTTGAATCATTAATTAAAGCTTGAGCAATAATAGAAATTAAAGTAAAAAAAAGCTGGATGGCGATTACAAATATTTAGCCTAATATTTAGGACTTGTTTTTTTTTCAAACAATTTGTAAATTGCTGAAAGCTTCCATGTGAGATTATAAAAAATTGAGCGTGGTGACATATCCTTTTTGTTTCTAAAATTGACAGTCCATACACAAAACACACAAAAAATATATGTAAAAAAAGATTTTAATGTGGAAAGTATTACCCGCAATTGCCCTTAAGTCGGAGCCATCATAGAGTCTGAAGTCCGACCCACCGGCGTGCAATTAAAGAGAGAAGCAAAGTTGACAACCGTGATTGGGTTGACCACAAAGGATGCAGTCTATTGTTAAACACCATTTACTTACAAATAACAATTTAGTATATGAATTATATGCTGATTTATGCTTATATGTGTTTTAGCACTGTATCAGATGTGTATTGGTGTAAGAAAGTAGAAATTGACTTCATGTTATTGCATTTAGTTAATGTTTTCTGTGCAGGAAGCAGATAAAAACTGACAATTTTACAAAACGGTAAAACAGTGTCGTATACTCGTCGATGTAATATGTAATGGCGTCGTATCGACATTGAGGTGCTTCCTGGGAAACACCTGGGAAACACCAATATTAGCACAACTGTTCTACGATTAAACCTTGTCTGTATGGGACGGCAGGATAGCTGTCACTTATAATAATTATCCACCCAACCAAAGAAATCTGCACAATTTGTTAGCCATTATAAAGTCAAAACAAAAACATCCATTAATACTATATATGTGAGTTTATATAATAAACAGGTAACAACAATAAATCAAACACAATGCATGAAATAATCTAATCTTTTATCGGATGTTCATTTAACAGATCGCTAGCAATATATCATCATAACGTGTTTCAATCGAAATTGGTAACCAGCAAAAGAATTAGCTGGCATGTACAGAAACCGAAGATTCAGATCACTCTGTGCATCTGCGCAGGCAGATCATAGTTTTCGAATGGCACTCTATGGTTTAACGATAAAGCCCCAATCGAAGGCTCTGATCTGACTGCTCTAATGCGCTAAGCCAATGTGCTATCGTTTCTTCCGGAGTAAAAGTAAGACTCTGACCACAATGTAAATATTCGCGGACAGTAAGGCTGATTTGAATCTTTGTAGTACGCACAAGTAAACATATACCCTTATACTGATTACTCGCTAATAAGTGAGCAGCGACGCAACAAAATCTGTCTTCGGGTTTTCTGAAAAAGCGAGACTCAAACTAGTCTCCTCAGCTACAGAGAGTAGCTAGAAATTTTAAATTTCGCTTGTAGCAAGCCCAGATATAAAACTTTACAAAGAGCGAAAAACAAAGGCGCTGATCAGTATGCGCAGATGCGCAGGCTGGTCTGTGCCTTCGATGTTCGCAAACCCCCCGAAGACTGGTTTTCTCGTGTCTAAAATAGTAAGTAAGTATGATCAGGAAATACAACAATCACAAACTGCAGACTAACCCATGGTACCGCGAGGAAGAGCCACACAATTATCATGAGAAACCTGGGGCCACAAATCGTAGACATCTTAAGCCTTAAGATCACCGTAAGTTCAACTTAAGTTCACCTTAACGGTTATGGCCACTAACTCGTACACACCTTAATTTCAATGATGACTTAAAGCTGCATAGTCTGTAACTTTTGATCTTTTAATTTTAAAACTAATGTTTCTATTTTTCAAGAACACAGTAAAATAACTAAAATTCAGGTAAACATTTTACCAATTTCATAAATCTTAACAAATTATCAGTATCGAAACAACAGCATTTATGTTAAAATTGACTGTCTATAATTATTGGAGGGACGCAAATAATTACCAACAAAAGAAAAAACACCTGTTTTATAAGATAATTCACTTTTCCGTGCAGTTTTCAGCTATAGTGAACAGATTTATTGTGAAAACATAACAACGGCCACCAAAATAAAAACGGACACAACAATTAGGTCCGTTTTTAAGGTAAATTAACGCTGTTTTGGGGGTGTCAGAAACGCAAAAAAGAAGAGGACGCATTTCAGTGTGGCTAAAAACGTTACCCAACCCGCACTTTTTTTTGGGACTGACTAAAAAGCTGAAAAACCTGCTGAATTCAGCGAGTTGCGGATCAGCAGATGTATACTAAAAAGCTGAACTGCCGAATTGCTGAATATTAGTTTATTAAAGGTTTTTTCACAATATTGGTCTAGCATATTAATAGTTTAGTTATTTGTAATATTTGATTATTAATAGATATGTAAATATGATGTTTTACGCCCTAACCGATAATATTATTGTCATATCGAGCTCTGTGCAAACGATCAGAATAGAGACAATGTAACACTGAATTATAGTTGTCTTCATGTGTTACAATACCGAAAGCATATTTTAAAACATTATTTATATAATATATTGGCCAGCAAAGAAAAAAATTAATACTAATCGCATATGCGCAAAAACTATTATAAACGCCCATGCTAATGCTAGCTAGAGGTCTGAATGTTGGTCTGAGTCATCATGTACGTGCATACTTTGTGTATGCGACCAGCTAAGCCTTTGCGAGCCTTGACATTTGTGCATACTTGAATAAGCATTCGGTGCTCGAAAATGTGATTATCACTAAAATCTCATGTGTTGGCTCATGTATTTGTATCTTTTCATTTTTACACCTGGCCGATGCAAAGAGTCTGTCTGTCAGTCTGCCGTCTGTTCGTCCGTCAACCAATAAAACAAACGAATCAGTTAGCTCAGACGAGCCTGCGCAAATACGCAAACACGCAAACTCATTCGCGCACATAAAGAAATTTGGTATACGGAGGCTCAGACAAATTATAAGGCCGCTAGCTCTAGCTCTACCAGATAATTATGCACTTATGCCATCAGATAGACGTGCATGTAAGCTGTAATATACCTATACATAATATACATGCATATTCAAATAATATCTTTTAGCATATGTCATATGTGAAATAAGTGAAATACTACATCTTCAGGCACGAAGTCATCGAAACTATTTGAAATGTATGTCGACCAAATGTAAGACACATCTGCACACACAAAGAAATGAGGTAGTCCAAGGCTCAGACAAAAATTAAAGCAGCTCAAGCCCCACTAGATAATTGTGCACTTATGCTACCAGGTTCTGCAATATACATGCGCATGCGTGTTAAAATAATAACTTCTAGCATATGCGATAAGTGCTAAAATAGAGATTCCAACAGATGCCTCCATTCACATGTTGATAGATCCATAATTTTACCATTTTCTGTCGGTGTTAGTTGCTCAATGTAGTCTTCGGTCACCCTTTGCTGCTCGCATACACATACATATAGATGTAGATGTAGATGTAGACTCAGTTGTAATTTTAAGCCGTGAACATCGCTGAATAAGTCAGCATGGCGTGTATTAGAGGCTTTTAACCATATGCGGTCCAAAGTTTATGACTTCTTCAAGAGGTGTTAAAGGCCTGCTGTTTTTAGATTATCTACCCCAATAAACAAACGGATAAGTGAGATCAGAAATACCATGGATCGATCAGGGAAAGTGTCAACAGGCGTTTTAAAAACACTTGGTTGCATGACAAGGTGTATTACAACAATGGTCAGAATTAAACCAATAAAGCCATGAACAGTTGTGTACAAGAGTATCCGTCAGGGACTGTTATATTACCTTTCAGAAAAAAGAATAAAAATCTGGGGTCACCGAACGAATTCTCTTTCAAGAGGGTTTAACCCCATTCCCATAGGTTTCATGCATAATTCAGTGTAAAAAAGTTCAGGAATGACCATTTCGGTCGTTTCGATGATGCCATTTTACTAAGTATGAAGCAATAGCATTAAAACGTTTAACAAAGGAACAAAAAAACCCACTATAAATAGGTGCACACCCGGGAATCGATCCAGGTCCTCTGGTTTCCTGACGCGGGAATGATGCGCATGGAAATTAGCCGCATATGCCTTTAATTTGCAATTGAATTATTATTAAGGATTATTCGTATGGAGGGAAAACAGTGCAGAGTGATCAGAAGCCAACTAATCTTGATTAACACTGTTTTCAGTAACACTATTATAACCCAGCAACGATTTCTATTATTTTCCTTACCCAAATTTTTGTTTTGTATTTTTTTCTGTTCTGCACTAACACAATCACAACAGAGGCGAGTTCAATAAGGCGAGCGCTTTCAAGCGCTCGTTCTACTGGTGACAGGCTTTACACATTACGAATAAAGATAGGTACCATCAACGAGCGCTCGGCGAGCTCTCGCATTGTTGAACTCACCTCGGATGACCTCCTCAGGATTTAATCCAATCGATTAGGTAACGAGCTACCGTTTTCACACCCTGTAAATGGTCAGCAGGTGGCATAAACCACATTTTGTACTCGAGCCTAATCACCGCGTGAAAATCTCCTTGACCATGATAAAAATCAAACAGCCAACATATTATATCTGGGCAGATTAAGTCAATATTTGACTAGAATCGTGCAACATGAAATATGGGTATACTGTTTATGAAAAGAAACATTGATCACTGATGGCCGCCATTGCTATTGTTTTTACCGGACTTCTCAATGTAAATGAAAACTTATTATGATTTAAGTTGCAAATTTCTTGTAAAGGGGCTAATATGATCATTTTGGTCCATTGCACAAATTTGGGGGTCGTATAACTGTCATAATAACACACCTTGTCATATATCTGATACAAGAAAAAATACATCAATAAATATTACTGGTCCAGACCAAACGTACTGAAATTTAATGAGTTGATGACCTCTAGCAATCCTCGAATAGTAAAGAATTTGGCTTCATTTGTATTTGAGGGTTTCCAAATAAGATACGAGTAATGAAAGCAGGAAAATGCTGCTTTGGTGTATCTCATAAATGATATAATTTTATTTTTTCCAAACAAAGATACGCACATGCTTGTTTGCTATTTGAGCAGAAGTGTGTGTGTGTGTGTGTGTGTGTGTGTGTGTGTGTGTGTGTGTGTGTGTGTGTGTGTGTGTGTGCTTGGTTACAAATAGTTCATGTCTCTCCCATATCGCCCCTTTATAAAAGACAATAGATGTAATTATGCTCGAATGAACATGTTCACATTTTGTATATCTATACCAAGTCATCTATTCCAAGGAGTACTTTTTGCCTTGATGGTCATTTGATGAAATTAGATATTCAAAGCTTATGTGATGCTCTGTGTGAGCCCTGTCGAGATTTTGCTTTGATGTGCCTAGCCAGCAGTGGGTCAACGTCGGAATGTTGAACCAGGATTGACTTAGTGTTTCTGTGCGCTTTGGATTGGATGGCGTTGGATACCATCGATAATTCTGCTTGTTCATTTAATTTTCTTGTCATTAAGCATTGTTTTTGTATTTTGTACTGTTTTACTCATGGACCTGCTGGCCTACTGTACTTTGAACAATAAAACACATACAACCAGGTGTCTTTTAATCGCATGTTGACACTTTTCCAGAAGGATCCCGAGTTGATCAACACCGGACCTGGCCGATACCTTCACTTATCTCTTTGTTTATTGGAGTAGATAATCGAGACAGCCTGTATCCACAGTGCTGTCATTTTGAATATTCATGTCATTTATTCAATTATCGAACGCCTGTCGCTAAAGAGATTAACTGAAGACTTGCTACTGATTATCGACGCATGCCGCGATACCTGATCGATTAATAAACAACTTTCAAAATATATGCAGGAAGTCTGAGGTGCGAACGACACGAGTGATTCTTAATTGATAACGCGTGTCCAATATTTCTCAACTATCTGAGTTAAATTGGGTTAAAATTAAACTAAATACATGTTCAAAACTTTGATTCGATTTTTATTCTTTGCTAGACTCCGTTTGTGCATCTCCTAATTTTTTGGATTTTGAATCTTGTAAGCACTTGCAAATGAATATGATAGCCACCGAAACAATATGTCTTTGCATTTTAATATTATGTATGCAACACATGAGTATGTGTTGCTAAAAGTTGAATAAACTATCTCTCTAAACCCAATCGCTAAATCCAATTTTGACCGGGAGCAGTCTGATCAGGTTCTATACGGTGACAACAACAGAGTTCTCACTAGTATTTTGAAAAAGGAGTAAAAATGCTGTTTGCCAGAAAAAAAATTGGAGTTTTACCATACTTTTCTATTGACACTTTTGAAAAAGTTGGAGTCAGAATCAAAAAGTTGGGAGTAAAATAATCCAAATTTGGAGTTAGTGAGAACTCTGAACAAAATATGACAGACAACACTATTTTTGTAGTATCTAAGAGTTATGTGTTGTTGTTTGCAGATTTGTTTGTAACATGAAATTTCAGCCGCCCGCAAAAAATAATGGCTGAAAAGTATTGACTTCGCTTGTTTTTGGGCTCTCAGATGTTGTATTTATAATGCTAATAAATGTTAAAATACAACCAATTGTTTGCAATTTAACAGGTCTTGATGTCCAGTTGAGTTTTTTTTTATTTTTTTTTTTATTTTTTAACATAACCTAGGGACCAGAACAGACGCAAAAAGACACACGGTTTGGAATCCAGATCAGGCCCGATGTTTTGTTTGGCAGAATTAGGTCCAAACATTTAACAAGGTGATAAGCAGACAACAATAGTCACAACCAGTAGATAATCAGTTGAAATAGAACTTTGGAATTCATTCCTTTTGGAGAAATTGTACCTAAAACATGCACCAAGTAGTTTCCTTTTAAATCCTTTTCAAGTTGTTTGAAACTTAGTCAATAAGCATAAAGGAAAAATCTTGAACAGAATGTCCAGGAGAATTAAAATGGTCAGAAACATTTGTCAAAGTAACATGGTCGTTTATAAGAGGCTTTTGCGCATATGCGATAAGTACTAAATTCTTATGTGCTGGCCCATATATTATTGGTTTAGCCTGTGCAAATGCCCAGACTAGTCAGAGCCTTCGCTGTTCGTGTACACAAAGTATAGACGTACATGATGGTCCAGACCAACATTCAGACCTCTAGTTCAGCAGGATTCGTTAGCATGATCGTTTATAAGAGGCTTTTGCGCATATGCGATAAGTACTAAAATTCCATAATATTATTAGCAAATACTGTTAAAATGTGCATCCAGTATTGTACCCAAACTAAACTAAGCTATCATTCAGCAATACATTGCCTCTATTTTGGTCATTTGCACATAATTCGACATGACAGTTATAGTATCGGCTAGGTCGTAAAACACCCTATTTATTAATAATCAAATATTACATTCAAATAATGTATTAACAAGACCAATATTTAGATCAAAACACACCAATAAACTAATATTCAGCAATTCAGCAGTTCAGCTTTTTAGTATACATCTGCTGATCCGCAACTCGCTGAATTCAGCAGGTTTTTCAGCTTTTTAGTATGTCCCCTTTTTTTTCAACGCCCAGAATGCGTCCTCTGCTAAAACCCAGTTTTGGAACCCTCGATTTTCCGTTTTTCTTCATCAATGTGCCCTATATTTGAAGATGCCATCGAACAAGAGGACGGGTCCTCCTCTGACAGTGGCTCAAATCATCTAAGAAGATTTACCAAAACTTTTGCGTGATTAACTCCATAATTTGAAGATATCGTTGATCACTAGGAGGATTCGTCCTCCTCTGAACAAAGCTCAAAATTCTATTAGTAGTCGTCACCTGAAATTAAATATTTCAATTTAATCAGAGGGTCGCATCCTCTTTACTTTCTATATTTTAATCAAGACATAATCAATTTCTGTGTGATTAAGCATAAACACTTGAAGGAGGATTCGTCCTCCTCTGAACATGGCTCAGACTCTGGGATTTTTT